>OW240920.1:136586206-136710377 GCA_933207985.1 Pelobates cultripes | reverse complement strand
TGTGTGTGTATTCAGCAGTCTGTGTGTGTGTATTCAGCAGTGTGTGTGTACTCAGCAGTGTGTGTGTGTGTACTCAGCAGTCTGTGTGTGTGTGTGTGTGTACTCAGCAGTCTGTGTGTGTGTACTCAGCAGTCTGTCTGTATGTGTATTCATCAGTCTCTGTATTCAGCAGTCTTGTGTGTGTGTATTCAGCAGACTGTGTGTATGTATTCAGCAGTCTGTCTGTGTATGTATTGCATTTGTTGGAGATACTAATAAATATAAGCTTAATTTTATCTATTTATATCATTATTTAAAATTTGTATCATTGAACTCTCTGTGTTCTTTTAAAACAAAAGTTATTAGTTCGGACAACAGTACGAGTTGTTTTTTCTAAACTTAAACCTCAGTATTTGGGTTTAATTGCCGTGTTGGCACTTTAAGGAGAAAAAAAGTTGGCATGTATTGCGGTTTTGGCACTCGGGCTCAAAAAGGTTCGCCATCACTGTCCTAGACTATTCATTGAGCACTTTTCTTCCTGGCTACTTCACTTCCTCTCCTCTAGCACTCCTTCCCTTATACTTGGGGATTTCAATATCCCAATCAACAACCCCAACTGCACTGATGCCTCTCGTCTGCTCTCTGCAACCTCCTCCTTTGGCCTTACGCAATGGTCTAATTCAGCAACCCATACAGCAGGAAACACTCTTGATCTTGCCTTCACCAACCTCTGCACCGCCTTTAATCTCTCCAATATACCTTTTCCTCTATCTGACCATCCTCTTCTCTGGCATATTTCCATTACCCTTCAAACATGTAACTGTAACCCCGATTTTTAAAAAGCCCAACCTTGACCCTAACTCTCTGTCCAACTACCGCACTATCTTGCCACTGCCTTTTGTGTCCAAGATCCTTGAAAGACTTGTGTATGTGAGATTGACAGACTTCCTTGAGTCCAATTCTCTGCTCGATCCATTTCAGTCTGGTTTTGTGCCCAGCACTCTGTGGAAACGGCTCTGACCAAAGTATCAAACGATCTACTTGCTGCAAAATCTGATGGTCACTACTCTATCATAATTCTCCTTGACCTTTCCGCTGCTTTGATACTGTTGATTATCAACAGCTTCATCTCATCCTCCGTAATCCCGGTCTACGAGATATTGCTCTCTCCTGGTGCTCTTCCTACCTCTCCAAGCGCTCTTTTAGCGTTTCTTTCTCTGGCTCTGCCTCTTACCCACAACCTCTCTCTGCTGGTGTCCCCAAGGTTCATTCCTTGGTCCCCTACGCTCTGCCGAAGACCTGCATTTGTCCTCTGTTCGTACTCCCACCTCTGATGCTCGTATCCAAGTTCATATGGAACTCCCTTTCCTTTTCCGTTAGACGCTCACCGAGTCTCCACTCCTTCAAAAAAAAAATCCTTAAAAACTCTTTTTCACAAAAACATATCAATTAAACTAATAATGGCTCAAAAAAAAGTCTTCATAGAATACTATTCTACCAATCTGCTTCCCTAATACTATCATTACCTTTTGTGTCCCTTTACGTGGGGTCCCTCTAGCATGTAAGCTCATTGAGCAGGGCCCCCAACCCCTCTGTTTCTGTGTGTCAAACTTGTCTGGTTACAATTACATATTTGTTAGTCCACCCATTGTAAAGTGCTGCGGAATTTGTTGGTGCTATATAAATATAATAATAATAAAAATTGACTTTCAAACACAAAGTCTTCGAGGCAGACCCAAGAATATTGCAGATAAATTTGTTATAGAACTGCATATTGTGGGCTATGTAATATACAAAAAAAACTGATCGTTTTCTTTCCTCTGGCTTGAGTGATGTTAATTTTAAAATACTGCGGCTAAATGTTTTGTTAACGTTTCCATATGCAGAGTTGAACACCACGTTTCATGCATGTGACAAATTAAAAGTATCTCACAAAATGTGTTTGTCAAACCATTTCACAGACTGAAATGCCACCGTTTTACTGGGGGCAAGAATTAGTCTTTTAAAAGCATTGCTAAAGATTCATAATATTCAGACTATATCTCAATTCTTTCCATTAAAAGGCTTATTTTTCCATGACGCCTAAATCTGCATTAATAAATAAACTAAACTCCTTGTATTACCACTATGTGAACGTTCACTGTAAAAACCAAATCGTCTCTTAGTATATGCTTTTATTCAAAGATTTACTGAGATTGGCAAACTGATGGGTTAGTAGATTTTACTGCACTTAAGGTCAGCTGTCTTATAAAAACATCGATTTTAATATTTTCTTTTTAGATCTTATTTCCCATTATATAATAGCTTTAAAAAAAAAAAAAAAAGATGGATTTACGAGACTGGTTATGCTATTAATTAAAGTGACTATCGCTTTGGAGTTTTCCATGAAGATAAAATCTTCATGAAAATCTGTTGTTTTGCAATGAAACGATATTATACGATATAAAGTAAAAACGACTTTGTCCTATTTATACATTTGGTTATGGGGATAATATGGTGAGAGGCGAACAAAAAAGTCAGAAACCCAAGATGTGGTTGTGTTGTTAAATAGAGGAAGTCCAGTAACCATAAGCACTGTAGCTCAATGCGGTAGTTATGGTGATAAGTCTATTGATATCGATCCAACGTGATCTTTGGTATATTCAATGGAGCCCAAATTGTTATTTCAAGTGCCCTTTGAGAAGCTTATTTTGGTACTACCCCATATGTTTTTGCCAATGTGCTTGTGAATGGAGTAACAACCTCCTCCACATCTCCCACTGATAATGCAGTATTTACCCTTATGCATTATCTGTGTCAATTCTGTTCAACCTGGACAATGATGGTTGTCTGAGAGTGCTGGGGATGGGTTTACCTGCTGTCCAAGCTTCACAGAATTGTTATTGGAAATAGGGGTACGAAAAGCACTAGTTTCGTTCTGCATAGTCGGTCCAAATTTTGATGGCAAAGATAAGGTGTGACTGATAGAGGGGCCTCCAATCTTGGGTGGATTTGTACAAATAATGTCAAAGTGAAGACCCCCTTTTACTTACTTTCTGGTCGGAGCAGAAGTGCTGGGCTTTGGGTGGGTGGAGAGCTCAAGATTTATTTATCTTTAACTATTTGAAAGCAAATTCACAAAAAGCTGCCCCCAGAGACTCACTGCACCATAGCTACTGCAATAATCTGTAATAGGTATGATCGTGTCCATTTAATTTATGCCAACTGTAAGATTTCTGCCCTGCCTAGCAGAGAACCATGGGAAATATAGTTTAATGAAAATTGGAGAGCAAAAATTGCAGGCTTTGATCCAAGCCATTCTTTGGAGTGTTTTTCTTTTGTGAAATCCTTTTGTGATTTTTTTTTTTTTACAGTCATTAATTAGAAGATCGCGTTAGTTATCACATTCAGTAAAATATAATTAATAATCTAATTGTACTCCTGTTCTTCATCTTAAACCCCCCACCTTCTCCCTCCTGCAAGGGGAGGAAAGCGTTAGACAGGAATTCGAATCCTTTAACCATCGTTCTAGAAAATAAAGACCTCGAAATCCATGTGAACATATTCATTACTAAAAATCTTATGGATCGGAGACCTTGCTATTCTAATATTTTGGATTAAACGATTCTTTCTTGTTGTAGCTGAAACTAAAATGTGTCTAATATTGATAGACTGGTCTGTAGTAATTTGATTTTCTGTTTGTGTGTATAAGATTGTGCGTTTGTTTTTATTTATTTTATTCACATTGTATGCCAGGCTGTCAAGGCACAGCTAGAGCTTACCAATAAATACATTTAAAGTGGAATACCAAACACCATGACTACTTTAGTGCTTTGAACTGGTCATGGTGCTTGGAGTCTGGACCTGCAGCAATTTGCTTTGAAGCGGGAAGTGCGTCAGTGGAGAAAAGGACAAATCTGTGCTTCACTCCTCATCTAATTACAATATATGTAAACCAACATGTACATTATATACAGCATACCAGAAGCTGTTTTTTTTTTCCCCATGATATCGCCCCTTTAAATATCTCTTGTGGCTACTAGCATGTTTGCTATTCAGAGAGCACAGCAGAAACACTGCCTGGTGAACTCTTTATACTGTAAATTACACAACATTTCTTAGATCAGAAGAAATGCAGTACAAATTCAGTCTGCCTTTATCTATAGTGTTGGCTTTTATACGGGTTCAGTAAAAAAAGCAAATCTAGGGTAACATTCTAAATCATGCAAAAATCAGTAGAAACAATTCATTGGTTTCCACGGCAACTGCTCAGTTTTTAAAATGTTGCCATACAACTTCTCTTAACACAAATCCCCAGCGTCTCAACACAATACGAAATGGCATACTACTGTGTGGTTGTGTCTTCTGTAATAGGGGACTATAATGCACATCATGCTGGATAATGACTACTAATGATCCATGTTACAATCACTCCCAAAACAAACTACGTAGAACACAAACCTCCTCTTTCTTTGCTTTTTTCTCTAATTTTGTGTTACATTTGCAACTATTTGTCAACTCAGCTGTTTGTATACTTGATAGATGAAGCATTTTTAGTTACTGTGCATCTTAGATATAAAAAATACATAAATCGTCAAGTTTTCACTTATGTATCATTTGCCACACAGCACATCAAAATATTTTATAAATGTATATATTGCGACCGGTATGGTAACATGTCCGAGGTCTCAGATCTGTATCTTGATTGGACCAGGGAAAATTTAAATAGTTATCCTTACTTTTTTCCATGAACTTTGATTTCCGTACTGGGCAGTTAGAATTCAATAATACATTGCCAATTATTCGTTTAGTGCTTTTCTGTTAAAGCGCTGGGTGATGGTTTCTGTGTGATGACGTGTTTTTTTTTTTAAATTTGTTTTTCATTTTATTCTTGCACATTTGTGATGGTCCTACGTTTAGGCCATTTTACATTGATTTGATCTTGCAGTTCACCCGTTGTGTTGCATTGTTTGACCTGTGATCTGTCCAGATTTGGAAAATTCCATTTCCTCATGCGGCTAAGTAAAGGCGCGTAATGTCCCGTGTCCTCGATGTTGTGGACCATTAACTTAATGTTAATTTGTCACGGAATAATTGCCAGAGTCGTTAGAAAGTCACACGGTTGTTCGCTGATGTGTAAATTGTAGGGGAATCAAAATGTAAAATTTTAGTCTACAACAGGCAGATTACAAAAATTCAGCCTGAGATGTAATATTTCGTTTCTGTACCAGCTCAGTGGAGTTTATTGTATACACAATGTTTAGTTGACGTGACTTGTATTGTTACTATAAAACGGTTTAATACTAGTCTGAATTTGCTGGATTCTATAGCAGCGCTCGACTTCAATAGCCGTTAAATTACTCTTTCCAGAATTCTTTAACAACTATTGGCCTTGGCTAGTCAATAGATTATTGGAAAGTAAACTCCACTAACCTGTATTAATCTACCTGCCCTACTCTACTCATATAGTGGTTTGCACCCCAAAAGTATTTTTAAATAGAGAATGTTTATTTTATTCCAGAATGGTAAAAAAAAAAAAGTATCTCTGTCTATCTGTCTATCCTGAAAGTCGTTCTTTACAAGATATATTTGCTTTTGTTTTCTAGGTTATCTCGGCACTATCCAAATTGTCCTACCATGTTATTTCTCAAACTAAAGGAATACGGTAAGATTTAATAAACCATCTCGTATGATTAGTGGGATTAAATTGTACTGCAAAGCCTTTTGGGAAATAAGATGTATGCTAAAACGGTAGAAAAATAGTGGTTTTGGTCATTTTGTCTTGGATTTTGCAATTGTTTGGTTATTTTATATTATTATTATTATTAGCAAATGTACCTGTTTAGAGAATAAGCCATATAGAGGTAGTTGTTTTTGGCTAATTATTGTGGGTATAGCTATAATTGTAAATGGTAAATGAACCGTGGTCTTTGTATGTAAACAGTCATTATTTTTTTACAAATATGGATAGAAATTCTCCGGAGATGTAATTACTCAGACTGCATTTTGGAGTTAGATTTACGCGACTTGTAGCTAGACATAAAATTCTGTCAGTTGAGAGACCACACCTTGATGTTTACACATAATTCTGTAACGTAATCCAGCCCGAATAGTTTGCTTTGGAATCGTTCCCCACGATAAGTAAACTGTCTCGGTCTCATAATTGTGTTTTAGCAGCTGTGATGATTAAATGCTATATTTGTGTGTTAAATTTATTCTCCCGTTGTATTGGAATCATATTTACACAATACACCTGTTGCCCTCCCAAGAAGTGGCTGTTAAAGGCACATACCAAGCACCATAACAACAAGCTGTCTCGATCCTTTCCCTAAATCACCTGCACTGCCTCGCTGTATTTTAATATGATTGTTCCATGAAGTGAGAAGTCCTGGCAAATTTCAAATTTAAAGGGTTACTCCAACATCCATGACCACTTCTGCTTTTATTAGTGGTCATGGTGTTAGGAGTATGTTTATGCAGCATTTCTGCTTAAAACACTGCACATCCACAGTTATTTGCACTTTTGTGCTTTGGGCTAGTTACACCTCCAGCACTGTCCCTGACTTCGAAATGTCAGTTCTGTGCATATTTTATATCCGTCATCCGCCCTCCATGCAAGCAGACATCAGAGGTAATCTTAAGTGTGTCTCCTCCCTCCCTCAATGAGTGCAGTCCACACTCCTCCCTGTCCTCTCCGCTACACATCCCTGTTCCATCGCCAGCTCAAAGTAATGCCCCAATAGGGAATAATTATTTTTTGCTTTTATTTTTTTTTAAATGTTAGAATCGTTGAAGTAACCCTTTAAGGTACAACTAGCCAAACTGCAAAAACCCTCTGTTAACTGTGGTTTCAGTTTGACTACTCTAGCCTTACATTTTGAATTCACTTTGAATTCTCCCCTTTACGAGTTCTGTTCACTGTGCTGTGTACCTGCGCCCTTCCTTCTGGCTGTCATCTAGCGTTTATCTTCAGTTTTCGATATTTATTTATTTCCTTCCTGCCTGGTGTTCCGTTCCTTGGATTAAACGTGGCCAGTGGAAGCTGCCAGATATTTGATTGTTCCAGGTCACTAAGAGGCCATGAGTATTTCCAACAGGACTTCCAAAATAGTCCAATTGCAGATGTTGGATATCGTCTGAGACACGTCAGGGAGATTAACGCAAAGTGTTCTGTATCTCAAGACCTTGCTAGGTCTTTGACTAAAAATTCCTGCACTGTCTGACGCTCATCTTAACAGCCACCAACTCAGGCGTTCGACCTGCAGCCAGCTTCTGCACTTGTATGATGCCCTCTTATACCGTGGCGTACTGCTAGATCGAACCAAAAGTTTTCCAGCTACATTTCACCCTTTGCTCAGCCAAGCAAATCACTTCTCAAGCTGCCAGTGTAAAATATCCTTGGAAATAATGTAGTTTGATATTTTCCAAGAATTGCAGAGGATTCTGGGAAATGTAGTCTTACAGCACCCTGATATTAGTTGTGTTGATTTTTTTTTTATTTTTTTTAACATGGTTTTGTTTGTAGCCAACAGGTGTGGAAAATAACTTAACTGCTTCTTTTCCAAACGTTATATTGTTGTATGTAGATGTTTAATAACGCATTTTACGTCTCTTGCATAGTATCTTGTCTATTGTATCCTTGTCTTTCTTCACACTTGGGATTTGCTATTTTTACACATTGTCCATTATCCCCGGATCTCCTGACTCGTCTCTCGCGCTGCCTCTCTTTACACCTCGCCTGTGTCTGTCACATTAAGTATGACACCAGCAATTATCACGGGTTACAAAGCTGTAAAGTATCCCCAAGAAGTCCCACCACTGACCTAAATAGCCAGTCACTGCAGCCAGTTCACTTCTTGGAGCCAGAAGACTGGATTACGGGTGTTTTAATCACTTAATCCCGTTACGCCAAAAGCATTAAATAATTCATAGGAAAGGCATACAATTTATATAGGTTTATCCAAAAGAAGATTTAATTTCTCCAGTTTAACCCTTTCACTACTAAGTTCTAAAATGCATAATAATTATTCAAAACAGATTTGTGTATAGGCCAATGTTCACAAATTTGAACAATATTAAGATCACTATAATGTCAGGAAAACAAACCCGTTTTCCTGACACTACAGTGCCCTAAGGGTGCCCCCACCATCAGGGTCCCCCTCCCTTGGTGCTGAAGGGGTTAAAACTATGGACGTTCTGCACGCTAGATGCGAATTTCGCATCCAGCGTCGGAGATGCGCCTCTAGCG
The DNA here is from genome assembly GCA_933207985.1 of Pelobates cultripes. Classification (NCBI taxonomy): domain Eukaryota; kingdom Metazoa; phylum Chordata; class Amphibia; order Anura; family Pelobatidae; genus Pelobates; species Pelobates cultripes. Next base: position 136,702,171 of record OW240920.1, on the reverse strand, counting down.
GCTGTCAGGAAGACAGCCACTAGATGTTGGATTAACCCTGCTATGTAAACATAACTTTCTCTGAAACTGCTATGTTTACATCTGAAGGGTTAAAACAAGAGGGACCTAGCACCCAGACCACTTCATTTAGGTGAAGTGGTCTGGGTGACTATAGTGTCCCTTTAAATTTGAGTAAATGTGTTACTTAATTAGTTAATTCCTTTAGGAAGTATTAGGGGGAATAAGTATATTGGACGTTTTATATTGCGTCTTATGTCAGAGACTACCAGAGAAGGGCTGAAGAATTAGCCTGGAAGCACAATGTAAATTTTTGTTATGTAGAGCGGTTGTCATAAAACGGAAACATATGCTGCTGTTTGGTATTTGCAAGGAGCCTGATGGTGTTCTGGGATTGGGAATAGAAAAAATGTGCCCATATACAGTAAGTACATTTACACCCAGCGTCTGAACTAGATAGGGCATTGCAGGGTGCTCATGCAGCTTTCAAGAAATCAGAGCCCTCCTTTCACTCCATTCCTGGGTTGCTACAGATTAGCCATAAAGCTTTATCTACAGAATAGAGAGAGGAAGAACAATACCTGCGTAACTATGAGATAGAGAAAAGACACCAAAGAGACTACAGGTGCCAAATGTCAACGCATAGACGCAGATGTTACCCAAGTACAGTAGTCAGCTCAAAAATGGAAAACCTTTATTACGTCATCCGACATTAAAATACAAATGTGAAAAGACACACACAAAGTTTAAAAATCGTGCAGAGTGTATACATCATTAAAAAAAGGTGGATCTAATGAAGCTTACTAGCAATGATCCAAATACTAACTAGTTTAGAGGTATGGATCAGTACGTACCTACAGGAGAGATCCTATGTCATATAGGTAAATGTCTAAATGGAACAGAGAATGCATCAAATACAGGCTATATCATTATATATAGGCAATCCAGTGAATCTAAGTAATCCCTGCTCCAAAAGGCTAGTGGTGAGACACTGTCGGGTATCAATAGACCCTGAACAGTAGTACAGAGTAGGTACAAACTGTGCCAGAGTAGACTTTCCCTTTGGGTTATGTTGATATACAGCTGTACAATAAAGTGAAAAAAATGTCCTGAAGGGAAAACGTCAATGTAGTTCTCCAGAAAAGGCACTTATTATTGCATAAATTGGAGCTGTAAATTGTCAGGCAAGAACTGTTGTGTCAGATATGATACACAATCCCAGCATAAAATAACAGTGTGACTGGTACAATCAATATAGGGAAATAGCCCAGTAATGTTACGCAGGTATTGTTCTTCCTCTCTCTGTTTTGAATTATATATGGGGTTATGCCCCTTTCCTTACCCATGAAGTCCATTTTTTGACTATCAGGCCAATTTCACTTTGACCTTCTAGTCAATCTTTTCTTCTCGACTTTTGTCTTTATCTACAGAAGTTGCTGTAGAAAGTACAGAGTAAGGGAATGCCATTTAAAGTCCTTCTACAGAGATCCAGAACAATTGTTTGGAGTCCTGTCAGAGGAATTGGCTTCTCCACTGGGTGAGAATAACAAAGGGGAGCAAAGCTTATTGGGCTAAATATCGTTTTGCATTGCAAATCAAAAGTCCAGTCATTGACCACACATTACTGAGAGAGCTAATCGCAAATTCAACATTTGCTGCATTTGACATTTACACTTGCCAATGTGCATTGGACTTATAGCATTTAAAAGCTGGAGGAAAGGGGGTAATATTTTATAAACTAGCATCTGTATAAAAATACAAAATATATGAAAATATATGGTATTTATTCTGCCGTTAACCTCTGTGGTGACATTTGGTGATCTTGCCTGATAAGATCAGGACTGACTGCTTTGAATCAAGTCTAGATATTTATTTTCATGGCCTTACCAAAGGTCACATCGTCAGTGCCACGTCAAAAATAATGGCAATATTTATCATCTCTAAAGCCGAGTGGCTCCATCGTGTTGATATGAATACATAATATATGCCACCTCTGTTTCCCAGAATCCTCCTTGTCCTCACGGAACAAAACAACAATATTTCAAATAGAATTAGAATACTGGATATCGAAATAAATCTAGCTTCCCAAGCAGGTATTGCTGTACGTCAACTTAATATATTCTCTCCCCTGTGCAGCTTGTAGAGCGGTGACATTTAAACCAGCACGGTTTCCTACATGTCACGCACTTGCACGCACCTGCCTCCTGTCCAGCTTTACCAGAGCGAATTGCATGATCGCCCTACTTTATCAAATATTAAAACGCTGTTATTATATCACTTACGTCCCAATTAGCACCAAACCAGGCTCTTAGCGTGGACTTATTTAATGTCATTTTGTAGGGGATCGGGTTAGCAGATATTGTGTGTTGGTCTGATTGTGTCTGCTTGTGTGTTGTAGAGTGTGCAATTTTGTGTCAGGTGCATGTTCATGCTTTTGTGTAGACAAGTTTTTTGTTTGTTTTTTTTCCTTTTCCATACGGTATGTTAACATGTGTATGTTTTGTTTTGTTTTATGTGGCTTTGGACACATTCTGCGTTTGTGTGTCATGTTGTATTAAAGGGTAGATGTGTGTGTTTTGGTTTGTGTGTGTGTAGATTTGTAGTTGTGTATAAGCATGAGTGTGCACACTTGTTTCTCTATGAGCTGAGTTTTTGGATATTTAGGTTTGTATTTCTGTAAAGGTTGTAAGATTTTGTGTTTTTTTTTTAGGTTTTTAAACTGGTTGTTTGTCTTGTGGGATGTTTCTGTTTGTGCGTTGGGTTATAGGTTATGTATGTCAAGAGTGTGTAGATGTGTCAGTGTTTGTAGGGGACATGGGTTGGTTTGTATTTGTGTACAGTGTGTAGGTAGATGTGTCAGTGTTTGTAGGGGACATGGGTTGGTTAGTATTTGTGTACAGTGTGTAGGTAGATGTGTCAGTGTTTGTAGGGGACATGGGTTGGTTTGTATTTGTGTACAGTGTGTAGGTAGATGTGTCAGTGTTTGTAGGGGACATGGGTTGGTTTGTATTTGTGTACAGTGTGTAGATGTGTCAGTGTTTGTAGGGGACATAGGTTGGTTTGTATTGGTGTAGTGTGTAGGTAGATGTGTCAGTGTTTGTAGGGGGCATGGGTTGGTTTGTATTTGTGTACAGTGTGTAGGTAGATGTGTCAGTTTCTTTAAGGGACATGGGTTGGTTTGTATTTGTGTACAGTGTGTAGGTAGATGTGTCCTTTTCTTTAAGGGACATGGGTTGGTGTGGATTTGTGTACAGTGTGTAGGTAGATGTGTCCTTTTCTTTAAGGGACATGGGTTGGTTTGTATTTGTGTACAGTGTGTAGGTAGATGTGTCCTTTTCTTTAAGGGACATGGGTTGGTGTGGATTTGTGTACAGTGTGTAGGTAGATGTGTCAGTGTTTGTAGGGGACATGGGTTGGTTTGTATTTGTGTATAGACTGTGCATGTGTAATTTTTGTGGGGTGTGGACAGTTGTGTACTACTGTATGGAATGTGTATTTGTGTGAAGCAATATATAAAGTGTTGTAGTGGTGTAAGGGTGTGTGTTTGCAAGGAGGGTGTGAACGATTTAATTTGGACTGACAAAATATTAAATATAAATCTGAAAGCTGATTAGGAGTTTGTTGTCAGGCAATTGGAAATCTTTGAGATTCTGAAAGTGATACTGTGTTTGTAGTCTCAAAATTAACCTCTGACCAGTGACCTAAAGGTAAAGACGCGAAGAGACTTCTGTGCAAAACCAGTGTATTTACATTTACAAAATTATTTATTTTAAATACCTAGACAACAGCATGGAATAAAATGATTTTTAAATATCTTGGATAAAAATGTATTTTTAAAAATGCAGAAATATTTAGATAATGTACAGCACTAAATGTCTTTGCACATATTATGCTGCCTGTCACTTTTTTTTTTTTTTTAATTCTTTATTTATAGCGTGCAAAGAAAGACATAGTGTTCAGTAAGCCACAACAGCTTCTGCGCTCAGATTGATAACAAGACATATAAAACAGGGTTATGGCATTTGTATATATCGCACATTTTAAGTTTTTATGGTATGCTAAGAGTTCAGGCTGACTGGTATATGTCTGGAGCTACTGTGAAGGGAGAGTGGCTGACCTTTGCATAAACATAGGCCTGTGGCTAAGCATTGTAAGGTAGTACGGTGAGTAACGTATGAGGAGATGCATAGAGCGGTCAGCCACTCTAGACATGCTGGGTTGTTATGCTGAACAATGCTTCAATTGTGCCACTGGGTACTGGTAGCTATTTTCTTGGTTGGAGGTAGCTCCGTTCTGCCCACAGAGCATAAGAAAACAAAATAAAAACATCATAATCAAGAACATTTGAAAAATGTTACCGGAGCTGTACCACGACAACTCTCGCATGCCATACTTCGATAGCCTTAGCACAATAAAGAGCAGTAAGGTATTTTTAAAATTGAGGTAGTTAACAATTAACGAGTTGACATAATACTACCCTTAGTGCTTGTGTCAGGTAAGAGTGTGCTGTGGTATGTTATCTTATACATGTTTACATGTTACATTAAGTAATGGAGGGCGTGATAACGGTGCCAAGACCGTGGGCCTAGGAGTGTGATCTAGCCCTGTGGGTCTTATGTAAGGAAGCCGTGGTCTTGTCTTACACGTAGACAATGTCGTGGTCAGTCGGGTGTGTTGGTTGTCGATTTACACTCATTTACCCCAGAGTGTTGGGGGGGGGTGAGCGGAGGGGAATCTCCGTTGTCTGTGTCCTCTAATCGGGACATGTTGGAAGAAGTGTGCGGTCGCCTAGGGTCATCTATAGTATCTATAACCCGGGAACTCTAACAGTGCCGGGCGGCGCTGCCTATTAACGAAACATTAAAAACGATAACATTTAAACTTTTAAACATCAGGGGTTGACCGGTATCTGGTACTGGTGTGGGAATCAGTCCAGGTCCGTGTGACTGCTGGTGCATCCACATTCAGCCGGTGTCATCTGCAGAGCGTGGGATAAAAGGGACAATTCTGCGGACGTCCCATCTGTGGCTTGGACGTGCCGTGTTGTCAGAAGACATGGTAAGTCCCAGTCCCTGTAGGAATGTCGCTGAGTCTTCGGCGGTGGAAAGCTGATGCATGCTCCCGTCTTTATGGACTATTAGAGCACGAGAGGGCCCCCATTTGTAGCTGATGTCTGCAGAGCGTAGGATCTTTGTCACCTGTTGAAAAGACCGTCTCCATTCCAGAGTGGAGCGGCATAAGTCCTGTAAAAGTTGGAGTTGCATTTCTTCAAACTTAAGAGGTGTTCTGGATTTTGCAGCATCCTGCAGGGCCAGCTTGTCGCGAAGTAGCGGGAAACGTATCAGGACATCTCGGGGAACCCCAGCCGGGGCCCTATTTGACTTGGCCAGTCTGTAGCAGCCGTCTACCTGAATGCCCTTCGCGGAGCGCTGCGGCAATAGGGTAGTCCATAGCCGGCGTAAGAAATGGGGCAGTTCCTGTTCGGTAACTGATTCGGCTATACCCCTGATTTTAAGATTATTACGCCTCCTTGCGTCGTCCTGGGTGTCCAGTCTGACCTGCATGCTTTTATGTGCTGCTTGAAGCTGTAGCAAGTGCTCGTTGGTGCTTTCTTGCTTTTGGGCTAGGGAGGTGATGGCATCCTCATTAGCCTGCAGTCTTGCTGTCACCACTGTTATATCCTCACGGATGATATTCAAGTCTGCATTGAAGAAGGCTCTTATGTTTGTTAACAGAGCTTTGATGTCCCCTTTTGTAGCTGGGGCTGTTAGATCTTCCTCTCTTTGAGGGCTGTGCATGCTCCCTGAACAGGGTATTTCATCGGGTGCGTCTAAGAGTTCTTCCTCAGAGGATGTAGAATATGCGTCTATTTGTGGCGCCATTTTGGGCCTAGGCTGCGGTTGTAGGAGGTCGGCAATATCGCGGGAGCCGTTCCCGGTAAGGGTTTTTAGCTTTTTGGCTTTCTTCCCCATTGTGCGCTGTAATGTTTGACCCGGTCTGGGCTGGTTTAGGGTAGGTAGGTGCCCCAGTACTTGCGTTTTATTATGCCCACCGCGGGAGCTTATCCGACATGCGTCTTCTCTCCTCGGCGTTGAAGCCACGCCCCCCGCCTGTCACTTTTTAATAAAAAAAAATATTTTCTGCTTTGCCACGAAGAAGTTTATTTACCAAGCAGGGACGTGAGATGACTTTGACAACCGAGAATAGATTAAACCAAAATAGTCTACATGTCAAAAGATACCTCTCTATCGCTATCTATTTCACAGTGTTCACCAGTGTGCGCGCACACACACACACACACACACACACACTCTCTAACAGCACCCTCACACTAACAACACCCTTAAATACACAACACCCTCACACATACACACACACACACAGCACACACTAACAGCACCCTTACACACAGCACCCTCACACACACAGCACGCACTAACAACACCCTTACACACACACACTAACAGCACCCTCACACTAACAACACCCTTACACACACAGCACGCTCACACATACACACACAGCACACACTAACAGCACCCTTACACACAGCACCCTCACACTAACACCCTTACACACACATCACCCTCACACATACACACACAGAGCACACACTAACAGCACCCTTACACACAGCACCCTCAACCACACACACAAAGCACACACTAACAACACCCTTACACACACACACTAACAGCACCCTCACACTAACACCCTTACACACACATCACGCTCACACATACACACACAGCACACACTAACAGCACCCTTACACACAGCACCCTCACACTAACACCCTTACACACACATCACCCTCACACATACACACACACAGCACACACTAACAGCACCCTCAACCACACACACAAAGCACACACTAACAGCACCCTCACACTAACACCCTTACACACACATCACCCTCACACATACACACACACAGCACACACTAACAGCACCCTTACACACACAGCACCCTCAACCACACACACACAGCACACACTAACAGCACCCTCACACATACACACACACACAGCACACACTAACAGCACCCTTACACACACAGCGCCTTCACACACACATTGCCCACACACAGCGCCTTCACACACACTGCCTGCACACACACACACAGCGCCTCCACACAGCACCCTCACACACACAGCAGTGTGTGTGTATATATATATGTGTGTGTGTGTGTGTGTGTGTGTGTGTATGTGTGTATATATATATATATATATATATATACACATACATACACACACACGCAGCATGTGTGTTTCTGCTTTAGGGTGCACACCCTTATACAATAGGCTGCGCACGCCTATGCCCTATGTTTAGCAAAGATCATACATCTCTCCTGCATCCTGTGCACTTGCCGGCCTTTTTATTGTCCATGTAATATAGTGAGGATGCTGGGGGTGAATGGGCTACAGAGAGGGGCGTCTATAAAAATTATTATTTTTTTAAATGAAGTGTGCGCCTGCCAAAAAAATTATTTTGCTGATGAAAAAAATTTTCTACTCAGGCCTTTTGCATCCGAGACCCATCTTGCAGCCAAGGATATGTGCTGGATAGGATTCGTGGATACGCGTTTCCTCCCACACAGACTCGGTGTGAAGCCTACAATCTGTTAATGCATTCAGACTACAGGGAGACCCAACTGAGGATTTAATAGCATAGTAAACAAGAGCCAGTTTGGAATATACCCCAAGAACAATTCTAAGGTGGAAAATCTTCCCGAAAAACAAACTGCAGGAAGCTTTTTGTCCTGAGAGCATAGAAGCCCAACCCATTATTACTTGGCTCTGATTCTGAACTCCAGTTGCAAATCTGCTCGATTTGCAATGCTGTGAGTGTTAGTGGCGTGATCGCTCAGAGGGCCCAAAACTCTCCTGAATACACACTATGAGCTGAGCAGGAGGTCCTATCTGTCTCCTGGAATATCGAAATGACCTAAGACCTCGCAGAATGCAATCCATAACAAAATTACTTAAGGATTTTTTTTTTTTCTAGTGGAGAGTTAGAGATCAACATAATTTTAGTTAAAGGGACACTGTAGGCAGTACAACCTTTTCATCTCATTAAATGGCTTATAGTTCCTTGAGTCCTGTCCCAGTCCATCCATTAAGTGTGAAACTAAAAAGGTCCCTGACCACCCACAACCCAGCCCCCAGTGGAGGTGGGGCTGAGGCAGAGATTGCATACTTCCTTCTAGCCATACCAATTCATACCAGCAGTAGCTGCTGTGATAGGTTGAAAGGGATCAGCTGACACTCCACCAATCACAGCTGCCAATTGCTGGTCAGCCAGTGGGGATGGGCTGTTGGGGACTCAAGTTTAGCTGTAAACCATTAAAAATGATTTAACGCCAAATGGAAGAATGGCACCTGCCAGGGGACTCCAGACACCATAACCACTCCAATGAGATGAAGCAGTTACACTGCCTATAGTAAGATGCTGAGTGCAGGCACAGTCTAAGATACATTTAACTACTGCTTCCTTATCCAAAGAAGTTAAATTGGTCTGCTGTCATATGACTATTCATGCCGAATGGTATTTAAAAAAATAAAATAAAAAAAATTCTACATTTGGTTAAACTCGCAAATGTATGTAGGAACAGAACCCACCCAAAACAAATCACCCGGAAATTATCCTTTCTATATTTTTGGAACAAGGCTATTGAGCTCACTGACCCTTTCTGTGACCTATAAACCAAAATGCAATCTCCCGACATTCACGTTCTCCTTTTTGCAGAACGATCCATAATATCTATTTGCAGGCGTAGAACGCTTCAGAATTTCCATTCATATTTTGCGCCTGTGAACGTCTCAATCTGATGTGTTCATAGTTAATAACAGAAACCGAAAATAGACCATCTGCCAGACACCAGGGCTGCCTTTTGGAAGCATGAAAAATTAATGAAACACATAACAGGATGTATCTGTCACCAGTTTTAGTGAGCAGATCTGCACAGCAGCAGAGAGAACGGAATATCAGACAAGGAAGATTCTCCAAACCCCGACGTATACAGAGCTTTGTTAAAGGCATAGGGATTCATGCTCAAAATAGATCAGACAGGTAGACAGAAGCAGAAGACGACTTGGTAGACTATAGGGGCTGGAAAGACCAAAGCTCAGACTCTTTCTAATAACAGGATGTCTGGCCTCGAGACTTCAAACTGGGACCTCCTGTATGGGTTCAGCAACAACCGCCACGGTTTTATGTTCAGCTATAGGTTTGCAGAGCATTGTGGTGGTTGCAGTCTAAACTCAACCTGGATCTCTCCCTAAATGCAGACCCATAAATCACAGTATATTTTACATAATTAAATGCACACCACGAAAAATATCCTTAAAGGGTAACTCCAAGCACAATAACCGCTTAAGTTGTTTGAAGTGGTTATGGTGCCTATAGTCAGTGTGTGCAGCATTTCACTATGAAATTCTGCGTGTACAGAGTTTATCCCCTATGCTGCCGGAGGTGTAACTCCACCTGCGGCAGGGCCATGGAGTCGCTATAATCCAATATTGGTCAGATGATGCTTTTAGCCCACTGTAGTTGTTATGGTGTCAGCATGTCACTAGTGTTTACCCAGGCATCTATTACTAAAATATCCTTAAAGTCACTTAACCGTTTGGAAGCATCTTTGTACACCAATTACAAAAACTAAAAACAAATATATACTTTAATCAAGCAAGCATAAAACACTGGTTATTTGCGCTAAGACGCTCAGATTTTCAGTGTCAAAGAGCTGTATTCTTCTTCGGAACTCTAAGTAAAGTAGAATTCACAGTTCTCTGTACTGGGAAACGGTAGCAGGGCCCGGGGCTTGGGAAACAAATCTTACTCACTTCCTTTTTCTGTGCTGAAAGGATTTGCTGTAGGGAACAACAGTATGTGTCTAAAGCCGTGGAAATTGCCCTAATTAAGGACACTTGCTCCCTTACACATGCACGCAGAATTTATTTTTCCTTCGCCTCCTCCACTGCTTCTGAAACAATAAACCTTTTCTTTTGGCTTATTTATGTCTGCAGAGCTCTCTAGCAAGTATTTCCAGACAATTCCTTCTACCATTCATTTGGAGAAGCTATGGCATTCTTGGTCCAAAATGGTACCCTACTGTGGGCGCATGGAAGCCATGTAACAAGAGGCATCTGGGATCAGAAAAAAAAGGGGTGCAGCGGATTTTTTTTTTCCCATTTCCTCGGAAATGTCAGAAATTAGTTTAAAAAAAATAGGTCACTGTTTATTCGTTGCCAATATTTTTGTTTTATCTCTTCCTTCAGAGTACGTCCGATATTCACACATTTTCCATCTTTACTAGGGTAAATCCAGTTCCTATGTTATTAACAAAAATAGCAAAAAATAAATTAAAAAATATTCAATTAAGACTGTATAAAAAAATGTGAAAAAAAACTCATACATTTTTTTTCTGTCTTTTTTTAAGTATAGGTGAAGGGTACATCTGTCATCTTACATAATGTTCATGACAAATAAATGCATTTCTATGAGGTAGAACATGCTGCGTGCCTGTATTAAGAGCAGATGCATTCGAATGTTTGTGTCACCTGCTCTCAGGGGACATCAAACTTCATTCTTTTTGTTAACCGAACTGGAAAAAAAAACTGTCCTGAGTGGACCTCTTAAAAAGTCCCTGATGTCATGCGCGCACATATAGAATGCTGGCAATCATTACTAATCATTAGTGACATCATTACTGGAAGGATTGTGGGTCAAGGTTACTAATAAAATCTGGTGACGTATGGTGCTTTACCAGACCCCCTAGACACTAACACGTTTTAGGGGCAATCTATTGAATGGACTACAGTTGGTTATACTGGGTTTATGTTGGTTTTTAGATCTGCGAATAAAAGATGTGCAAGTGTTTACAGGAAGGTCTGGATCGTAGTGGTGGGCTGAGAGTAGTCGACTAATTCTTCCCATGCACTCTCAGCCAGCCATTGCTGTCCAGGTTGATACTGCTAACGTGGATGTGTAAATTCTCAGTCTCTTTTTACTATAACTAATATTGATACCAAATGTTGTAACCTTTGTAGATTTCCTGCTTAAACCTGCTACTCGATTGCCACCGATGTAACAGGTCCCCATATCGCACCTCAGATCCACTGCACCAGTTCTCCAGAGCCCTTTTTATGATTTCTGATATAACATACACCGCATAGTGGTGAGGCAGGCACAGATGGCCCAGCTCGTGTCAGACAGTTTTGTTGGCCAGAATGCACCATTTTTAGTGAACCCTCTCATGCGTAGTTCCTGCTTCAGAAGAGTTAATGGAAGTTCAAGCTTAGGAACTAAGTAGTGGAGGCAGGGAGTGGCACCCGTGGACCCCAAGTAAGAAGTCAAACCATTTAAAAATGCTGCAATTACATATCATGGTGGTGTCAGGGCAGTGTTCCTTCAAATGTAAGTCAGAATAGCCAGGTTGGGGATATTTCCAGATTATCTGAATTGGCCTAAATATATCAGTTTTGATTTTCCATTACGGTGTTTATTGAATTAACTGTTTTTTTTCTATTGCCTTTATACCTACATTGATTGTGTTTGATGGCTATGGCACTGTTTGATTATTGGCTTGATATCCATGGAATATTGATGAATATTTATTGATCCTACAGAGCCGATTAGGTTGGTCTTTTGAATTTCAGAATTTGCTGCATAGAATCTTACTGCTCTTTAGGTAGATGATCCACAAATCTGACAAGTACAACACTGTTAATAAGTCTCTGCCTTGGCTACTTTACCGTTATTTGTTTTGCTTGGTGAAAGCCTTAATTGTTCCTATTTCTTCGTTCTGTCTTACAGGCCCTTCCCCTCGGAGGATACAGCAGAGAACGATGATGATGTGTACAGGAGTCTGGAGGAGCTCGCTGAGTAAGTGTTTGTCTTATATATGTCTAAACCTGCAATTCTCTCCAGGCTCCTTCTTAAAGAGGACCTGACATTTTGCAGTAATATCTACATAAGCTGGAACCTGAGTAATATCTACATAATGTGGGACCTGAGAACCAAGGTCTCTAGATCCATCACACAGAAATAAAATTATTCCATCAAGACAGACTCTTAGTTCAGTAAAGTTTATTCATTCATACCTGAGTTTGACTTGACAATTCCTGGTACCCAAACAGGGATTTCAAAATGCTTTCCATACAAAGTTAAAAGGCTCCATGATTTTAAATGCATGCACGCCACCAGTGAGAACAGATTTGCGCGCATGTATTCATGAGAAGAACAGGCTGGTCAGGAAGATGCCAGTTTGAACAGAGCGACCTGTGTTTCGTACGTAGTATCACTGCACACCTCAGCTAATAAAACCCGTTAAAGGGACACTATAGTCACCAGAACAACTACAGCTTATTGCATTTGTTCTGGTGAGTAGAATCATTGCCTTCAGGCTTTTTGCTGTAAACACAGTCTTTTCAGAGAAAATGCCGTGTTTATATTACATCCTAGTGATAACTTCACTGGCCACTCCTCAGATGGCTGTTAGAGATCCTTCCTGGGTCATGGCTGCCTAAAATGCATCCAAACATTCAGTGTCTCCTCCCTCTGCATGCAGACACTGAACTTTCCTCATAGAGATTCATTGATTCAATTCATCTCTATGAGGAGATGCTGATTGGCCAGGGCTGTGTTTGAATCATGCTGGCTCTGCCCCTGATTTCCCTCCTTGTCAGTCTCAGCCAGTCCTATGGGGAAGCATTGTGATTGGATCAGGCTACCACTTCCGATGATGTCAGCAGACTGCTTGTTTTTTTTTTAGGCAAACAGCATGTAGAGTTACAGCTTCAGGCTTGAATACAGTAAGATTCTACTATATTTTTGGAGGCATGAGGGATCCAGGGGGGCTTGATGGTGGTTTTAACACTATAGTGTCAGGAATACATGTTTGTGTTCCTGACCCTATAGTGATCCTTTAAGAGTGCGCTATAGCTTGTGCTAGACGTTGGTTACCTGGCTGCTAGTGCAGAAACGTAAAATTCCTTGTCGATTTTCACCTGCTTGTGTAACAAAAACTGCCACTGACGATCTCTGATGATCCTTGTGCAGTTTAAAAGCCGGTGCATATTAACAGTGGCTGCGAGGCTGATGTCCGGGGCTATCAAAAATGGCAGTGACACTTTAAGGCTGTGTAGACATTGTAGAAATCAACCTCAAGCCCTAAACCAATGACAATGTGATATGTAGCAACAAACAGCCTGTTCACTATAGCGGGGGAGAGATCATAGGCAAGTTCCTCTCTCCACTGAATATATGTATATGTGCAAGGACACTTAAACAGATAAAGGTCACAGCACCTAAGTTCGCATATAACTCACACTGTTATGAACAATTAAAGTAGCGTTCATGTAACAGAAGGACATAGTCAAGTTTACCCGTTTCCAGATTTCATTTTGCATGAGGTTCTTTACAGTGGCAAGTAACTTTTAGGCCAGGCTAGTAATATAGGGCTTTACTCTTTGAGCCTCGGTATTCCGTACCATACTTTAAATGCCCTTGGCCCCTCTAGAAACTTACAGAGCACGAATCAAAAAGCTCTCTCAAAGCGAGTGGCAGGTGTGGGTAAGCTAGTCGGCTAATGATTACTTAATCATGAGACTCCTTTATGCTTTTAAAAGTGAATACAATATTTTATCTGTGCAGAATCTCTGCAGAGGAATAAAATTGGCGTTGGCGTAGTAATTGAAAAAGTGTTATTACATACAGATTGTAGCTTACTGCAAAGTAGTTATTTATTGTCTTTCCGAATTAGTAGAGATAGGCTTTTAGAAAGCTCTTTACAGATTTCTTCCTTTGCAAGAGAAATCCGCGTCCTGACATTTGTTTATTTGGTTTTTAATGGAGATTTTTAACAGTTATACTTAAAGTGTAGCAAAAGACCTTCACCAGAGAGACCAAAAATCCTATAAATCAAGCCACTGCAGGTCTTGCAGTAGTTATGGTGCAAATAGTGTTCTGGTGCATGCCTTGGATTAAAGGTTTGATATAAATTAGGGCCGAGGAATTCACATTGATAACCCTTCACCAGAAGTGTAATTTTTATCCAACCTGATCACTTTGATTGGCTGATAGCTCCCTCCAGCACTCTCAGCCGATGTCAGAATAGGGATGAATATAATTGATATTAAATTGGAAAATGGGAACTCCCGCTAGAAGAAGGTACCCAAACGGCCCAGGTAGGTTTAAAACTGTTGAAAAACAATTTGACTACTTACTCTGGGACGACATCAGAGGATTCCTGGCACCATCATTTCTACAGCGCTATACAGTCTAGATCACTCAAAACCCATAACCACATAAACCAGAACCAGAACTGGTACTGCAGCCTTTAGGTATCTCTACAAGGCACCACGTTAAACTCAAAGGTTCAACTAAAGCTCCAACAATTAATATTGATTTAATACAGAGGTGACTGAAAAATAGATCCCAACCATTGTAGGACAAGTCCTATGATGACTTTTAATACTTAAGGACCTTATCTAAATGGCCACTCCCAGCACCATAACTACTTCAGCTTATTGTAGCACTTACGGTGCAAACTATCTAAAGGCCTGTCTCACATCTTTTTGTTGTGTTTGTTTTTTGTTTTTTTTGTCAAACCATTTGGGAACAGTTTGACAATAAATGGGACTTCCCTCCGTACCCATAGCCCGCCTGCTTTTCTAGCTAAACATATAATACGTTCTTTATACCTTTTATGTTCCAATATGATTTCTGTCCTTTCTGGAGGGAGACAATTGGCTGAGAGTGCTGGGGGTGGGCTGTGGGCGCAAGGGAAGGAGAGACCATTAATATATTTGTGTTCTTGCGGCTGCGTGATCTTTCTGCCATTTGAAGCCATTTCTCTGCTGAATCAAAGCTTTGACAGAAAACAAAAAACAAAATGCATAACCATTTGTATTGCGCGTTAAATGCCATGCCCGATATTAAACCGTTACAGGCTGATCCTTATGGAGGAGTTTATTGTCTCCCTGTGGGAGTTTATTGGGTCTGACACTGCAAGGAATCAACATTTTTATTTCCTTAATCCAAAAATGGATTTGCAGGAGGAAGATAATATCAGCTTAGAGATTCCACCCATTTGACTCCTTTGAGGGTCTCAGACATATTTTACATGAGTGACGGTCTACGTTCATCAAGGGATGTGCAAAAGGGTTGATCTTTATATCTCAACATGTATTCAAAATCTACATATGTATTAAGGAGCTTTACGTTCCCAGGCATTTACATCCCATTTAATAACTCCCAGTGTTGCTATATATAGAAAATAGACAGATAAAAGGGCTTTTATTAGGACTTTAACAGTGTGTTTGCCTGAAACGGAGTTCTTCACTAACGTATGAACTGCTGGAGATTCAAAATGAATTAAAAGTAAATTTCAGATTCTATGCCAAAATCAGCATTAGGGGGGAGAAAAAGGGTAATCGGCCAAGTTTTCAGTTCAATTGTTTTGGTCTAAAATTTTAAATTTACTTTGGATTCCCAATAATTCCCAGTTTAGAGAATAACCTCCTGTTGTGATTTGTACTATTTTTATTGAAGATTTGAATAAATAATTAATAAGTAGTTTATGCATACTTGACTGGCTATGTGATGTCGTTGGTCACTGCCACTTTATTTACACAAAACACATTGTATCCATTTGCAACAAAAAGAAAATTAATAAAATGTTCATTAAAAACATTATTTTTATAGTGATCTGACTAAGCTATGTAGTGATGGAATTTTATAGTCTATCCGATGAATGCCTATCATCAGATATTTACGAGTTGGCTTTTTACTGTAAAATGAACGTCTGCACTCGTACCACTCTGGTATTCAACTATCGATTCCAAGTTTGTCTTTTTAACATGTTTTTACCTTGAGGGCAGCAAGGACCACGGCTTATGACTTTGTTGCCTGAGGCAGAGTGTAGCATACGGCTGAACAGTTTGGCAGACATAGAAGGGGCTGATAAGATTTACACTTGGGTTGTTGTATGAAACGAAACAAATGATATAATTTTTGAAGAATAAAGAAGACTCGAGATTTCAACCCCTTTAATGCTGGAATCTCTGAAAGGGCAGCATTTACATAGAAAGCCTACAGGGGCTGGCTATAGACACCAGACTAGAGTATCCCTTTAAAGACTTTTTTTTTTTTATATGTAAGCACTCAAAGGTTGGTGTGCCCAAAAGAGGTGGTCTCATTTTTCTGCAGTCCACCTCTAAATCTAAAATCTACCTACCTCTTTTCCGCTGCCAACCATGTCTAAGGATCATGTAATGTCTTGCTGATCCAAGTGTTCAGAACTAAGAGCTGGAATTTGAACGTATAATGTTTTGGTTGTGTTCTGTGTCTGTGTCCCGAGTCCGTGTGCTTGAGATTTTCTGATCACACATGGCAGTTTATGCAGGGATAGTGACACACGTTAAACCCGTAGAGTACCCGAGGGAAGAAACTTGATGGATGTTTTGTAACTACTCGCCTTGTGTTTCTTGGCCAGATGGCTGGCTTTGGATAGCCACTTTCAATTAGAAACACAGGGAAGTCAACAGATGGCCGAGACAGGGGGAGATCTCATCCACTGCTACAAAAAAGTCATCGTTTACTTAATGAATGCGCCTGTGGTTTCTGGAGAAGACGCAGTGCAAAAAAAGAAACATTTATGTTCTCTTATTAAAAGGACTTTGGGGACA
Organism: Pelobates cultripes; assembly: GCA_933207985.1. Classification (NCBI taxonomy): domain Eukaryota; kingdom Metazoa; phylum Chordata; class Amphibia; order Anura; family Pelobatidae; genus Pelobates; species Pelobates cultripes. The sequence continues at coordinate 136,685,480 of OW240920.1, read as the reverse complement.
TAAGTGATGTTTCTTGGTTTTTGTGTGTTTTTTTTTTTTTAAGTAATATAAGCATTATAAATGTACATTAAGTTGACAGAAATTATGTTTTCCATCATGTTTTTAGTTCTTGTACTCAAACCGCGTTTGCGACAGATGCCGAGAAAACAGCGTGTTGGTCTAGATGTTACGTTAAACTGAATTCCTCCTTTTAGCAATATTGCTACTGTTAGGCTCTGTATCCTATCCTTGCCCTAACCTGCCCAGATTTATTTAAGAGGACCAGTTGATAAAGTCGGCAATCTTTAAAAAATCTAATGTGACCTATTTATAAGGAGTTACAGAAAAGCATACAGCACATCTGAGAATTACATTAAAGGGACACTATAGTCACCAAAACAACTTTAGCTTAATGAAGCAGTTTTGGTGATTAGATCATGCCCCATGTAATCTAACTGCTCCATTCTCTGCCATTAAGGAGTTGAATAACTTTGTTTATACTGCGCTAGCCACACCTCCCTGCGTGTGACCTACACAGTCTTTCTAAACATTTCCTCTAAAGAGTCATCTAGTGTTTGTACTTTCTTTATTGCAAATTCTGTTTAATTTATCATTTCTTATCTCCTGCTCAATTTACTAGCTTGCTAGACCCTGCACGAGCCTCCTGTCTGTGATTAAAGTTCAATTTACTGAGCAGGAGACAAAAACGTTTAAAGTAAGTTAACATCTGATTTAAAAAAAAAAAACATTTAGTTTTCATGTAGGCTGTATGAGTCACAGCCAGGGGAGGTGTAGCTATGGCTGCATGGACAGAAACAAAAGTGATTTACCTCCTAAATGGCGGAGAACTGAGCATTGAGACTGCAGTGGCATGATCTGCACACCATAACTGCTTCATTAAGCTAAAGTTGATTTGATGACTATAGTGTCTCGCTAAGGTAAGATTTGAGAGTGAACCAAACATAGATGAAAGAAAATAAAATGGGGAGGTTAAAACCCTATGGCGGTTAGCCATTTTGTATCTTTTTCCACAGCAGTGAATGGGATATGCCTTTACTTCCTGAATGATATTACAGCGTGTGTTTTGTTTCTTCAATTGGTTTCAGTATCAACATGAGACAATATTTGGTATATCAGCCACTTACTGGTTGAAGTAGACTTAGAAAAGGTAGAGCAGAGTACGTGGGGGAAATAAAGATGTATTCAGTGATAATATTCAATGCGTTCTATAGACCGTGGTTTCCAACCCTGTCGTTGGGCACCTCTCAATGGTCCACGATTTAGGCGTTTCGAAGTTCTCTTCCAGTGGGTTACTGACCCACCCTGGACAGTTGGGATGCCTCGAGGGTTGGACTCCTAGTAAGTGGTATATTACAAAGTTAATTCACGAACCCCAGAAAAGCTGTGAATTGAGCAAGATGTGATTTTACAAAGGTTGGAGACTTTTTTTTTTTTACTTCTTCTTCAAATGGACTATTTTGCTCTAAATCTAAACCTCCAAATGTAAGAGGTTTCTAAGATTTAAGCTGTTGGTAGTCCTTTAATGAACTTGGAGATTTGTTTGTGGAGTGAGATATCGCTCTGCCAGAGACAGCGAGACATTTTCAGTCTGTGACCTTGCCGTCTCTGCTTGGTATTGCCTCTCTGTGAAATCACTGTGTGACTGCACCATATAAAGTCCCTGGGCATAATGTCAGCTTTTTCTACTTCCAATTTAATGATCATTTTGCATCAGGCCCGAGCGAGTAAAATTGGGCCTGTAGCCAAAATCACACATTGTAGGACCTGTCACATGTGATATTTCACTTGCTGATTTTGGCCTAAATTAAAAGGTGTTTACACTAAAGGCAGAAATCTGGGTATTTTTTCTCAGCGCAGTGTAACGTTTTATGTTCTGGCTATTCTAATTAAATAACGAAAAGGAAATTTAGCTTTTGACGCTCTGGAAATCGAGTTAAACTAAAAAAAAAAAAAAAAAAAACGAACTCAGAAGCAGATTCCCTGATCTTACATTGTTTCATTTCTATAAATTAATTTGTGCTTAGAATTCCTTAGATCAAGTATTCGTTTTCAGTTTAGTGGTACAGACAGGAGTCATACCGTTGGCTGTAAGCAATAAGTATGTATTAAACCCTAATAAGAAACCTTAAAAAGTAGGGTTCTCTTTAAAATATTCACCATTACAATTTCTGCAAACATGATATTTATTTATTTTTTGTGATGATACCTCTTTATTTTTCCCTGTTTTAGGGGTGGTTTGGAGAATGGTTATCTTTTAAAAGCATTGTACATTTTTATGATTCTATGAGCAGACAAATATTCTAATTTTAAAGGGACACTGATCTATAGTCATCTGACCAACTACAGCTTATGGAATTTGTTCTGGTGAGTAGACTCATTCCCTTTAGGCTTTTTAGAGAAAATGCAGTGTTTACATTACAGCCTAGTGATAACTCCATTGGCCACTCCTTACATGGCTGCTAGAGGTGCTTACTGGGGCAGTGCTGCACAATGTCACTGACATTCAGTGTCTCCACCCTCTGCATGCAGACACAACCTCATAGAGATGCACTGATTCAATTAATCTTTATGAGCAGATGCTGATTGGCCAGGGCTGTGTTTGACATGTGCCGGCTCTGCCCCTAATCTGCCTCCTTGACAGTCTCGGCCAATCCTATGGGGGGAAGCATTGTGATTGGCTCACACCATGATGTCAGCAGACAGCTGGCACTTCACAGGCAAACCGGGGCAGAGCCAGCAGCTACAGACTTGAATACAAGTAAGATTTTACTATATTAGGGAGGCAAGAGGGGGCCAGGGGGGCTATATGGTGGTTTTAACCCTATAGCGTGAGGAATACATGTTTGTGTTCCTGACCCTATAGTGTTCCTTTAAGTTTGGATGAAAATTTTGTTTTTCAGATTTAGAGTTTGACTGATGAGTGTTGCTCCTCTGGGGCAATGCACTTCTTCTTGGTCCCTTTTTCTGTTTCCATAGGATTGTTCTCTGGAAAAGTTTTTGAACTTTTTAGGGTTACTTGATAAGTCACTACTTAACCAGGGAATTAAAAATGTAGGGAAGAATACTCCAAATGGAAATATATTATCCAAGACTGCTTCTTTTTAAACAAAATACTTTGGCCTTAAATAAGCAATACTTGATTTACAGGCATATTCACTGACATGAGAATTCAAAGTGAATTTTAAATTCAAGGTCTAAGTAGCTAAACTGGAAGCAGAGCTGAATTAGAGAATTTTACCAGTTTGTCTATTTCGAAATTAAATGTAAAGTTCACTTTGAATTCTCAATTTAGTAGATACTCCTGTTCGTGGATAATCTTGATGTCGACGGCTTAAAAACCTAGTCTGCCCATTTTGAAACTTGGTTTTTATATAACCAGATTGATCTTCTAATGGTCAACGCTATATGTAAGAGATAAAACGAATGATAAAATGAATGTATACTACCATTTCTTTATTTTGTGATCTCCCAGAAGGGTAATCTTAGCATATCTACATTGTTCAGTTTGAATAATGACCTTTACAAATAGTTTGTGATTTAGGGAAAGGTAAAGAAAGGCAGTATTCACTCTTTAATGGTAGTTAATGATTAGTTTTCGTTTCCCCAAAGTGCAGGAGAAACCACTATAAACACTGCTTATATAGCGGCACATTGCTCCCACAGACATGGCCAAGAAGAGATTGATCGCTCTCCACCAGCTTGCCTTGCTCGGCACGGATTCCTTCTGGCTGTCACATGTCCAGCCATTTTTCCAGTGCCAATCTTCTTTGGGGGTTTCGCACGGCTGACAGATGCCATGTGAGCAAGTTAAGAAAGCAGCAGATTGTGGCCTGCCTCATTCCTTTGTCAGAGAGACCTATATAGCGAGGGCAGCCATGCTTCTGACAGAGACGTGTGTGTGTTTTTCTGATCTCTGACTTCCTTCCAAGACGCAATAAACGAGAAGTCACAGTCCAGCATCTTCTAGCACCTCTCGAGTACGCTGCGGCCTGTACGGTCAAGAAGAATATATTATCTTCCCTGACATTCCGGGATGGAAGGTTTTAGTTGTATATTATAATAAAACATTTGCTTTTCATATTTAGTTTTCCTTTGAAGAAGAGATAAATTATACAATATTTGATTAACATCCAAAGATTTTTTTTTAATGACAAGTTGTGGAGTGGGTTAAACTTTTTTTTTTAAATGAAAGGATGGTAAAGTATCATGGGAAAAGTAGTTTATAAACATGTGAAGTGCCAAGATTAGCCATCACAGGTTTAAGCCTCTAACAGCGTTCTCAATTTCCAGGCATCAAGGGCCACAAGCCATAGCTGTGTTTTTGCATATTATTAGTATTATTATTATTTATATAGCGCCATCAGACTCCGTAGTGCTGTACAATGGGTGGACTAACAGACATGTAATTGTAACCAGACAACTGGACGTACAGGGACAGAGGTGGAGGGCCCTGCTCCATGAGCTTACATTCTAGAGGGAGTGGGGTATAATAACACAAATGGTAAAAGTAGGGGTACAAAGTAGGTTGTTAGAAAAGTATTCACTGAGGGCTTAGTAGGTAATTTTTGACAGTTGCAGGAGAGGAGTCATGGAGGGTGGGGGATAAATACCTGCTAACAGTTTAATTGATATGCTTTCATGAAGAAGTGAGTTTTCAATGATTTTTTGAAGGAGTGGAGACTGGGTGAAAGTCTTACAGAGAAGGGAAGGGAGTTCCACAGAAGAGGTGCAGCACTGGAGAAATCTTGGAGGCGAGCATTAGAGGTGGGAGTACGGACAGAGGATATACGTAGGTCTTTGGCAGAGCGTAGGGGCCTCAACGGGACATACTTGTGTATTAGGGAGGATAGGTAGGTTGGAGCAGCATTATGTAGGGACTTGTAAGCATGTACCAGAATTTAAATTGAGCCCTATATCTAACTGGAAGCCAATGCAGGGACTGGCAGAGAGGGGAGGCGTGGGAGGTGTGAGCGGACAGGAAAATGAGCCTCGCTGCCGCATTCATTATAGATTGCAGCGGTGCAATCTGGGAACATGTAAGACTACTGTGAAGGGTATTGCAGTAGTCAAGGCGAGAGAGAACAAGAGCATGGACCAGCACCGTAGCCACATCCGGGGTTAAATAGGGGCGGATGCGTGCTATGTTTTTGAGATGGAAGCGTCAGGATTTGGCGATTGATTGAACATGAGGGGTGAAGGAGAGGTTGGAGTCAAAAAGAACACCCAGGCAGCGAGCCTGCGAGGTAGAGGTGATGATAGCGCCGTTGACTTGGAGGGAGACAGATACGGGAGTAATAACACTTGAGGGAGGAAAGACCAGAAGTTCTGTGTTGGACAGGTTGAGTTTAAGGAAGTGAGCAGCCACTCACTAAAATATTATTATAAAGCAGTTTCCAGGTACATCCTGGGGTATTACTATTACCCATCTGAATGATACTTATTTTTATTGACCTTGGAAGAAAGAATGGCTGAGTTCAACCGGCCAGAAGACTAATCTGCTAACCTGAGGTTTGAGATTTATTTATTTTTCTTGAGTATTAAGTTGTGTCTGAGTTTGCCTTGGTGTCCGAAAAGATAGAGGCTGTAATACAAAGGTGATACCTCAATTAACACAAACCGGTCACCTCTACCTCCCATCAATATGTTCATCTATAACAATATTTTATTTTTGTAATACAGATATATTGAGGTTTAGGGTCCGGGCATGGAAATAGGAGTATTTGATTCCATTACCCAAGACAACCAACAACCTTTATTGCCCTGCCTTTGCCAAACCCTAACCACCTCCTCTGCTGGAAATCTGTTCCATACCTCCTCCAATCTGCATGGACACTATTCAACATTCCATATTAGAATCTCGTTTAGATTGCTAGTGATTAATAATGACATGCCTTGTCTCTGTTATTGAGTAATGGATTATGTTTTCCTATTCTCCCTCTTATCTTTCAGCGAGCATGACTTGGGGGAGAACGATACATATGATGTCCCTTGTGAAGAAGATGACATTTACGAAGACATCATCAAAGTGGAAAATCAACAGCCCATGGTAACTATTAGCAGGACACATCAGTACTTAAAAATTTATTACAAATAATAGAATTTTAATTAAATTCATTAGCATACACTGTGCCACAGAGTCGGAGTGATTTTGGCTAGTTCTCTGGAGGTCTGTGGGGCTAGAAGACCTGACCAGTGTATGGGTAAAAAAAAAAAAATAAGGCTCAGAACGTGTATTAAAGAAAGAGTTGCAGAATTACCTCCATTTCTTTCTACAAATTTGCATGCGTGTTACAGAAAAAATGCTTATTCTCTCTTGAGACTCTGCGCATCCACCCATGCATCAGATATACTTAAAAATACCAGGCCACCAACATATCTATTCTTTCACCTGAGACGTTAAGAATCTGCCCTGTTGTGTGAGATATTGAGAATATGCCCTTCCGTGTGAGACCATGAGAATCTGTTCCTCCATCCAAGCTACTTTGGATAGTTCCATGAAGATTAATATTACTGAGACACCCAAGATTCCATCTAAGACCCTGTGAATCTGCTCTTTACCAATACATCCTGAGAACCTGCAAATCTGCAGAATTTGCCTGTTCTCCAAAGCAATCTGTTAAATCTTCCCAGACACCAAGGGTCTGCCCACCCATCCCAAGACAGGGCTAATATAATTGGGACAAAATTAGTCCAAAATATTGCTTTAGTCCTCCAGACAGCCAGCGGAATGTCATGAGATTCCCAGCCCAGCTGAACAGCAAGTTTTGGCCATCACTGCCTTGCGTCTTGTTTTATCGCAATCAGTTGTTTAGGATAAGTGAGAGTTCTTGTTTTTACGTGCCCAGGATAGCAAGTTTAAACAGCCCAGTAAGTAATTTTATTGCCCTTTAATTTAATCTAATTAGCATCACACTCTGTAGGTTGTCTATTTCTTCCACCTTTTTGTCCTCCAACAAGAAAGAAGTGATTTCACGTTTCGAAAATGTAGACTTCAAAACCTCCCCCTCATTTTAGGCTACCTGCCAGATACAACATCACGCTGGCCGGTTTTAGCTTTCTGTGATATTGAGTTATGTACGCTGAGATATTTAAAAGATTCCAGAGTGCAGGAGTCAAGGTGCCCATCCTGTCTGAATTTATGGAGTGAAGTGGATGACTTGATATGATCAAACACGCCTGTTTCACAGTCAGAACATACTTGCATCCTGTCCGCCCTCAGGGCGTATTTTTGGGACCAGATACACGTTAACACGGCTAAATAAAATGACTCTTGTTAAAAGTTAAAGTGTACAGGTCTTGAAAAAAAACAAAAAAAAAAACTAACCATTAAAACAAAAAAGTGTGGTAGTATAGTATATTTGTTTTTATTCTGCAAATGTTTAAAAATGATTCAGCAATTCTTATTTTTACATAAAAAAAACAAAACTCTTAAATGTCCCATTCCATAAACTAATAACGCCCAACTTATTGACCCTTTTTGTAACTTGTGCAGTACTCAATGGAATGGAGGTAAGGCGGCTTGTGGTAGATTTCATAACGGGTAGGTTGAAGCATTAAATACATTATCCTAAAATCTGCTGAACTGTTTCAAAAACCTTTAACGCAACAAAAAGTGCATGTATTTTTTTGCGTGCAGTGAATAATGAACTAGTTTATCGATGTGTTGGCCCAGGTGAGACCCTAAAGCATAGGTAGCGTGAAATGTAGAACTCTCTGAAGTGCGTAGTTCCTCTGCACCCTTACTGTCCTTTCGCAGCTGCCTTGGGCAGACACGTACGTCTGCGATGAACTGGAAATATAAAGACTTGCTGCTTGGAAAGCTGCCATATTCCTTGGAGCTGACAGTTAAGGAAGAGCTCGTAAAGGGCAAATGTTAAAGACGAAGATCGGAAAATTTTGACTTTCCGCACGCCGCTGTTTTTTTAATACTTTAAATCATTTTGTCGGAAGCTGCCGGCCCCTTGTCATATCTAGAGCCCCAGGCTGCCGGCTATTCCACTCTTTAAAAATGTCTTCGAATATGCCACTTGTAAATAAATACATTTTAAAAAACTACTTCGCATTATCTCACTGGTTCCTCACCGCCACCATCACCCTGTTTTAGTCTTTTAATTTCTGACACAAAAAGATATTATGCTTGTAGTTTTGCTTCTAAATAAAAGTTTGAACTGCTATGACTAACTGTAATAATCTGTGACTTGTTTCCCTATGCTTCAGATAAGGTATATGCAGGTAAGGCTGACTCTCATGGAGTCGAGTCCCACCGGACACCATAATCTGTTCTACTGCTTGTCCATCTCTGCTTCTTGTCTTTTTGAATGCATTCCATCATAATTGTAATACAATGTTGCAAATACCTACTGCCTTTCTCTCGTCCACTGACAATGCATGACATCTTGTGAATTAAAGAGCTATCCGCTACATTGGTAGAATATTTTTATGGATATTTTGCTTTATTTAAGGGACACTATAGTCACCAGAACACCTACAGCTTAATGTACAGTATACAGCTTTATGTACAGTATACAGCTTTATGTACAGTATACAGCTCAATGTACAGTATACAGCTTAATGTAGTTGTTCTGGTGAGTATAGTTAGTCTCTGCAGTCCGTTTGCTGTAAACATTGCCTCTTCAGAGAAAAGGCAGTATTCACATTACTAACACAAAATATAGCACCGCGCTTACAGTAGCAGTGGCTTAGTATCTAACAGCTAAAAACACATAGTAAAAACAAATAGAATGTTACCTGTGCTCTGGCCTAAATCCCCATGTACATTTAAACAAAAATGAAGGCTCTTTAGTTTTATTCCAATGGCCAATTGAATATAAGCTCAACTGCCACGTCAAGACAAGCCCCAAAAGGTGAGTCCTACACTAGCCATTAGATATGCTGATATCAGCCAAGGATCTCCAGTAAGACAGGAAGGGGTATTTTATAAACCCTTTAACATTTAACCCTTTATAGGGCTTCTACACATACAATAAACTTTGCTGGTAGCAGACAAAGTGTAAACATCTCTAATGCGACAGGAAGGGGTGTTTTATAAACCCCTACATACTGAACCTGAATATTGAATAGGGCTATAACACATACAAATCACCTTGCTGGTATCAGTTATAAGAAAAATTTCTCTGTTGAGACAGGAAGGGGTGCTGCCCCTACATACTTATAAACTCTTAATAAGACAAACATGGGGAGGCTGGCAGCAATGTAACGTAGTTGTGTGATTAAAAAAAATCATATACAAACACAAAATAAAGTACCGCACTTACAGCAGCAGTGGCTTAGCATCTAACAGCTCAAAATACATTGTAAAAACAAAGAGAAAGTTACCTGCCTAGGGACTCCTACAGTGGCCACTCTTCAGACGGCCATTAGAGTTGCTTCCTGGGGCAGTGCTGCACAGTGTCTCCACACTCTGCATGGGAATGCTGAACCTTCCCCTGCTGAACCTTCCCCTATGAGGAGATGTTGATTGGCCAGTGCGGCTTTTGGCTCCGCCACCACCCTGCCTCATTGACTGAGATCATCAGAATTGACAATCTGAACCATTCCAATGCTTTCTTATGGGATGCATTGTGATTGGCTGATATAATTCATTCTGATGATGTCAGCCAAGGAGGTAGATCAGGGGCAAAGCCAGTGCTGGTGGAGTTAGTGCAAGCAGACCCAGCAGTCTCTTCTATTCATTGTTCAGACAAGAGCCAATCAGCTTCCTTCAAAGCAGTGGCGTTTTAATCAGTAATGCACTTAGAATGGCTGACCTGAATTAATTGAAAGCATCCCTCTCTTTATTTAATTCATCTCCTCATCTGTGATCATGGATTGCCCCGATGAGCCATCACATCCTCTACTTCTCTCCCCGACTCTTAATGTCCTTTCAGCATTCCCTTAAAGAATCCAACCCTTTAAAGGGACACTTTAAGCACCAAGACCACTTTAGCTTAATCAAGCAGCTTTGGTGTATAGATCAAGCCCCTGCAATATCACTGCCATTCAGGAGTTAAATCACTTTGTTTATGCAGCCCTAGCTACACCTTCCATGCATGTGATCTACACAGCCTCTCTGCAGATTTCCTGTACAGTGCGATCTAATTTTTTTTTAAACTTACTTTATTGCACAGTTTGTTTATAATTTCTTATATCCTGCGCTGTTTATAGTGTTCTAGACCCTGCATGAACCTCCTGTATGTGCTTTACAGAGCAGGATATAAAAAACCTCTAAGGCAAGTTAACATCTGATTGAAAATGGAACCACTGTTGCAGGCTGTTTGTCAGTCACAGCCAGGGGAGGTGTGGCTAGGGCTGCATGGACAGAAACAGAAGTGATTTAACTCTTAAATGGCAGAGAATTGAGCAGTGAGATCTCTACACCAAAACCGCTTCATACGGCTAAAGTTGTTTTGGTGCTAAATGTATTACTGGATATTTATCTCTATATTTCCGACTTTATTTAATCAACCAAAATCCATTACAATGTCTAAAAAATATGATATATAATTGTTTGTGGCACGCAAAACAATTACGCATTTGCTGGTGTTTTTGTGACTTTACTTCTTAAATGTTAGAAAACAGGAATGTGTGCATGTTATATTTTTACTGTTAGATTTGTTTTTTGTTGGTGTTTTTCTTGTGAGATGCGTCTTAGTACTTACATGTGTCCACAACAATTTTAGTCAATTTCAGAATGGAGAGAACACGTGTCTGTTTGTTTGTACTGGCGGTAGAAAATAAAATCAATTTCTTACATTCCTGTTTAGATACTGAAATACATTTCTTTTCTTTTCCTTAGAAAATGGGCATGACCGAGGATGACAAAAGGAATTGCTGCTTGTTGGAAATCCGAGAAACCGAAGACCGGTACTACAGAACCTTAGATGATATCAGAGCTGTGAGTCTCAGGTCTATTGATGCTGTCCGTCCACAATTAAGTGGGTGCTTTGAACGGCGGGTGAATGGATGGATTATTTCTGCCGCTGTGAGATATTCCGGCAGCATCAAACGGCACAGTTGCTTTAAATTATTCATAGCATATTGCCAGTCGCTCCTTTAAATTTCATTTCCATCTATTTTCTCACAAAGCTCTTCCTGGTGCATTGAAGGTTTAAAATAGTCCTTCTGTGCTTTGCACTGACTGACTTAGCACTTTATATATTACATCTTGACAGTCCACTCTTCTAGGGCGCCAAGGTTACCCATCACAGGAATTAACCCACAGTCTGTCTGTTAGATGTGTGAGGATGGGATCTGTCAGACATATTATGGCAGAAAATATATCCCACCATTATCCCTACAGAACGCAAAGCTGCCCAGCGCTACCATATAAGTTCCTTTAAACTTTTTTTAAATTATTGTGGATGTTTCCCACCCAAAATCAGAAAGTTTGTATCGAACGTCAGATCATAAAAGCCGTGCCTATTAAAGGGAAACCGTTCCTTCTCAAGATTTTTATTATTATGCTTACTTATGCCCTAGATTTGGCAAATATGTATTTATGAGGTATCAATAATAACATTAAATGTAGAAATCCATACATACCCCTCGGGCTTTCATCTTGGTTCCCTGTCAGTCATTGCTATAAGCTCTGTCTTTTGCACCTGGCATTGAGAAAGCAAACCGAGAAGAGGAGAAATTAAACAATGTTTCACTTCCTTCTCATTTGCAATATGTGCCTTGTCCGAACTGGAAGTCAATCGCCAAATCTTTAATAAAACTTAAAAAGGCAACAGAATATCACATCAAAAAAGGCTAAAGTAACTTAAAGGGGATTTAAAAAAAAATATTTTATTCAGTTGTGGAATTAACAGAGAAGTAACAATTCCCTTTAAATGCAACAAATCAGGATTTTGTAATGGAAATAAGCTGTAAGTACACACAGACTATTAAAAGGATACTAGAAGTGCCAGGAATACAAAGCGGTGTTCCTGGCACTATAACCCCCTCTGCCTCCCTCCGCCCCCCGCCTGGGTGAATAAATGGTTAAAAACACTTTACTTACCTTACTTAGGGACATTGGCGCTGGGTCGCGGTTCCTCCTCCTCTGACGTCCTGCAACTAATTCAATGCTTTCCTATGGGTAAAAATCTGACACCGGAGGTACTCCTGCAGAGTGTGAGGACGTCCATCGTCCGATACCAGACCAAAGGTCCGTTTAGATGCAGGAAGCACCTCCAGTGGCTGTCTGGAAGACAGCCACTAGTGGCGGGACTTAGTGCTGCAATAAAAATAGTGACAATGAGCTGAAGTGGTCTGGTTGCCTATAGTGTCCCTTTAAGGCAACACGCTCCCTGGGTACTTGGCAAACACTAAACAACAGATGATGGCATGACTTTTTGGCATGTGTCTGGTCCTTGGTACGTTGCTAATAATTCTCCATAGTTAAAACTAAAATATATAAACTGGGTTATTCAATAAAGTGCAAATTGTTGCAAAGTCAAAGTGACTTCAGAGAGAATTTAAATTTTATGTCCAGAATAGCTGAATATGGGAATATTGTCCAAGTTCGCTATATTTTCACTTAAGCTATTCTCACCTAAAATTTGTAATTCACAGAATAAACCCTGAAAATATTAAAATATGAAGCGCGATATAGCCTAGTGTAATTATATATACACACTCCGTGTTCATTTGGGCACCCAAGAGATCAAACGATACATCAATCTGTGTGTGAAGCTAGTATGTTCATTGTCTCAGGTAATGGTAGGAGACTATAGGATGTGGGTATAATACAGAGATTAATTTCAGATTCATTCAATTCTGTACAATTCCCCATTTGCAGAAGGCTGTATTGGCTTTCATATATCCAGTACCAACACTTTATTTAGTCTACCTCAATACAAAAAGAAAGCGGCCCGATCCTCCTTCTCCTACAGAGCACCGCAATTATGGAATGACCTCCCGCACAATTTAAAGTCTTCCCTAAGCCTAAAGTCCTTTAAGAGATCCCTCTCTACATATCTCAAAACAGAATGCACGTGTCATGGTTGATTATATATTTCCTACCTGTTCTATGTTAAATTTTGTATTTATTGTGTATTAATATTGTTTTTGTATTTTGTTGTACCTAATGTACCTAATGTATCAATGCAATGATTTGTGGACCCAGGACATACTTGAAAACGAGAGAAATCTCAATGTATCTTTCCTGGTAAAATATTTTATAAAATAAATAAATATATTTGTAGGGCATCATTAAACGTCACATACCTCGCTGCTCCTTGAAGTATCTGTATCCGATTTGTGATACTGAATAAATGTATGCAGCATTCTTTAATATGAAAACCATCAGTCAAACATTTTGCTTTTTTTTTTTTCTTCTTCTTCCTATATTTCAGAATTACATGATTCCTCTGAAGCCTTTACTGAACGCTCAGGAGATGGCCACCATCTTTATTAATTTAGAGGTAAATTTATTGAAAAATTATGTGTCCGGTATTCTGTAACAATTAAAAGGACATTATAGTCACCAAAACAACTTTAGCTAAATGAAGCAGTTTTGGTGTAGAGACCACGCCCATGCAATCACACTGCTCATTTTTCTGCCGTTTAGGCGTTAAATAACGTTGTTTATACAGTCCTAGGCACACCTCGCTGCATGTGACTTATACAGCCTTACTAAACACTTCCTGTAAAGAGCCATCTAATGTTTATACTTCCTTTATTGCACAGTCTGTTTAATTTGGAATTTCTATCTCCTGCTCTGTTAATAGCTTGTTTGACCCTGCAGGAGCCTCCTGTATGTAGTTAAAGTTCAATTTACAAAGCAGAAGATAAAAACTTCTAAAGTAATGAAAATCTGATTGAAAATTAAGCCATTTTGTTTTCATGCAGGCTGTGTCAGTCACAGTCAGGGGTGGTGTGACTATTGATGCGTAAACAAAACAACAGTGATTTAACTCCTAAATGGCAGACAATTGATCAGTGAAACTTCAGGGACATGATCTATACACAAAAACTGCTTAATTAACATAATGTTGTTTTGGTGACTATAGAGTCCCTTTAATAGTTGGGGTTTCTTCTTCTCTAAACCAGGAAATGTAGAAAATTGCCAATAAAATTACAAATTGTAGACCAAAATAGCCATGCTTGAAATATTGTGGATTTTGAGAACTATTCCAGCTCTTCTACATTTTTCAGTTATATTGTTAATTCTTCACACTTTGTATTTTAGTGAAAATGCCACTTAGAATCACAAAGGATCATTGAAAATAGTGACGTGAATAAGATATAAAACGCATTTTTGTTTTTTAATTAAATAAATTACTTGCATTTTTTCACGTGTAAGCAGCCTGCATTCACAATGACAATGTAATCTTTTTGTATTGTTTGTTTCAATCCTGCCATAGGAGCTCATTAAAGTTCATTTTAACTTCCTACGAACCATCGAGCTGTCCATCATGTCCGGAGGCAGCACCATCGGACAGGTCTTCTTGGACTACAAAGAAAAGTAAGGAACGAGCATCTTTTGTTGCCTTGTTTGTGATTTCCGCAGTGTATCTCAGTGTCCTTACAGTGTTCAGCTGTCACCCATGTGGTCTTGCAGTGGTGGTGGCAAAAGAACACAGAGACCTCGTATGTTTTTGACTACATTTCCCATGATGCAAAGCCAGCCTTATAATTAGCAGAGCTTCATCAGGAACATAGTACATTTACAAGCAGATGCTGTCACTGCCTTATAAAATGGGGTGTTTGATAGTAATTCATTTCTGATGATATTGTTAGTGTTTACAGTCCCCACTTTTTTTTTTTTTTTTTAATACCACTCAAAAACCCTTGCAAAAGTATTCCCCCCCCCCTCCCCCCCTTGTCAGTTTTTGTGTTTTGTTGCCTCACAACCTGGAATTAACTTGGATTGTTTGAGGATTTGCATCATTTAATTTACAGAACATGCCCACAACCACAAATAGGACAAAATAACAGAAATGTGCATAACTATTCACCCCCCTAAAGTCAATACTTTGTAGAGCCACCTTTTGCAGCAATCACAGCTCCAAGTCTTACCACTGGGATTTTTGCCCATTCCTACTTGCAAAACTGCTCCAGCTCCTTCAAGTTGGATGGATTGCGCTTGTGAACAGCAATCTAAGTCTGACCACAGATTTTCTATTGGATTGAGGTCTGAGCTTTGACTAGGCCATTCCAACACATTTACATGTTTCCCATTAAACCACTCAAGTGTTGCTTTAGCAGTGTGTTTGGGGTCATTGTCCTGCTGGAAGGTGAACCTCCATCCTAGCCTCAAATCACGCACAGAGTGGTACAGGTTTTGCTCAAGAATATCCCTGTATTTAGCACCATCCATCTTTCCCTCAACTCTGACCAGTTTCCCAGTCCCGTCTGCTGAAAAACATCCCCACAGCATGATGCTGCCACCACCATGTTTCACTGTGGGGATGGTGTTCTTTGGGTGATGTGATGTGTTGGGTTGGCGCCAGACATAGCGTTTTCTTTGATGGCCGAAAAGTTCAATTTTAGTCTCATCAGACCAGAGCACCTTCCTCCATACATTTTGGGAGTCTCCCACATGCCTTTTCCCAAAATCAAAACGTGCCATTTTGTTTTTTTGCTAAAAGTAATGGTTTTCTTCTGGCCACTCTGCCATAAAGCCCAACTCTATGGAGCGCACGGCATATTGTCGTCCTATGTACAGATACTCCAGTCTCTGCTGTGTAACTCTGCAGTTCCTCCAGGGTCACCTTAGGTCTCTGTGCTGCCTCTCTGATCAGGGCCGTCTTTAATAATGATTGGGCCCGGGGCAAGCATTTGATAGGGCCCCCTGACCCTAACTCCCTGGCATGCAATCACGATCTCCACTTCCCAACGCAGTAACGGAACCATTTTCCCATGCTTGCAGAATTGTATTTAGCACTGAGTTGTGTTTGTGTGTTTGAATGGAAGCATGTTTTTGTATGAAGTGTGTTTGTGTAAATGTAGGGGTGTGTTTGTAGGTGGTGTTGGTGTTTGAATGCAAGCATGCATCTGTGTATTTTTTTTTTTAATGCTGGGTGTGTTTATATATATTTTTGGTGTTTAACACAAAGATGTATTTGTATGTATTGTTGACGTTTCAATGCAGGACTGTGTCTGTATGTAGTGTTGAAGGTTGAATGCAGGGGTGTACTTGTGTATAGTGTTGGCGATTTGAATGATGAGATGTATGTACATGTACACATACACTGCCACACACACACACTGTGATACACAAATACACACTGAAACACATGCAGATACACAGATATAAACACTGACACTCACACTAACACACAAGCAATTACAGACTGACACAGATACACACACTAACACATACAGACACACAGATACACAACCTGACACACATACGGAGACAAATATACAAACACT
This sequence comes from Pelobates cultripes, assembly GCA_933207985.1. Classification (NCBI taxonomy): domain Eukaryota; kingdom Metazoa; phylum Chordata; class Amphibia; order Anura; family Pelobatidae; genus Pelobates; species Pelobates cultripes. The sequence goes on along the minus strand of OW240920.1, from coordinate 136,669,118 downwards.
GAAACACATGAATACTCAGACACACTGATAAATATACTGACACACATGCAGATACACAGATAAAAACACTGACTACATACAGATGCACACACACAGATATACAAACGCAGGTACACACACTGACAACATACAGATACACACACTGACACACATACAGACATGCATATACAAAACCTGAGACACATGCAAAGACACACAGATATACTAAATACAGATACACAGATATACATACTGACAGACATAATGACACACTGACATAGTGACACACACTGACAGACATACTGATACACACACAGACGCACACAGACACCCTGACAGACATACTCACACACACATACTTAGATACACACAGACATACTAAGACACACACAAATACTGACACACACATGCAACGTTTACATTTTTACACATTGACAGGCATACTGACACAGTGACAGACAAACTGACATGCACACTCACAGACAAACTGAAACGCACAGACATACTGACAGGCACAGACAGACATACTGACACGCACAGACATACTGACACACACACATAAGCCCTGACAGACATACTGACACACACACTAAGACACACATACTCACACACACAGATTTACTGACCACATACTAAGACACACACAGACATACTGACTCACACAAATACAGACACACACACATGCAACGTTTACATTTTTACACATTGACAGGCATACTGACACAGTGACAGACAAACTGACATGCACACTCACAGACAAACTGAAACGCACAGACATACTGACACGCACAGACAGACATACTGACACGCACAGACATACTGACACACACACATAAGCCCTGACAGACATACTGACACACACAGACATACTAAGACACACATACTCACACACACAGATTTACTGACCACATACTAAGACACACACAGACATACTGACTCACACAAATACTGACACACACATGCAACGTTTACATTTTTACACATTGACAGGCATACTGACACAGTGACAGACAAACTGACATGCACACTCACAGACACATGCAAAGTTTACATTTATAAAGCCACCCTCCAGCCCTACCTTATGGGTTCCCTGGGGTCCAGCGGCAGGCTGAGGTCGTTGGGAGTGTGAGGCTCCTGCACTCCAGCTCCCTCCTGACGGCCTCCTACTCCATCCCGCGCGGCTTCATTCTATCTGGGAGGAAGTGACTCACGGCAGTCACTTCCTCCCAGCCTGCTGAGGTAAAACCACGGGGTCAAAGTGCCCGACCGGGGCCTCTTAGTGTGGGGGCTCCCGGTGCAGCCGCAGCACCGGCGGGCCCAGGGGGCAAATAAATGTATTTCTTTTTTCCGGACAGCGGGGCCCATGGGGTAGCTGCTTTGGGCCCCACCAGGAGTAAATGGGCCCGGGGCAGCTGCCCCGTTTGCCCCGCTTTAAAGACGGCCGTGTCTCTGATTACTGCCCTCCTTGCCCGGTCTGTGAGTTTTGATGGGCGTCCGTCTCTTGGCAGGTTTGCTGTTGTGCCATGTTCTTTCCATTTGATTATGATAGATTTGATGGTGCTCCTGGGGATCATCAAAGATTTGGATATTTTTTTTATAACCTAACCCTGACTTGTACTTCTCAACAACATTGTCCCTTACTTGTCTGGAGAGTTCCTTGGTCTTCATGGCAGTGTTTGGTTAGTGGTGCCTCTTGCTTAGGTGTTGCAGCCTCTGGGACCTTACAAAAAAGGTGTGTATATGTAATGACAGATCGTGTGACACTTAGATTGCACCAGGTGGACATCATTTCACTAATTATGTGACTTCTGAAGGTAATTTGTTGCAGAAGAGCTTTTTATGGGCTTCATAACAAAGGGGTTGAATACATCCGCACATGCCAATTTTCTGTTTTCTATTTCTAAAATAGTTTTATGTATATATTTTTCTCCTTTCACTTCACCAACTTAGACTATTGTGTTCTGATCCATCACGTATAATTCAGATTAATAAAACATTGAACTTAAGGCTGTAATGTAACAAAATAGGTAAAAAGTCAAGGCGGGTAAATACTTTTGCAAGGCACTGTATGTCCACTTTTATAGCTAGTGCGGCTGGACTGCTAACAAGAAGAGTGCTAGCTGCTTTTATTGTATAAAAGACAGTAAATAGTGGGCTAACATTGCTCATCCCGTTTGGAATGCAAAGGGTTAAGCAGTTGGTACATGTGATTGTGTGTTTGCTCCAGAAACCACACAATAGTATGGGAATGCATGTACTTTTGACGAGTTGAGGTTAATCTCTGAAGACTTGACTCATGCACGAGTTATGTAGCTTTAAGGTGAACAATATAAACATTCTAGACTAGTCTAGACTGCGATGTACACCTCAGCCTCTGAAACTGGAGAACAAAGGTTTCAATTCCAAATCTCTGCTTATACCACTCTATGCAGGTATGTAACCGTATAATGTAAATTTAATGAATTTAGGGAATGACGTACCTTGATTTGAGGCAAAGAAACCACACGGAGTCATCTTGTAGGGAGCCTGTCGCTGCCTGGGAGACGGGTGTATGGGAGAATATTCTTATCAGGGATGCCAATTGAAACAATAAGATTGTGCCAGAGGACTCTAGGCACCATAACAACTTCAATTAAATGAAGTGGTTGTGGTGCCTAATGTCCCTTTAAATACTAGAGTGCAGGGAATGAGTTAGAGTGGTGGTGATGCGCACAATAACCACGGCCTTTTGTCTGACCCGAGTCCCCTCAATTGTCTCACATTCTGTCTCCTCTCTGCCCTTATGTTACACTTTGTACTTTGCAACAGTTAAAACAGTTCTCTTACTTAAAAGGTTTAAAACGCCACTGTCGAGTCAAATTCTGTGTAGCCCTTGAAGTTCCCAACACACCTGAGGTCTGTTTGCAAATGTCACCTGCGATTGCTTCCTCGCAGCGAGTCTGGTGGAACTAAAGCAGAACTTTAAGTGTGCAGTCACGCTCTCTTATCATCCGCAGTCTGCCTGATGGCTCCCTGCAGCTCTGAAACTGCTTGCTGATGCAGCAGAGCAGATCATGGCATATTTATCCTTGTTGTTGTTGCTCTTTTAGACCGTGTAGAACAATGCAGGTAAAAATTGAAATTGCTGCATTACATTTTCCAGAGGAGAATTTATAGTACCGGTTGCCAAGAGACACACACACATTATTTTATGGCATGCCGTTGAATTAGTTTTTTTGTGTTTGACCCACAATGCTTTGGGTACCCACTAGAACCTGCCGTTCATGTGACACTGGGTATAATAAAGCGTGATGAGAGCCCTAGGAGATTAGCTGGAGTAAATGGTTAGATTGGTAATGATCCAGTTGTGTGGGAACTGTCTAGAACAAACCAGGGGATTGTAAATGTTAGGCCCTTTGTAACTGAACTGGAGAATTTTTTATATTCAGTTAGTTTGACCCTAAATGTGTAATTCGCCTGTAAATTCTGATTTGGTGAATAAGCCTGTCCGTACTCTGTTTGAGACTGAGCTGGGCCCACTGAGATAGCGCAGACGAGTTGACCCGTTTGTAACCCTGTAGGACTGAGCTGGGGATTGTTACCGCATATAAGCTCTAAGGTATTCCACAAATAACCACATAAAGTGACAGAAATCCCTCTAGAATGTGTCTGGCTAACCTGACGGCTCGCCTTGAAAGCATTACATATCTTGCTAAAGCCAAATCGACCTCCTGGAGAGGTCAGGGATAAGCTGTCTGGCTGTATGTAGTTCGAGCCGTGAGGAGTCTGCAGGTCTGGGACTGTTTTAGTCCGCAAATGGCTTGTATTACGAAGATATTCCACTGCCCTTGTATCATGAGTGAATCCATTCTCTTTTCTGACCTACTACCCCTTTATACTATCACACCGAGATCTGTGCTGATCAGCTGGGGACATCATCCCTATAAATCTGTAACCCGTGTGTATAATATACATATATAAAATTATTCAATAAACAAAGAATTGGGACAATGAGTTTAAAAGCACACCTGAAAAATAATTATACCTTTCTAACATAACCACATCTCTACTTTGTTGTAGTCTTATCGCTTCTCGTTTCTTGGTTTGCTAGATATCTCTAACTATGCACTGTTTCACGAAAAAAATAAAAATCTATAAATAAAGCTATGAGACAAAAAATAAAATCAGTTAATATATCTATTTTTGGAGAAGTTGGTTTCTAAGGTGATTAGAACCTGGCCCTGATTTACTCTGGTTTGTGTTCTGGAAGTTAGCGAATGTTGTGCCCATTTACAAGAAAGGTAATAGGGAGGAGTCGGGCAACTATAGGCCAGTAAGCCTTACTTCAGTAGTGGGGAAAGTGATGGAAACCATGTTAAAGGATAGGATTGATGAACATCTAAAAACACATGGATTTCAAGATCAGAGACAACATGGGTTTACTTCAGGGAGATCATGCCAAACTAATCTTATTGATTTTTTTGATTGGGTAACTAAAATTATAGATCAGGGTGGTGCAGTAGACATTGCTTACCTAGATTTCAGTAAGGCTTTTGACACTGTTGCACATAGAAGGCTTATCAATAAACTGCAATCTTTAAGTTTGGATTCAAATATTGTTGAATGGGTAAGGCGGTGGCTGAGTAACAGGCAACAGAGGGTTGTAGTTAATGGAATATATTCGAAGCTTGGACTTGTCACCAGTGGGGTACCTCAGGGATCTGTACTTGGACCCATTCTCTTTAATATTTTTATTAGTGATATTGCAGAAGGTCTTGATGGTAAGGTATGTCTTTTTGCTGATGATACTAAGATATGTAACAGGGTTGATGTTCCAGGAGGAATAAGCCAAATGACAAATGATTTAGGTAAACTAGAAAAATGGTCAGAATTGTGGCAACTGACATTTAATGTGGATAAGTGCAAGATAATGCATCTTGGACGTAAAAACCCAAGGGCAGAGTACAGAATATTTGATAGAGTTCTAACCTCAACATATGAGGAGGGGGATTTAGGGGTGATTATTTCTGATGACTTAAAGGTAGGCAGACAGTGTAATAGAGCAGCAGGAAATGCTAGCAGAATGCTTGGTTGTATAGGGAGAGGTATTAGCAGTAGAAAGAGGGAAGTGCTCATGCCATTGTACAGAACACTGGTGAGACCTCACTTGGAGTATTGTACACAGTACTGGAGACCGTATCTTCAGAAGGATATTGATACCTTAGAGAGGGTTCAGAGAAGGGCTACTAAACTGGTTCATGGATTGCGGGATAAAACTTACCAGGAAAGGTTAAAAGGATCTTAACATGTATAGCTTGGAGGAAAGACGAGACAGGGGGGATATGATAGAAACATTTAAATATATAAAGGGAATCAACACAGTAAGGAGGAGACTATATTTAAAAGAAGAAAAACTACCACAACAAGAGGACATAGTCTTAAATTAGAGGGACAAAGGTTTAAAAATAATATCAGGAAGTATTACTTTACTGAGAGGGTAGTGGATGCATGGAATAGCCTTCCAGCTGAAGTGGTAGAGGTTAACACAGTAAAGGAGTTTAAGCATGTGTGGGATAGGCATAAGGCTATCCTAACTATAAGATAAGGCCAGGGACTAATGAAAGTATTTAGAAAATTGGGCAGACTAGATGGGCCGAATGGTTCTTATCTGCCGTCACATTCTATGTTTCTATGTTTCTATGTTCTGCTAATGATGTCTAGAAAGAACCCCATTAGTTATTGTTGAGGATGTTTATAATAAGTAAGTGAATAATGGTGTCTTAAAGGGGGACTCTAAGTATCATGACCAATAGCTCGCAATAGTGGGTATGATGTCAGCAGTATTCTGGTTTGGTTCCCCGGTAACTGGCTCCCCTCTGGGCTGTGTGATGGTCCCTGGTGATCCAGTAACGCGCTTTGGACTTTGGCAGAAGCTGTGACCGTTGCCATTCATTGGCTGAGAGCCTTAACTGATCACTCTCAGCCAATGACTGATGTCATGGTGCAAAGTAACGTTTGTTGCATAGAATAACTTCAAATCATTATATGATTATTGGCCTTTAAAAATAAATGACATTAACCTCTTGAGGGGCAACAATGCTCCTTCAAAATGGAACGTACTGCCATATATAGCTCCCTGTCCTAAACAAGGGGCCTTCTGGAAATATAATATAGGAAATATTGGTCAAGGAGTGCTTATGGGGATGTTGATCTCCAACCTGCAAACAATGCATTCCTCATACTTTATTAGAGTTACAGCGAAGGCCTAAACTCAGAAAAATAAATACTAATAATGGGAAACAAGTCACCCCAGCAGTGCTGAGTGTAATAATATATTTCTTTAATAGGTGGACACCACCTGTCCGTCCACCATCTTTATGATTTGATCTGTGTGTCCTACAACACTGTTACATAGTAACCAAAATAAGTCAAAAACCCACCTTGGAACCTTGGAAATTCGTTCTAGACAACAAAATGACTCTAAAATTTCTCCTTGGATGGAAAATCTGTTACCCAGCAGATGTTGAGGTGATTAGCTGCGTATTCTTATAACACGTCTGACCTACGGTTGGCATAATTTTTGGCAACCACCAGTGCTCGTGTACATGCATATATTACCCCTACTCTAGTCCCCCCATTTCATGCCATGTCATATTGGCATAGTGCAATCCCTATAGATTGACTTAAGGTGGATGGGAGACCCTTAAATCTATTTTGAACCATCTGTGTCCCTGGGTGCCCGTCTGCACTGCTGCCTCTTTGTAGGAAGTAATGGCTTGGGGCTTCCCTATTTTGGGTTGAGTTTTATATATGAAATGTGTTTTTTTGCCGTTTTGTGTATATTTATTAGAGTTTTATTTAATACAAATCTCCCATATTTCAATATAACTCGTCTTACTTCTCGATCAATGCTGTCTGGCTATGTGTGGATCACCATCTAGTGGTTTACTTAAAAATATCACTTGTGGGCAGTCCGTGTCTTTATTATTTAATGTTTGTTTTTTTAATAATCCTTTTAATTTTTAATCATATTAAATTTTTAGCCCTGCATTTATCGTATAGCATTTGTGCAGAATTATATAATTATACAAGCTGCAGTTTGCCCCTTTTTTTGTCTGCTAAGATAATGCAATGAAATCTTCTTTCCCTTTTTAAAAATAAATTTAGATCCCATACATAAATTAAAAATTTATTATAATATAAAACATGCAAAAGATCACTACAGGAGAGATAAATAGTATTATTTTCAGTTGCAGTAAGTGCAGTAATTTGCATCTAGCATTACTGTCACAGGAAATTAATTTCAATATTATCGCTAACAATAATAGGTAACATAGTTGGCAGACAGCCAGTGCTATAATCTGTATATCTCTAGAAGTATTGGATATTGCACAGCCCTGCTTTAGAGCATACGGATTACTGTAAATTTACCTCTCTTGGGGCCCCCTTTAAAGCCCCTAAGACAAGGCACATAGGCCTTGATTTAATAAGCTTGCCAAATTATTCAATACTGTTTGAAAAATTCCCATAGACGTTAAAGGTGATGTCAGTAGATAAATCATTTGCAAAGTTCTTCAAACAATATTGAATTATTTGGAAATCTTCTTAAATTGAGGCCACAAACTTTAATCATGGGGACACCTGGGCTTTAACTCGGGCCTCAATATCCTAAATAATTCCAACGTCAAATTAAATGCGTTTGTGGGTAGGATAGTATTGTGTACAAATATAGGCAAGAGGTGTGCAAAATCAGTGTATGAATTTCTGATATGGGGGATTGGATATTGAAATGACTAATACTTTTGATAAATCACATATATTATCCCCCGTGGCGCTCCATGAAAAGTGTTTTATGAACAAAAGCCTACACAATTTTTGGCACACCTTTGTTAATGCATCATCCATGTGTATACATCATTTTCGTTACACTGTTCTATCCCAAACATGGTTTAGCTGGCTGGTTCTGTTGATACATTTCAGCAGCACAAACCGGGTGCAATATACCTCGTAAAACGTACTCCGTGGTGCAGTCCGTCACATCTGCATGAGCTTGATTAATAATATACTCTGCGGAAACAAGCCTGTGAAATCAAGCTGGAAATATTTGCTTTTACAAAAGTAAACCCATTCTCCGCACTAATCTTTCTCCAATTATCTCCAATATCCTTTGACAGCTTCATAATTAGACTCTTTGTTCTTGTGTGTATTGCAGGAACCGAGACTGCGTCTTATTATCTCACCAGTAATGAGCACATTCGTTGTGATATTATTTTATGACATTTTTCTTTTTCATGTACAGAAGTTCGCTGTTTACATTTTTCCATTACATCAACCTCGGAATAGTTTGAGGTCTCCCGTGATGATTTTGAAATTTTTTTGTAATATTGATGAATTAAATATACATTTATGTTCACCAAGGGGTTAAACTCGGTATATGCAGGTTTTCAAAGAGCAACGACCAATTCAAATCACTGCAGTGATCGTGGTGCTTGGTGTAAATCTTTAAAGGGCGGTTGCTCCAAGCCCCCTTAAACTCGAAACTTTTTTTGTTACGGTTTGTGACTGTATTGTAAAAAGGAGGCTTGATTTTTTTTTTTTTTTTTGTGGGCGTTTATTATCTTGTTTAATCGACAAAATTGTAATTTATGCTACATGGAAGATCAAGGGTAATTGCAGCAAACATTTGTACGAGACCCAGAACAAAACATTGCAGAATGAAAGTCTATAAAACACAGAAGGTTGGGATGAAAAATATAGCATTCTTGAGCCAGAAACTGTGCCAGCTCGTTAAGAGTGAGAATGCAGAAGCTGTCATTTATTGGCACTTGGTAACGATGTGTTTTTGATTCACATTCAATGTACAAGATGCTTTATTACACCACAACGTATGAGATGTTTAATTATAAGAAGGGGTTTTTATTCTCAGTAGACGCGGGCAATAGTATGTACTTTGCTTTTTACATTCAACTTTTTGGTGTCCTTCCCAGTTTGTTCATTTGAGGTTTGGAAGATGAACAGTTGGTTACAATTTTTTATTTTTTTACATTTTGTTATTAAGACCCACATTTAGTTCTTGTAACGGTTTTCTTGGATTGGCTCACTGCCTTGCGATGTTTCCAGCATACAGAGAACATGCTCCCTTTCCATATCCTGATCTGTGTTTAGCAGAGGGAGGAGATCACTTGGTAAACAAATTAAAATTGGTCGTCAGACCTTCCCCAACAGGGCTCCCAGAGCGTGCTGAGCTTGTGTTTTGGCAAAGCAAGAAGTTGAACACTTAACTCTTTGTCTGCTGGGGGGTTTATATATATCCCCTCTCCAACACCCCATGAATTGGAGTATTGTATCCAATGGTAACACTTGTCCAAGTGAATGAATGATCCATACATCTTAATGATATGCCTTATTTCTGTTAACTAAAACATGGTCATCAATTTAAATAAAACCATATTGTAGCTTCATAGCAGATCTTACCTACCTTCTTGTCAATAGCACACCATGCCGCAAATTGAGATGTTGGGGGAGGGGGTGTAAATACTAATGAAATGCATAGGATGCCCCTTTTAGAAGAGAACTTTAGAATGATAAGGTTAGAATTTGGAACTGGAACTGTGTTTGGGGTAACAATGAAAAATCTGCACGCTTTACTAAATTGTTTTACTTTGTTTTCAGGCTGCTAATCTATGGCGAGTACTGCAGCCATATTGAATATTCCCAGAAAACATTGGACCAGTTGATGGCGACTCGGGAGGACATTAGGCTAAAGGTCGAGGTGAGTCCCAAGCAAGGTCGCCCATTAGTAACCAACTAATTATGGCTGTTGTCAGCTAGCAGGATGGAACGTTTATTATATATAGAAAGAGTTTTGCACAGAGTAAATATATGAGATTATATTGGTTTGTCTATGCTTTTAAAAACACCAACCTCCATAAAAGATCAGACTCTATCTTACAAGGTGGGCAACAGGTATGTAGATTGAAGGTCAGACGTGTTTCAATGAAAGCCAACATGGAACTTTGTTATTCTCTCATGGAGTACATAATTTGTTTATAGGCCTGTGCAGGCTTAATTTCTCTTTTCACTGAAAAAAAAGGGTTTAGAAGACACTAACCAAATTTAATTCAGACAAAGTAGCTCTAATTATATTTGTAAACTTGTATTGTTACCCCAAAATGTTTGTCAAAGTAATCCGTCCTATCACTAGTATACCTCTAACATTTCTGTGTAATGTTTCTTTTCATATACCCCACCAAAATTGGGACAGCTATAGTATATATCTGTAGCATTAAATATAAGTATATACTATATTTTGGTATAATTTCTGAAATCTCTGTACGTACAAACTATGCTCACTTTCTGTTTCTCTGATATCCTAGGAATGTTCGATGAAGGTTCAAGATGGGAAGTTTAAATTGCAGGATTTAATGGTGATCCCAATGCAAAGGGTGCTAAAATATCACCTTTTACTGAAAGTAAGTTTGTAATTCAGAAGGGGAAATTTATGTTTTTCTGGTTATAAGTGGAATAAAATATCATAATTATGTGTTCATTGATTAGTTTAAATGTTTAAAACATGATGAAAAATGGAAGAAAAAAATAAAAACACCATCTTTTCTTCCAACATATCCTAACTTTACGTCTGTCGTCGACTTTACAAGGGAAGCAGAACCCATTGCTAATTGGAATATATTATATTAAGAGAAAGGAACGTGTGTTTTTATTCCTAAAGAAAAAACAAAACTTTGGTGCTGATTCACCTTTAAAGATGAATGGCTGTACTGCACAGTGTGCAGCACTAGCCCAGGAAGCACCTCTAGTAGTCATCTGAGGAGTGGCCAATGGAGTTATCCCTAGGCTGTAATGTAAACACTGCATTTTCTCTGAAAATAAATGCTTTATTGTTTACTGCAAATAGCCTGAAGATGGAATGATTCTACTCATCAGAACAAATACAATAAGCTGTAGTTGTTCTGGTGACTATAGTGACCTTTAAGTGTCAATGGCATTTAAAAAAAAATCTCTTTATGTAATTTTGAAAGCGCAAAATCATAGAAAATCCTTAGCTTGAACCTAATAAGGGAACCTATTTATATTTATAACACCTACTAGACCCCTGGTGTTGCGGGCGGTGGGTGCAGAGTTCCTGGGTTCAAATTTAAAAGACCTGATCAGCAACCCTTTTTGTTATGCTAAAGACTGCATTTAAAGGATAGGAATGGGACTGGATTGGTTAAATTGGTAACCTCTGGCACAGAACCATGCAAGTGCTGGAAACTCCCTGCAGGTAGGTAATTGAACGTTGCTGTATCTATGAGTCGGCTATCTCTCCCGTACATACAGAAGAAAACAATCCCGTTGAGAGTGAAGACTTGCACAATGACTATATCCAGACTTGTAGCCTTCTGTGTATCTCTGTATGTGTATATTAGTTTTGTCATGTCGAAATGAATGGTTTCAGAATATTGCCAGATGAGTTGGTTCCTGCAGGTGCCTGGGGAAGATGTCGATTAACACCAGACCGTGCTCTTTGTACGGATGTGACGGTTTGGATTGTGAATCACTTTGTCTCTTTGCAGGAACTCCTGAGCCATTCAATAGACTGCCCCGAGAGACAGACGCTAAAGGAAGCTCTGGAAGCCATGCAGGTAAAAAATACACAGCCAGCGCGTTTCAGAATATCACAGTTCCGTTCACAATAGAAACGCAACTTCCTACTGTATAACTTAATGCTTTCACAGCCAGAATGATGGTGAAAACAAAACATATTCCCTCTATCTCGAAGGATTAAAAAAAAAAAATCAGACTAGTCAAGGGGGACATTTCTGGTGGCAATCCAGTTCCCATAATGTTTTGCCAGTTGTGGCGGACCATAACAATAAACTAATTAAACAGACCACTTAGTGAAAATTGAATCCATTAATAACGTTTTATAACTAGAAATTGTTGGTTATAGTCTGTCCTGGTTTTGTATTGTCATGCATTTTATATAAATTAAGGAATGCAAATTGATCTTTACAAAAAAAAACAAGCTATAGTTTGGATACATTTCTAAAACATTTTAATAAGCGCAATTTGTTGAACTGAAGGTGTGTTCCTGTTTCACCTGACACAATGTTTTGTTGTAGGACTTGGCTATGTATATTAACGAGGTTAAAAGGGACAAAGAGACATTGAAGAAAATCAGTGAATTTCAGAATTCTATAGAAAACCTGGTGAGTTAACACAACCGTGAGTGCCAAACAAATAAATAAATCCACAGATCTGTTCATTAATTTGCAGTGTACCAAGTGTGGTGCACTCAACCTAACTGCAGCAGTGGGATCTTACCGTCATATTTTAGACCAGCTTCAGAGGACTTTGAGGGACTTGGCTCTGCAGAAGAATTAAAGGGAGATTGCATGGAACCAAATTCACAGGAGATTCCTAGCAAAGCCATGTGCCATTTGAATTTGCTAGGTTGTATCTGTGAGAGGTTCTGGCATATTAAAGTGAACATTTTAGACAAGGTTATAAAAGCCATATGAATAATTATATCCTCACAGGTGGACTAGAGTCTACAACTATTTGTCGGTCATATCCATTTCCCTTATGTAAAAGTCTGTGGTTTAAATCACAAGGAATTATTATTGTGTCTGCAAAAACCTGCAATAGAAACTATAATTACAAATTGTACAGTTAGTGTATTAATCAACTGAGCCATCTTGCTTGCTGACACTTAGAGTATACTGTTCAGAATATTTATTCTGTGTTTGTCAAGTCAAATATTACAGGACTCTTCCTTTTCATTTGAAGTAAATGCTTTAGAAAGAAAATGTGCAGTTCTTTTACAGACAAAATTGTTCTGTAATGCAGAGATGACGGCTAAATGAATTGTCTATTTACTGGGTTAATTCAAGCGCCATATTAACTTCAGTGATATGAAGTGGTCATGGTTGCTGGAGTTTGCATGTGTAGTGTTTCCTATGAAACACTAGACACCCCGAATTTAACCCCCTTAGCTGCCGGCGATTTAACACCACCTCCAGCAGCATCATTGGGGGTGTGGAACTTGATTACCTGGGCTGTCCAATGTCCATTCTGTGCATATTTTCATGCACAGAGTTGCATTCATTGGCTGAAAGCGGACAGCTGACTCTCTCTCTTTCAATGAATGCAAGTCACCAGGCAAGGAAGGAGCCTCGGCGCTGGGTGGGAATCCAGGTAAGTGGGCAGGTCGTTGCAAAACTATGTGCTCCATTACCGGGAAACAAAGCCGGAGTACTCTTTACATCAAAACTACTACAGGTTTGATGCTTGGAAAATAACCCTTTTAGTGGTTTCTAATTTTGAGATAGATGGCACTACAATTCTTTTTCCACCTCTTTGTCATGTTTAAAATTTGGTTTTAGATTCACTCAACTTAATTTCCTCCGTTCTCTTTTCATTAGCAAGTAAAACTGGAAGAGTTTGGGCGACCAAAGATAGACGGGGAATTGAAGGTCCGTTCCATTCTCAATCAAGCCAAGCAGGACAGGTGAGAAGCGAGGAATTGGATTTTTCATATACATAGTTTTTCATTTGATGGAATGTAGTAATGATTATTCTATCTTCCCATGCAGGTACCTGTTTCTTTTTGACAAAGTTGTCATTGTCTGTAAACGAAAAGGCTACAGTTACGAGTTGAAGGAAATTATCGAGCTGCTCTTCCATAAAATGTCAGATGATCCCATGAACAACAAAGACATCAAGAAGGTACGCATTCCATTTGATACTCTTCCACATACGGCAATGATTCTCATACCTGTTCTCAAAAGGCTAACACGATAAGGGATTTATGGGTTATTCGGTTATATTCAAAATTCGATACTGGCCTCGCGTGTCCACTGTCTCCTCTTCACATACTAGTTAACGGTACCCTTACAGTACCTCCCTAAAATGGCACTGTTATTTGCCAGTAACTGTAATGGCATTTTCCCACGTGGCTGTTTACATCCCATCTTTATCTGGCTGTAATGAAGTCTTTAAGGATCACTGACATGGCAATTATGACAGTCCTGCTTTGTAGTAATGCAAATTCTGTTTATACATTTTGCTAGCCAAAACCATTTGACTCTGTGAAACAGTCAGTAAACTTTTAGTGGCAAGCGTTCCTTAAAACCAGAAAATATACAGGTTTGGCCACCATAAATGGCCATCTAGAGTGAGGCAAACATGATCTTCAGATACATAGAATTTTGAATCTATATGTCCGACAGACATTCTGTGAGCAAATTTTTTGACATTATGTATATACTTACCTTTTCAATTCAAGTACATGCCTATCACTGTATAATCTACTAATAAGCTTAAATTGCTTTATACGTATTTAACAAGTTATTTCCACTTTGTTTCCATTTACGCTTTCCTAGTCCCATGGGAAAATGGTAAGATGTCAATAAAATGTTTTGTCTTCAAAGTGTGATTGTGGTTCCCATCACGTTAGCAGAAATCCTTACATTGTACAGCTCAGAAGGTATTTCAATGTAAGGCTTTCATTTTAGATCTGTAGTTTTGCTGTTAAAGGGGGAACTGTTACTTCATATGGATTTTAAAATAATTTAAAAGATTTACAGCAGCCCTTCTCTCAAAAGTATTTCTGTTAAACGTAATATGACCTATTGGGCAAAAGGGCCGGGCAAAGCTCACAGCACTGACTTCCATGTATCCTCTGACATCAGCAAGGGCCTTGCATAGTCCAGTCTAAGGCTTTTCATAGAGAGGTCTTTGATTGGACCGTTTTGCTGGCTCAGATAATACATATGCTCCGAGCTCTAGGTGGAAGGGAAGGAGCAGGGAGCGGATTTAAATGCGAGAGCAAGCTTCCCCTTGCAAGTGCGCTGCCTACAAGGGAAAAGTTAACATCTATTGCCAGTGCGCTGATAGGCATAGCTTTTCCCAGAACTGATATTAGGCAGCCCAGGACAGAGTTGCGACCTGTCTAAATCACGTGTGCCGGGGTTATATCTAGCCCCCTTCACAAAAGTGATTATATCTCTGGATGTGCAACCAGAAACACTGCAATTCAGATTCCTACCACCATGACCACTTCAAATTAAGTGCACAGTCAAGGTGGTTGGCGTAATCCTTTAAATGTAGAAATCTACACCGCTGTATTTCCTGTAAGCGAGTGCCTCCATCTTGGATCCCTGTCAATCATTGATGTACGTTTTGCCCTTTTCTCTCATTAAACATAGCAAGTGAAGGAAGAAAAACAGAAAGAATGTATCTCTTCCTCCAGAGCAATGTGTGCCAGGACTGAACAGGATTGAGATGTCAATTACTAAATCATTATTACACATTGAAACTAAATAACTAAGACACGCTTTAGGTGATTTTCAATGTTTTATTCAATTCTGTAATTTCCAGAAAAGTGACAGTTCCCAGTAAACGTGGCCCTGTCATGTCAGGTTATTTTTAATTGATAACCAGTCCTAAAGCAATGAACATATAATTAATCGTAAAGATATGATGTTATGTTGGAGGAACACAAACATGTATTTCTGACCCTATAGTGTTAAAAACACTGTCTAGCTAGCCCCACAGCCTTCCCTTGGATTGGCTGAGATTCTGATGATCTCAGCCAAGGAGGCAGGCCAGGGGCGGAACCAAACGCCATTCTGGCCAATCAGCATCTCCTCATAGAGATGCATTGGATCAATGTATCTCTATGAGTAAAGTTTAGTGTCTGCATGCAGAGGGTGGAGACACTGTATTTCAGTCACACTGTGCAGCACTGCCCCAGGAAGCACCTCTAGCAGCCATCTGAGGAGTGACCTGTGGAGTTATATCACTAGGCTGTAATGAAAACACTGCCATTTCTCTGAAAAGACAATGTTTACTGCAAAAAGGTTGCAGGGAATTATTCTACTCACCAGAACAAATACATTAATCTGTAGTTCTGGTGACTATAGTGTCCCTTTAATACTCATGTCCTCTCCAGGATTGCTACCCCCAGCACGACACACTGCCCCCAATCTTCTATTTACAGAACCTCTGCCCCCCCACCCCCCTAAAACCAACATGCTGGCTTCATTACCAGCTCATTGACATCAATCACTTCGCGTTTATACTCCTATAGCAAGTTAAAGACTTAAGCTTGTTAGAGTTACAATCACAGCAACTACAGCACGTTTGATGGATAAACCTGTAGGACTCCTGCTTACTCAAATGTCAACATATAGAGCCGTGTGCTTTCTGCATAAAATGAGAAGGGACCGTATTTTTTGTTTATTTGGTACATATGTGCTTGGTGACTGCATGTTATTCACGGCAGGGAAAAATATCGAAGTAATAAAAAAATATATATATATATATGTCATTTTAGCCAGGCTCGATTTAAAAAAAATATATATATTTTACGTTAAGTCCATTAACTCGGCTTACGGTATTCCCTTATTAGATTTTGAAATCCATGGGAGGGATACCTGTTTTTTTAACTAATCAGTGAAATACCCATATTTGCCAGGAAATGGTGAAATATTACCAGCTTGTTCTTTATTGCAATATGTTCTGCAACTAAACCGTGCAGGTTGCCTGAAGCTTGATTTTTGGTCCTTTTTCTCAACAGTGGTCCTATGGATTCTTTTTAATTCATCTACAAGGGAAGCAGGGTTTCCAGTTTTTCTGTAAGACAGACGACATGAAGCGGAAATGGATGGAGCAATTTGAAATGGCAATGTACGGAATATTAACCTCTATATTTACACATCTAGAATTGGAGACAATGTTCTAACCTAGAACTCTGTGCAACCAATGGGAGATGAGCAAGGAGAAGGGGTATCCTACTATTGGCTGCAATAAGTTATACCATTTTTAGACTGACCCTCAAGCCTCCTCTATATGCATTATCCAATCATAATCCCAGGACGGTAGGAGTTCCTATCGCCATGTTGTTACAAATGTCAGGAAGCGGTGTTCTTTCCATACGTTGATTAAAAAAAAAAAAGATACCCGCAGCATGTTTTTCATGTTATTAGCATGTTAATAAGGTTACAAATGCCACTAAAAACGTATCCAGAGCAGTCAAGAAAAAAAAATAAAAAAAAATATATCTATATATCTATAACTGACTGTAAAATGAAGCTCTACGCTTTGTTATAATGTGTATTTTATAACACATATCATTTGCAAAGGAATTTTGAAATATGGATGTTATGTTGGGGCTGTTTAAGTGAGGACAATGTTATGAGCCGTTTAGTGTCAGCAGTCGTTTCAACATCATTACTCTCGCAATGCATCACGCCGAAACATCAGATAGAAAGGAATAAAGAGCAGAGGGGAGTACGATTTAATCTCAATATATCCCTCTTTTACTTATTTATTTTGAAGGTTTGTTCTTTTTTTCTTTTAGGTCGAACATTAAACCTGACAAAGCCACTGCGAATCATCACAATTTTCAGATGTTTACGTTCGACAAAACCACAAACTGCAGAGCGTGCAAGATGTTCTTAAGGTGAGAGATTTTACACCGAGCCTACACCATTTGCATCTGGTCAGCCAACCAGATTTTGGATTTAAGAGCCGACGCAAGCAGCCTCAACCCTCCAGCTGGTGTGAATTAATACTCATATGACTCTTAGCATGTCATAAGTGTGGTAGTCCACGGCAGCTGGAGCACCTCATGGCTGACTTTGACTGCATTTATAGGACCAAACTAGGTTGGTTCAAGAATAAGGCCCTTCAGATTCAAGCTTTTGATGTAGATGAACTTGTTGTGACCCTGCTAAGTGCAGTAATTAACATTAATTACGGCAGTATCAGAAGCCCTGGTCCACTTCCCTGCTCACCGATAACCTCTGCAATATTGATTTTGCTGGAGGGATTGCCCTTATCGGGTTCCTAATGATCTCCGTGATGGCTACAATCTGTACACACTTTGCTGGATCCATTTTCATTAACCGTGTCTATTGTAAGATGTATATCGCACACTACTTACACAGGAAATGATCAGGAAGGTAACTAGCTAGATTACTGCTTTAACTAGGAAAATTATGTAGGAAATGAATACTTTGTTCTCACCTCTACATAGAGGTAATGGCATTAGAGTTTGACATGAGTATTTTGTCAAAACCATTACAATGTATTTTTTGATCCAAGACGTTTGTGCATATTTTTCTCATGCTGTTGTTCAGTTTGATCCTTTCACTTGTTTAAAATTCTCCCACGCTCTCAACATTTTCTGGGTCAATGTTCTACCTTGTTCTTGAGGATGTTATGGTCTTTGAACGGTCTTGAGATTTCTTTGCTGATCCTCAACATATTTGTTTCTATCGTTCTATCCTTGTCCCATCACTTTTGACATTTTATCCTTAATTTTCTAAGTGATTATCCAAGTACTTTAGAATGTCATGTTTAACAAAGTAAAAGCACGTATTGTCTAGGATCATTATCCAGGTACATGTCACTAACTATTGCCATATTGTTCCACATTATGCCATTTAGCTACAGCAGTACCTACTGGTTAAGGACTATAGAATTGGGAGAGCAGGGCAGTTGAGATCAGCTGTTTATATTTATTTATTTTGTGTCTTACAGGGGAACATTTTATCAGGGATACTACTGTTCAAAGTGTGGAGTTGGGGTTCACAAGGAGTGCCTTGAGACTATACACCCGTGCAAAATTGGTAAGTGAACATAACAAACACACTATACAAAACATATACACAGACACAAGACCCTGTGCCTTTAAGACACAGTCCACCTTATAATCTCTCCCACTGATGATCCTATCACTGTAAACTTGATTCTTAGCGGTTTAGTTACAAAACGGTTGAAATGAAAATCAAATGACAATCTTTGGGCTAAAATAGTCCAGCTGTGACTATAGCCAAGATGGAGAATTATTTTTTTTAAAATCGATTTAAAAAAAAAAAAAAAAAAGATTTTTGTTTAAATGCAGCAATTTGGTTTTCAATTGAGAACAACTTTGTGTTTACAGAATGTATGTATTTTAATACTGGCATTTAAAAAGCGCCAACATATTCCGCAGCGCTGTAAAATTGGGCAAAAGACAGTACAATATAAACAGACCAATACAAAAGATAAAGAGGGCCCCTGTCTGTGAGCGGAGATCTTGCTCCTGAATATCTTTTATACAGGGTACTTTTGCTAGATAGCCCATGAGCTTACAATATAAAGATTAAAATGGGGAGATGGGAAAAGAAGGAGCAGGGGGGATTTGGAGGTGATGGCAGAGAGAACTAGGGAATGAGGAGGTGATTGACTGAGATGTCAAACAGCTGGAAGAGCATGCTATATTTTTTAGAAGGAACCAGGGTGGGTTGTGCTTAGTGAAAATGAAGTGGCTTTGTTTCAGTTGATTTGTGGGATTCGGCCTAAGGAATAGAGATACAGTGTTATTTAAAGTATTTTACAGCAAGGATTAGGGGTGGGGGTAGAGCAAAGAAGACATGTCAAGACTGATTTTCTTTAAATAGTAAAAAAAGTCTTCTCCCGCAGGGAATTAAACACTTTGGGAAGTATTATCTATGCACAATAACCCCTCTGAGTCCAGAATTGGTGAGAGAATGAGGTTTTCTTTACATTATGAAGTTAATGTAGCGGGGCGGAGCCTGACCACTGAAGCGAGTGGTTGCAAGAGCCTCTGAGGTTCACACAGTGAAATCAACGACTAAATTACACCCCCCGAACGACAGTGAGGACTCTCCAAGCCACATGGGACGCAAAACTAAGAAAACAGTATCAGGCAAGCCTACCTTGGGGCTGACGATCGGCGACATGTGAAGGCAAGCACACGGCGCTAGCGGGCCCAACATGGCAGCTTTCCATGGCAGCTGCTCAGATTTCTCTAACAATTTCTCTGGGGACATCGACGAAGAGTACTTACCTGCTCCAGCCTGAGCGCAGATGGCAAGACACAGTAAGACAGGTGCAGACTCCGCGCCGGTAACTACCGCGGTCTTAAAAACAGTATTGGCAGACTTGCAAAAGAACATCCTCGCAGTTGTCACAGTGCTCGGAGGCGATTTACAAGGCCTGACAGGCCGCATTAGCACGCTGGAGGGATCCTCCCAAGCTAACAACCAGAGCATTGCCACACTCAAACAGGCCGTGCAGATGAGGCGCCTGTTAACGGCCATCCTGCCGCCCAGGCAGGCCAAAGCTATTAATCCTGAAGACCTCTTTCAGATCCCCAACCCTTCAAGGGTGCCAACCACGACCACAAGGGACATTATAGTCACCTTCCGCAACAGAAAAGACAAAGCAGCAGTCCTCACTGCCCTACGGAATAAAACACCTCTCCATTTCGAAACCATGGAGCTAACATTCTTTGCAGACCTGTCCGGTGGAACACCAGCATGGCGCAGGTCACTCCGACCACTCATCTCCCTGCTCCAACAACACAAGATTAGCTACTGCTGGCGGCTCTTCCACGAACACTCATCGTACAACATTGAATGGACTTACACCAGATCCAAGACACAGCAGCCCTGCTGTGGACTCTGGGCCTACCACAGGACTCACTCACAACCCAACCTCTCCAACCCGCACCTGGGATCTGGCAAGAATCAACCCGTTCATCCCCCTACATAGCGGTCACCACCTAAGGGAAGACTTTGGGCAACCCACATGGTTCTCTAATGCATCCTATTGTGCTCCTTTTAGTTAAGGTGTATAAACCCCGTTTGGGTACCCCTTGAGTGTACGCTTGACCAACTTTAGAGTTACCTGCCGCAACAGCTGACTTCCTGTTGAGCACCTGATTTAAATATTTTTCTTCCCAGCTGTCCCCACAGTGTAGGGTCCCCATGATGGGCTCACAGCCTGACTACAGGGGCATTAATTTAGATACTCATCATAGCCCCGACGGAGTACACCACCGCTACAAGCCATACTCCCATGCTTAGCAAACCGAACCTATTACACGAAGCTCGTATGCCTATAGCATCTTCTCAAAGCACTCTCATGTGTACCCCTAGTTATGTATTCTCGTTGTGGTTTACTTTCTTTTTCTAGTTATAAGGATATTTTTAATGCTATAAGCAGTACAGTCATATGCAGCTGGGAATTATCTCCGTAGGGCATTGGCTGCCTGTCTGTAAATTGACAGTTTTACTATGATGCAGGCTGTCCTGGCAACCTTTGAGCACCTGAACTTCCAGCAGTGATTTCCACTACCTGAAACTCACATGCCTATTAACACCTCGCTGATTACCCTTCCTATTTTCCTGGGGTGTAGCGTGGGCAGTTAGCCTACTCGCTAGAGTATGTGCACACTGGGTATTTCGAATTGCTGAGCATTCTTGCCAGAGAGTTTACTGTTTTGGTTTCCACTATATATTACTAAATGCTCGTATGCCTATCGAAGCCGGGAGTAGCCCAACCTCACGGAGCCTAGTCCAGCATGTATCTCCGTGTAGCTCGCTAATCAGGGCTTACTTTATCCAATCACGAGTCCTTACAGCTACCCACTGATTAGACCTGTATGATTAATACCATTATTTATATCTTCAGTTCCATGTTTATCAATGTAATCATAAGTCTGGCAAGCTTCATAATACAGACACTGGCACCATCCGTTTTAGCCGTTTTACCAGTATGTCCTAGCAGCACACGTGATCTGCTATTTAGCTGTGTGCTGATAGGTACTAATCGACCTAGCCTTGAATATAGCCTGATTATGCTATAAGTTTTATTTTTATTTTTATAATTGACCCAGGAACACCTGTCCTGACGTAGCTAGTCTCTAACAAGTTTATTCTCTATAAAATGTCTGCATTTAAGCTGTCTAGCAACATGACTATTGGTACTATCTTGTTCAATATTGGGAAAGAAAAAGAAAAAAGGAGGCAGCTAAGCCCATAGTTATAATGTAAGCTACAACTGTGTACCTGACATGTACTCATCTGCTATAACCTATCTTCTTTATTCTGTATCATTCTTCTTTACCTCAATAAAAGAAAGACTGACTAAATAAATAAATAAAAAAGTTATTGTATTAAGGTGATTGGGAATGCTATTTCACAAGACACTCTAACAAACCAGGAAATAGCACAAAGATGTTAAACAGAGGAAAGGAATTATTTACTAACGATGTGCTTTTCTTGCTTTCTGATTTCAGGGCCCATGGAAGACCCGGTAAGATAACTTGCTCTTGCTCTTGGTTTTCTGACCTAAGTGTCTATTGTTTTAGGGCAGTTATAGCCAAGATAAATCTTCTGTTATTGACATGCATTTCCCATGAAGCTTTTCTAGCTGAAGCCTTGATGAAGATGTTAATGAGCAATATCTGGAGAGTAAAAATATAAACCCACCCAGTATAACTAACTGTAACCCAACATGTGTGGGAGCCTGGAGTGTCCCTTTAATAATATAAATCCACCCAGTATAACTAACTGTAACCTAACCTACACAGTGCACCTAACGTGTGTGGGAGCCTGGAGTGTCCCTTTAATAATATAAACCCACCCAGTATAACTAACTGTAACCTAACCTACACAGTGCATCTAATGTGTGTGGGAGCCTGGAGTGTCCCTTTAATAATATAAACCCACCCAGTATAACTAACTGTAACCTAACCTACACAGTGCATCTAACGTGTGTGGGAGCCTGGAGTGTCCCTTTAATAATATAAACCCACCCAGTATAACTGTAACCTAACCTACACAGTACATCTAACGTGTGTGGGAACCTGGAGTGTCCCTTTAATAATATAAACCCACCCAGTATAACTAACTGTAACCTCACCTACACAGTGTACTCAACGTGTGTGGGAGCCTGGAGTGTCCCTTTAATAATATAAACCCACCCAATATAACTAACTGTAACCTAACCTACACAGTGCATCTAATGTGTGTGGGAGCCTGGAGTGTCCCTTTAATAACATGTTTAGTTTAATTCTTTACCAATAACAATAAAAGTCATTGTAATAATTGGAATTCAGAATATTGATACAAGGTTATAAATGCATGCTGGCAATGTTCTAAGCACCAGAGTCAGATCATGTAATGTGTTCGTGAAATCGTTTAACCTGGTTTAAATGTTCATATAATTGTTGCTGCGTTAGTTACTGCTTCTCCATTTCATTTCTGGTTATTTTTCTATTTGGTAATGAACAGGTTAATTCATGTTAATCATCTGATGTGTTTTTTGTTTTAGGATCCACTCATCACACTGTCCGGTAGGTTTATGCTTGTTGTATAAAATCAACCCTTCGTGTACTTTGTGCAGTTAATGTAAAAACATTTTATAAACTTTTTTTTTTTTGAAAAACAGGTTTTATAGGGTCAGGATAAAATAACAGTGCACGTAGTATAAAAACATTAAGAATCATTCGTTTTTCCTATATATGTGGGGGAGGGAAATCATGTGGTAAATACAAAATGTAAACAAATATTGGCGTAATTATGTAAATCAGCTATTTTGACACTAAAATTTGCAATTCTCTTCACTGCTTAGTAAAAAAAATGCCTTTAAATGGGAAAAAAAATTAAAATAACTGTAGAGAGAATATGCTTTAAGTTCTTTCTATCGCAGAATACCTCTTCTAATTTTGCTATATATTCTCTCTGCCAGGACCCAAGATGGTTGCCGTACAGAATTACCATGGAAACCCAGCTCCTCCAGGGAAACCCGTCTTAACATTCCAGACCGGAGAAGTAATTGAGCTTCTCAGAGGTGACCCAGATACCCAGTGGTGGGAGGTAAGCATGAATAGCATGACCTTGTTGTAATGTAATAACGCAGCGTGGCCAGGCAATAAGTCACACGTGGCCCTAATGACCACCATGTCTCTCTCTCTCTCTGCAGGGTCGGTTATTACTCACAAAGAAATCCGGCTATTTCCCAAGCTCCTATGTGAAGCCTTGTCCAGTAGACAGCAGGGTAGGAAACTGTGTATATGAGAAGGGCTGAGGCCAGTTGTGTGGGCATTAGAATATGTAATTAAGGCAGAAATAAACTCTGACTCTCCAGGTTTGGTTCCATTATCCCAAGCCAGACAGGGCTGATATCCCTGTATACAATTACATTTCTGAACTCACACAGCCCTATTTTTACACTTTGGGTAGTTAAGATATTTTAGAATAGTACTGCAGGATGTTTTAACCCTAGAAACTGCTCCCTTTGGGATCAAAATTGTTAAAGGAAAAAGATTTTTGGTAAGCAGTTTACATGACTAAATAGGAGTAATGTAAAAAAGACATCCTTGTGCTTGAAAACTAATTATTTCACTGCTTATTAAGGAAGTGAAGCAGCAGGCTTTGCCACCAGCATGTCATTGTTAGAGTCTCTGAGCCAGAGTGGATTGGACCTTAAATACATAGCTTTAGTGGGAAGTAATAAAGAAAACTGTGTCAACTATTACATATGTAATAACTGAATGTCTTGCTGCTTTTCAACTTCAAATGTACACTCATTTATCTCCATAACCTTTCTAAAAGATAAATTGATGAGATTAATTTCCACGAAAATTCTTGCTTTACTCTAATTTATAGGCTAATAGATACGCTCCATAGGGTAACATAGGAGTGGGAGGTTTAATATAAAACTTGGATTCAAGGAAATTTTAACTAAATATCTAATAATTTGTTTTAAAATCCACAGCCTGCAAATCGGACAGAGTACAGCAAATACCCATGGTACGTACTATGTTTATTTTTTAACGTGACATGTTCCTGGTGAGAATCGTATCATTACAGAATCAGTTGTGATAAAGCCTGGCATTAAACTGCATCAAATTTAGACTAAATGAATGTTAAGTGTCCTTTCTGGGATTTGCCTCTATGCCCATTGTTGTGCCCTGACTCCTTATGACATGACTGCCTCCCACAACTCTTCGGATGTACCTGCACTGCTAGAACTAGTGGGATGCAGCTTGGCATGTTAGGAGAGGAGGAGGCCTGCAGGAAACTGTGTTCAGGTTAAAGGGAAAACTTTCCTAACCCTTTATTATTGTGTTATTTATGAATATAGGTAATAAATAGGTTTCTTTGAGGTGTGAAAATAAAATGAAATGTAGAAATCCACACCTCTTTATCCTGCCATTGGGGCTTCCATCTTAACTACTTGTCCATCATTTTTCTTATAAGCTCCGTTCTTTACAAGAGAGAAGAGGGGGTGTTAAACCATGTTTCGATTTACTCTCTTCATTTGCAGTTATTGCCCAGGCTTTGCCTTGTCTGAGCAGGATGATGATATGTGATAAATCATTATTATATATTTAAAGAAAACTGTACATAGTCATAGGTGATTTTCATTACTTTTTATACATTTGCTATCACATTCTATACATTGAATATAAGCCATACATGCAGATGACTTGACTTGTGGATGATAAGTTGGTTTATAACTATAGAGACCCATAGTAAATTCAATGGGAAGTGAAAAACGGATCTGAAGACATCTTACGGAGTGCTCCTGCTTTTATATATTTAATAATCCGTGACTAATACTTGGGATTTAGTCAAAATGTACTCTTAATCCTCTGTAAGTCTCTGGCTGTAGATGTTTTGCAGTGTTACATACATCCATAAACTACCGGTAGAGTTGTGTTTGTAGTGTTCATCACAGCAATCCCAGAACCCCTGAACCTATGATTCTAAGGCAAGATCTGTTTGTGCTTTGTATAAAAAGAATATACTAAAACAGATTCATAAAGCCACATTTATTTGGTGTAATGGCGATTTAGTTATACATGTGGCCATACAGGGTTAATTCAGGCACTGCTTTCAGTGGATTGACCTTGTAAGAGCAGTCATTAGGTCAGCACCTGAGGGAAAACCGGCTATATAAGCAGAGGCAAGCTATACACCGCATGGCCACGTTAATTTGACTAAAATATCCCACTAGGAGAGCTGTTTTAACTCCCTTGTTGAGACTTCAGAAGGGAATAGCAAAATGTAAGGCCAAACTAGCCACGTTGGAAATATTCTCAGTTATTTTTTACACTCTGCTATTTTGATTTAAAATGTTTTGTCATTTCTCTTTGACCTGGTTTGCTAAATAAACTGCATCACCCATTGATGTTGATTCTACAATGGACAACTCAGAATGCAAAAGAGAGACTTATGCTGCCAACTATCTGCTTCTATCTCTTGTAGGTTCGCTGGAAACGTGGAAAGGCCACAGGCTGATAACCTTCTCAAATCCCATGTCAGTGGCACGTACCTGATCCGAGAGAGACCGGCAGAGGCCGAGCGTTTTGCCATCAGCATCAAGTAAGTGTTGAAAGACCGTTCCATGCTCCAATCTACCAAACACAATAAAACATTCAGGATTAGTTTTCTGCTTAATTTTATTCTCTTAAAATGGCCCATGAGGGGATTCTAATACCATATTTTTTTCCTGCAGATTTAATGATGAAGTTAAGCACATAAAAGTGGTGGAGAAAGACAACTGGATCCACATCACAGAAGCAAAGAAGTTTGAGAGCCTTTTGGTTTGTACAATTTATTTTGAGATAGTATTTGGGTTGCCACTATACAGCCCTGTAACTAAAGTGGCCTCCGTGTTTAGCTACTTTGTTGGCAAAAAAATCACGCGAGTTGTAAGAGTACGATAGCATATGGGTTAGTTTTATTTTGATGACCTCTTAATCTTTATGAGACTGGTCTTACAATAAACTTTAATGTATAGAAGATGTAGACACATAGTGTGGCTTTAATTCACTGGAGATGAACTACATGTTGATTTAAGTACCTGCAACTGTGTGTGGCCTCAACCGAGCAAGAGCAACCAAATTCTCTCTCCCCGAAAATGAATACGTTCAAGGTAAAGCTGTCCCTGACAAGTCGGGTGTCCCATTGCTGAGATACTTAACGCATTACATCACCTGCCGTATGTAAAAACACAATGAAATGTAACCGGTGAACAATCTAATCGGATAACTGGGAATATCTCATTGTTGATCACACAGGAGCTTGTGGAGTATTACCAGACACATTCGCTGAAGGAAAGCTTTAAACAACTGGACACAACATTAAAATACCCTTTCAAGCAGCGGAGTGGCAGCAGTTCTCGCACAGCGCCACGATCCCCAGGTAAGGACACTTCCACCACATACTGTAAGAATGTGTCTTAGAGCTTGAATCTACCATTGGCAGCTTGTATTATTGTCTGTTACCCATTTCTTAGATATAGCTTGTGCATATGAGGAAGGACATTAAATATGATGGTTCCTGGCCTTTTAACCAAACTAGGTACCAATATTTCAAGCATAGACACTTAACACAGAGCTCTTCACAAGACGATGCTCGTTTAGAAATTAATTATCCTAAACCTGTAATGTAAAAATCAACATATAACAAGTTGTTCCCAAATGCTTTGAACATTTTACAAAAGGTACATGACGGCTTCATAGTAAAATATTGAGAAATACTCATTACTACTCCATTCCAGTTCCGCCATCTTCAGAGTTTCATGGTTGTTACTCTACATGTAACCCCACCTCTGGCCCACCTTTGTTGCCAGCGACTGAATGGCGTATATTGTAATACTCACTAGCCAATGCGAGCAGTGTTGGCTATTTAGTTTACATAGCAACTTCAGCGCATGCACCATGGTTGCTATGCTTGAGAAGGACCGCCTGTTGGATGTCTTTTCTGTGCTCCCTTTTCAGTTATATTGTTTGCATAGAGTCTACACCAAATATTTGACTGAGAGAGAGACCTATATTTAAGCAGGTTTTTCTCCCAATCTATATATATATATTTGCTAGCAGAACCGTCCAGGTAACATTTCATGCATTTTCAAAAGCACAGGAGTGGTTTGGGGCATTGCATGTCCCCTCCTTTAAGATCGACCGACTTGAAAGAATATTTTGTAAAATAAACTAATCTGATTGATTCTACCCCTTTTCCAACCTTGAGATTTGCAGTTACATTAACAAGGAAACAACAGAAACAATTATCTCATGTATTTAATACTGAGAGAAAGCACCAAGTAAAGATTGCAACACAAAATAAGGCCCCCCCCACCCCCTCTGAAATATGAGCTTTTCTATAGAAGAATTGTATCCCTGGACACGGAACCTATTGGACACAGCATGACACACAGTTTGACTTATGTCCTATACTCTCCTTTAAAATGCTTTTTTTCCCCTGTGATAATGCTACAGAATAATTTCTTCCCCTTTGATTTTGCTTCTCTGCACTGCTTGGAAATGTTTTATCTCTTTTTTTTTTTTTCTTTTCTTTTTTCCTTCCCTGTTCTTTTCTACCTTTATGTTTTCTCTGACCTCTTTGCAGCCTCCTGTGCTTCCTACAACTTTTCTTTTCTCAGTCCTCAGGGCCTCAACTTTCCTTGTCAGAACCCGTCCACTCCATTCTGGTCAGGTACTGCCATCTTTCTCACTTTGTGTACTGGTGGCAGAGTGTCACCTAGTGGTCATGGTTGGGCACTGCATGCATTTCAGGTCCCTGTGTCGGCTTTTCCACCCAGAGCAAAACATGTACAAACTATAAGTTTTTTTTTTCTTAGAAATTATATAAAACAACATTTCAGATCAGGATGAAACTGGAATAAGTTAACTGCTGGCTCCTATTCCATCTTAGTTAGGGTAAATATTCAATCTCAGAATGCCAGGTCAAGTTTTAGTATTTTTTTCTGTTCCCAACGCTGTCATTATTTCTCTTTCAACCACTCATTTTACCTGGGTTACGCTCTGCCATGGCATTTGTTGGGCACAGTCAACCATATATTCACTCATGCCATAAAATGTTGGGTCATCCTATGCCATTTCTCTCAAATGGGACATACTTACCTTTGGCATGGTATTGTGCATGCCTCTGACAAAGGGTTAAATATATTCATCTGTTCACAGATCCTTTTCCTTAATTGTATGTCTTTAGAAAATGTAAATTCCCCCATGGTTTAGAGGGAGTTTAGTCCATTTTGTGACGGCTAGTCTAACATCCAAATTTGATCTTTTCTCCTCCAGAGTTTTTTTAATACAGGAGGGGTAAATGTCTATCAGTAGATGAAACAAGACTTTAGAGCTCTAAACCCGTGGCAAGCCACTTTTAGGGCTGTGTAGTAGCAGAGAACTTGAGGAAGACTGTAAATGTACTAGAAGCATTCAATGTCCTTGTCTTCTATTGAGGTTAAACCCTTTACATGCTGTAGAATTTTCATGGCTTCGACCATGGATTGACTTCTGTTGTATTTATTTCCCCCTGTAGTGTTCACGCCACGTCCTGTAGGAACTGCTGTCGCCAGGTACAATTTTGCCGCTAGAGATATGCGGGAGCTCTCATTACGGGAAGGAGATGTGGTCAGAATCTACAGCCGAATAGGAGGGGACCAGGGATGGTGGAAAGGAGAGACGAACGGCAGAGTAAGTACACTTGGACAACTACCTTGGAAACCGATCCTGGCATGCGCACAACTTTGCTTCAGTGTTTCTTTTAAAAGAGCAACTCCTGCCATTCATTGTCCATAATCCCATTAACTTAAAGGGAAACTCCAGTGCCAGGAAAACAATCAGTTTTCCTGGCACTGCAGGTACCCCTTCAGGTCACTTACCTGAGACCCCGCCGATGTCCCTTGGCGGTGGTTTCGGGGCGGCGGCGCTCCTCCCAGTAATTACGTCAGCTGGTGGGCGAGACTGATCCCGTCGGCCGGCTGAGGAAACCCAATTAGATTTTCAATGCTTTCCCATGGGGAATTGAGCAACGCTGGAGGTCGTCAACTAGCGTGAGGACGTCCAGCGACACTCCTCCCAGTAATTACGTCAGCCGGTGGGCGAGACTGATCCCGCCCGCCGGCTGAGGAAGCCTAATGCGCATGCATAGCGTGAGGACGTCCAGCGACGCTCTAGCAAAGAAAATCTTTGCTATGAATCAGGAAGTGCCCTCTAGTGGCTGTCTAGTAGAGAGCCACTAGAGGTGGAGTTAACCATGTAAGGTAATTATTGCAGTTTATAAAAAAAACTGCAATAATTACAGTTGCAGGGTTAAGAGTAGTGGGAGTTGGCACCCAGACCACTCCAATGGGCAGAAGTGGTCTGGGTGCCTGGAGTGTCCCTTTAAAATTACCACTTTTGGTGGTTTTGTTTATTAAAAGGTCCAGCAGCAGTGTCAGTTTTGTACATTTTTATATCCCAAACCCCCTTTCCCCTAACATAGCAGAGGAGAGAAGGAAAGTAGATATATGTCCCCGGTATTGGCTTCATCTGACAAATGCACTTTTTTTTTTTTTTCGTGCGTGCGTGTATGAGATGGATTAAGTATCTGTTCTGCTTCATGCAATAAAATCCATGTTGCAAGTAATTACTGATGAGAAATGTTGGCAAAGTTCCTGCCATTGCCACATTTCGCTAACAATGGGGTCAAATATGAAGCAGAGTAGTCCCTATTTTGTCCTTTGTATATCATCTGATCCTGTTTAGAAATTCACTGAAAGCTAAATAGTTTTAGGAGTTTTTCATGAATATTGTAACTTCATGAAAAATGAAATAGTGACAGAGCTGCGTTAACCGTTCTGCTGCGAAAGAGACAAATTTTTGCATGAAATAGATGATCGCTACCCTGCAGCTGTTTTACCCCTTGTGGTTATCTGAGCTGCATGAAATATCTGGGATGCTTTAACAATGTTGGCCGTCAACTTACTGTGTGCTGACATCCATGTCCTTCCTACAGATTGGCTGGTTTCCTTCAACCTACGTGGAAGAAGAAGGAGTCCAGTAAATTTTCCCATTCTGGACCAAAACATCCCATTTCCTTCCAGATTAATTTTACATTTCTTTGCACAAAAGACTATGGGGACTATTCCCCCCGACCCTTTGGTGAAAACCTCCAGCATTCCAGCCCACGAATCTGTGCAGACCAATCCTCACCTTCTCAATCCCACTGTGGACCTGGAATTGAGTGGTCTTCCTCGCCGGTATTAATTGTATATAAGATTTATAATTCTGACGTATGGCAATCGTAACAAAGAGGAACTCTATGTGGAATTGTTGGCGTTGCGTATTTTGAAAGGAATTAAATTCATTCCAACTCTGGCTACCTTTTTTTTTTGTATCTTGGGTTTTGTTCTTTTCCTTGAAAGTGTTTTGTATCAACTATAGACCTGGGAGTCTGCACATAGTGTCACTAATAGTCTATACACAGTTGCCAATCTGTGTTAATGGCAATCAGATCTCGACGTATCAATATTCTTATTGGATGGACGTGTCACAATAAATACATCACATTGGAATCCTGCAAAAAAAAAAATAATGCTTTCCCACAGGCTTGCTTTGTTGATCATGCTATAGAAGCCAGTAGGCCCACATCTCTGGAATGATCACGAGGCATTTTATAACAAATCTGCCCTATACCGCTAGCACATTTGTTGCCTGCTGTAATGAGTAGGTATCTTGCTACTAAAGGTTATTGCTGCTTTCTGAAACCTGCTGTGACACAGATCAAGGCTTCACCTCTATATACAATAAGACAGAGAGCATGAGTCATTCTCCAGCTATGTATTAACTGATGACAGAATCATAGTCTGTCTTCAACTGTATTGTTTTCTTGGATGGGGGGGAATTATATTATGATGTGGATACTTTTGTGTTCGTGACTGGTAGCACACCAAGTGCATGGATACGTGGGTTTAAATAAAATTATTATTGTATGTTGAAAAGTAAAAGGTACATTAAAGAAGAAAAAAAAATCCCACAAATCTCTGATTAAAGGACCACTATAGTGCCAGGAAAACAAACTCGTTTTCCTGGCACTATAGTGCCCTGAGGGTGCCCCCACCCTCAGGGTCCCACTCCCGTGGCACGGTAGGGGTTAATCCCTTACCTTTTTTCCAGTGCCGGGACTCTCCTCCCTCTTCTGGTGTCCCTGGCTGAATGCGCATGCGCAATCACAGTGAGAAGCGCGGTAGCGCCTCTAGCGGCTGTCAATGAGACAGCCACTAGAGGCTGGATTAACCCATGGGTAAACATAGCATTTTCTCTGAAGCTGCTATGTTTGCAGCAAAAAGGGTTAAACTTAGCTGGACCTAGCACCCAGACCACTTCATTAAGCTGAAGTGGTCTGGGTGCCTATAGTGGTCCTTTAATACCCCATTTACACTACTAAGTAAGGAATGGCATGGATAGGACTCTAGCAGCAAAGGACCACACGTCCCAGATGCCAAGGCAGCAGTATGGCTCAGCAATACAAGCACTGCATTCCTTTATAATGTGTTGATAGTGAATTTCGCACACATTTTGTTATTCAATAAAGTGTGATCTAACAAAATAGTTAAAATGAATGCAGAATGTTAAAAACATCAGAGCTGATTACCTTTATTATAACTGGAGATTCAAGGCATTAGTGCCATGCTGTAAATCCCAAAGGACAGGAATCGCGATACATCCCACTTCTTGGAAAGGTTCATTGATGGTTAAACCTCTGATGGTAGAGTTTTATGGTCATTTTGGCACCTGGTAAAATTATATAAATAATAATTAATTTCACCTGGATGTAAGGTACAGCAAGAACACAGCAGGATTTTAAACCTGATGAAAAAAGTTATTATGGAATATTATATTAAAAAAATTAGCATGTAGAATTATCCCATACAGCGTACAACAAGATAATGAATAGAAGTAGAGTGTCAGATCACATAGGGTAAAACAGTAAGAAAGGAAGAATGGAGAATTGGATCACATACAGCAAAATGTTAAAGGACCACTCTAGGCACCCAGACCACTTCAGCTTAATGAAGTGGTCTGGGTGCCAGGTCCCTCTAGGATTCACCCTTTTTTTTTTATAAACATAGGAGTTTCAGAGAAACTGCTATGTTTATATTAGGGTTAATCCAGCCTCTAAAGCCTCTAGTGGCTGTCTCATTGACAGCCGCTAGAGGCGTTTGTGTGCTTCTCACTGTGAAAATCACAGTGAGAAGACGCCAGCGTCCATAGGAAAGCATTATGAATGCTTTCCTATGAGACTGGCTGAATGCGTGTGCAGCTCCTGCCGCACATGCGCATTCAGCCGAAGAGGAGGAGGAGAACTCCCCGCCCGGCGCTGGGAAAAAGGTAAGATTTAACCCTTTCCTCTCCCCAGAGCCCGGCGGGAGGGGGTCCCTGAGGGTGGGGGCACCCTCAGGGCACTATAGTGGTCCTGTAATAATATAGATATACCTCCTCCATGATAGTCCAATCAGATGTTACCAACAGTGGAGCATTGGGGACCTGATGCGCAGTGAGAGCCACATGCATATCCAAGCTCATTGAATCAATGCTTTGCTATGGGGGTTTCCGCGTCATGTGACTTGAGTTTTATTCAGTCAGTGCTGCAGAAGCGCCTCTAGTGGCTGTCAGTATGCTAGCCACTAGAGAAGGATTTATCCCCGCAATGTAAACATTGTGGTTTCTTGTTTTATATTGCAGGGTTAAAAGGACAGAATCACTGCGCCAAGACCATTTTGAGATGGGTGACTTAGTGGTCTTTTAACACATGATATTGCTCGCTTGCGGCAGTTTTATCTGGTTCTATGTAGTCCTGCATTTAATACAATATGAACCGCTAGGAATGCAATGCCCTGTGTGTTATCCTGAAAATCTAGTTTGTCTGCAGTTTGATATTTCAGTAAAATAAAACCAAAAACTTTCTGTATTGATAATTAAAGAGTGGTTAAGACTGATGAGCTATTATCAGTTATTGAACACCTGAACCTGCCCAACATATGACAGGCAGCCATCGGAGTATGGCCAGGGTTACCCTACCGCATGACATTACTACTCAGGGTTATACGCTGAAGTGAGAATTCAAGGTGAATTTCAGATTTAAGGCCAAAGTAGTCAGACTGGAAGCAGAGCTGATTTAGAGAATGTCTAACTAGTTTTTCCTTGAATTTGAAATTTACGTTGAATTCTCATTTTAGTGGATAACCCTGGCATTGTCATGTTTAGGTCCATACCTGCAATTAATGTGCCAATTTGAAATAGCTCAGCTGGTTGAAAAGGGGACATTTATAATACAACTTTAAATTATTACTAGATAAACAATCATGTTTGGTTCATTTTGAAATTTGTATTATAACGTATTGGTAATAAAAAAATAAAAAGTGTAACAATGTCTGTTTATTTGATAAACCCTAATGACCCTTTTCAGCTGATGAGCTGGATTTTTAATAAATACCCAAATATTCAGTAAGTAGTGCTTACACTAGAGAAATAGAAATGTGCTGCACAGACTAGTCTGGAAATTTTGGGGACATTGACAAGGGAACTGCAATGTGTAGGTCACAATAGCTGACCTTCAAACATTCTCCATTCCTTCGTCAATTCCCCACAATTGCCAATTAAGTTAAAAAACAAAACAACAACAACAAAAAAAAAAACATTCTGTACAGGTGTTTTATCCTCTACTCACAGCACAGAGGTTCAGCCCATCCTGTGTGCCACTTTGATGCTATCTGATACCTAACCGCTATCCTATTTCCAGCACATTGAAAACAAGGATCAGGTTATCTGCAAAAAGTAATTTTACCTGCAAAGCCCTCGCCAAAAGCAGCTGGTTGCAGGGTTTGGGGGGTACAATATCCATCGACTGAAGGCACGTTATATGACATGAAAATTCAGCTACAAAAGTCATCTGTGCAAGTCATTTCTTATTACAATGCAGGTAAGTGCGAATGTCATTTAGCTAAAACAATACTTTATGGCAGAGAGTGTATTATTTAAGGATGGGGTTGCAGCTAAATTCTGAGACGTTGATAAAACAATCAGATCTTTTAGACGTGAAATTGATTTCTCACTAGATCAACTGACTATGTCCTTTTAAATTAATATGACTGTAGCCCATAGTATTATAAAAAGGCTGTCTAAAAGAAAATGTCACATTGCAGTGCAGCAATCCACAACAGAAACTCTGTTGTTCCTTTCTCTTATTGTTTTGTCTTAACACTTTCATGGCTTACATACTGTATTAATATGTAAATTGGCACAAAGAGTTCCAGTTAATTCAGCATGTCTCATTAGCCTACTGCTAAATGAATTCACAGACAATTAACTTTGCTTACGATGGTGACCGTTTAAAGGGCCATATACACATTAATAGAAATGCTTTGCATCCTTACAAGTCAACGTTAATCTCCTTCTAAAAATTCTAGTTTCTTCAATACTAGAGAAATTGTACATGAAATATTCAAAAGGCCCAGCTCCTGTGACATTGGCATGGCATTATGGGGATTGTAGTTTATAAACATCTGTGGGGTCTTCTTATATTAACCTCAAGAATTCTTTAGATGCTCCATATTCATACATATTCACAAAACAAAAAAAATTATTTACCTTTTACCATTGTGCGTCTTGGGATTATTAATATTCGTGTAAGTAACGCACATTGATACTGATTGAGATGGGGAGTTTAGTGAATGGGCCATTTGCAAATGTTTTTCTAAATCAAATGTGTAGTTCAGTTAGAAGATAAATGTGAAATATTTGAAAGATTTTTCTCATGTTAAATATTGCATAGCTTTAGGTAAATTCTGTTAAATACATTTCATCTTGTCCTATCCTAGGTAACATTCTGCCGGCTACGTACTCACCAATGGTGTTTCATCCTATTCAATATTGTCCTCTTCCATGCCCTTCTATTTGGAGCAGACTTCATGGAGGAATATTTTCTTCAGTCTCCTCCCTTTTCCTATACAGATGCAAAATTCATGGAAATTCGAGAACAGGCCAGAAAATTGGACTTGCATCTCATGAAAGACAATATATCCAAGTCATATTTAATTAGCGGTCCAGATGTGTGCTCGGAACGAGAGGTCTTCTTGCTATCTGTAGTATTCTGTAGCCCTGAGAATAAGACCAGGAGGAGGACAATCAGAGATACTTGGGGTAATGTAACAGCCTACAAAGGTAGGGCTGTAATCACAATCTTTGCTTTGGGGATGCCGGTCTCGGAAACCATCCAATCTGAAATTGTCAATGAATCACAAATATACAGCGACATAATTGAAGGAAGCTTTCTAGATACCTATCACAATGAAACATTGAAGATGATCATGATGATGGAATGGGTGGTTACATTTTGCCCCACTGCTAGGTTTGTTCTTAAGACTGAACAAAATATGTTTGTCAACATAAAAAGCTTGGCTGACTATCTGCTTGGTTTGGAAACAAATTCTGAAGATCTGTACACTGGACGAGTGATCCACCAAAGTTTACCAGACAAGGATCCACAGAGTCCCAACTTTGTCCCAGTATCATCTTACTCAGAAACATACTACCCGGATTACTGCAGTGGGGCTGCCATGGTCATGTCTCAAGATGTGGTCCGTAAGGTCTATCTTGTGTCAGAGCTGGTCACCACTTTAGTACCATCTGATGTCTTTGTTGGCATTTGTGCTCTAAGAGCAGGAATTCTTTCTACTCATAGTTCTCGATTTTCAGGCACACGGCACATCAGATATAACAGATGTTGCTACAAATTCATTTTCTCTTCTTCCATAGAGGATGATAGAGAACTGTCTTCTGCTTGGAGAGATATGAATGAGGGAGAAGACTGTACCGTGATGAAAACGTACTATGGCCTAGTGTCCTGTAAAGTCTGGACATACATCGATAAGCTCAATTATTTTAACAAGGACATAAAGGATAGTGCATTATCTTTCTAATTTGCCTCCTTGTGCAGAAGTTTCAAGCAGTCATCTTGGCCAATGAAGAAAGACAGAGAAAAGACTTAACACATACAACCAGGTGTATCTGCTCATTTCTCCCACAATAATGAGAATGTGATTAGCTTTTTACAAAATTCATTCTACGTTAGTTTTGCACGATATCTCTGTATGGTATAGGATAGAAAATCGTGATTTTACCAGAATGTATTTATGTCTTAAAACTTTGGATTTAAGAAAAATTGTATTTGTAAATAAAACTGTAAAAGAAAAGTATCAGTTTTAACAGATCGCAAAACACATAATCTGATTTAAGAAGACAGCATATGTTTTAGCAGGAGAAAGATTGTTACAAAAGTCACTAAGAGTAGTTTGATTTTGCTGGAAGGTTAAAGGTGAGAGATGATGAAGAAATTTTAATGGTGAAAACAGAGGGAGTAAGGGATGGCAAGGCAGATAAAGGTACAAAAGCAAGAAGGCAGAGGTGATAAAATGAGATGCATGGTGACAGAGTGGAGTGGTGTATCAGGGGTGGCAAAAGGGGTTTTACTGGAGCCATATGCTGTAGCTTAGAATAATGGTTGTTTTAAGGTATGCTCTCAGATGCCTAGCCATAAACCGAATGCCAAACTTCTAACCTCTAAGAACTGTGTTTGATCTAATTGGTTAGGGTTAAATGCATTTTACAATTTCCATTATTCCATCACGTGAAAATGGTTGTAGCAAAAAGTGAATCATTGGAAATTTTACGATCAAATTGGGAACATTCTCCAAGTCTGACATGTTTTAAAGCAGCACTGTCACCGTCTGGGGACTTTGCATAATTTGCAAAGACCCCCAACAGTGACATTGGTAGTCCAGTGACCGGAGGGGGCAGGTAAAGGGGAGATTTACTTACCTGAACCTGTCCCTTGCGGGCGCCGACATCTCTTTCCGGACAGTCTTCTTCTGAGCCGACATCACTGCTATTCTCTTGAGCATGCGCCTCATCTTGTTACATTTGATTATTAATAAGTGAAAGGGAGCGAAAAATTCTAAAGTCTACAGTGGCTGAGAGCACAAAGAACACAAAAAGCTGTGGAGGACTTGTCTAATGCAATATGTTAAAAATGAGTAAAATAAATCCTTGTTTTTGACGTTTCTGTAAAACCACAAACTTTGCAGCTCCTGCAGTGACCTCCCACCATAGTAGGAAGTGGCTCAGCCAATTCTAATATTCTATTGAAAGGCCGAGCATATCTTAGAAACCTCTGTTCAGTAAGACCTATAGGAACACTCCAGAAACATAAAGCACTTCAGATGTGTTTGGAGTCTGTCATATTTCAATAGAAAATCAGCACTTTTATAACTGAGGGTAGACACACCGCCTCTAACGATAATAAAGTTATGGAAGGCTTACAGAGAGTTTGGGTAAGTAAACCTCCCTTGTTTCCCCAACACAATGCCTCCCTGTAAGTCGCCCTCTACCCTGAGTGGTAGCTTTGCAAAATATAAACACCACACCACAATTTAAAATCAAGATTTTATCAGAATGTATTTGTAGCGGACTACGGGTAACCAGACTGGTTACCTCCGCTATTACCTTCCTTTAGCCACTCTGGAACCATCAGCACAAGTAAGTACCCATTCCCCCAGTAACCAGACGAAACATAGTCCTGGGAGTCAACTGGAATGAACTGTTTAATGGGACATGGTACAGCCAATTTATCCACAGATCCCCAGCAATGGGTCTCCATACAATTCTACAAAACGTTCACCAATGGAAATGCATAACAGGTACCAGAGAAAGAACTACAAAGCAACAAAGTGATTCTTTACAGTAGTTACCTCCCCCCACCCCCCTTTGTTGACCCACAGCTGCATATACAGACACACACACTGCTCTATGTAGAATACAGGTACACAATACAGCAATATCTAAATACATGGAAACTGTCACAAAAATGGCGCCACAAGCTTGTGGCTTGCGCAAAACAAATCAGGCCATCCATCACATATCTTCCCCCCTAGAAATAGACAGACTTGTGGTCTTTGTTCTCAATGTGACTGGACAAGTGTGGGGGCACATGACGGCATGGTACTCAGTGACAGCGTTCCATCACAGTATTTATATCTTAAAACTTTGGATTTAAGATATTTAAATTGTATTTGTAAATAAAACTGTAAAAGGAAAAAAAAAGTATCACAGTTTTAACAGATCACAAAACACGCACCCTGATTTAAGAAGACAGCATATGTTTTTAAAAAAGTGTTACAAAAGTGAAGGCAGTGTTACAGTGCTGCTTTAACGGTAGCCTACACTTTGCAGAGAAAATGTAAAGACCACTTACTGTTTATGGAAAGATACAATGTGGAAATTAGTGACAATACATAAATGAGACATCCTACACGTTCAGGATTGGCTGAGGGATCAGAAGGATTTACTGCAAAAGAAGGGATTATTTTCTATTTCTTTTGGGGGTCACACAAAACAATAAACAATAAATCATGTCCATTTTGTAATGCTTTCTTTCTACACTGTACTAAAAGGGTGGTAAACTGAAAATGATATGCACGTTTACTCAATAGATCAATATGTCATCCGACAGAAAACAAAGGTGGTGAGCAATGAGAAAAAATCAGTTATGAGGATCAAGCATCTTCACATTACTTTGGGAATTATTAGGCTGAATACAATAAGGAGTAGGCAACACTAGACATGTTATATGGAAACTGGATTACTCAGACTCTGTAAAACAGATACAACAGTACAGTGGCGTAACTACAGTCACTCCAGGGGGCCGGCCGCCACTGCAATCCCTGCAGGAGGGGAGCGATGTGATGTGCTGTTCCCCTCCTGCTGCTGTGTGTAGCGCGGCCGAGTGGTCTGACAGGAAGTGCTCACAGAGTGGCAAACAGGAGGGGGGGGGAGAAATGTAGGGTCTGGACGGAAAGGGGGGTGAAATGGAGGGTCCGCCAGGAGGGGAAGAAATGGAGGGTCTGCAAGGGAAAGAGGGGGGGAATGGGAGGGTCTGCCAGGGAGGGGGGAGAAATGGAGGGTCTGCATGGGAAAGGGGAGGAGAAATGGAGGGTCTGCCAGGAGAGGGGGGGGCAGAAATGGAGGGTCTGTAAGGGAAAGGGGGAGAAATGGAGGGTCTGCAGGGGAAGGGCTGGAGAAATAGAGGGACTGCAGGAAGTGGGGAGAAAATGGAGGGCTGCAAGGGAAAGAGGGGAGAAATGAGGGTCTGCCGAAAAGGGGGTGAATGGAGGGTCTGCCGGAGGGGGTGAACTGCCGGAAAAGGGGGGTGAAATGGAGGGTCTGCCAGGAAGGGGGGGAAGAAATGAAGGGTCTGCAGGGGAAAGAGGGGGAGAAATGGAGGGTCTGCTGGGGTGAAATGGAGGGTCTGCCAGGGAGAGGGGGGAAGAAATGAAGGGTCTGCAGGGGAAAGAGGGGGAGAAATGGAGGGTCTGCCGGGAGAAATGAGGGTCTGCCGGGGAGAAATGGAGGGTCTGTGGGAAAAGGGGGAGGGAATAGAGGGTCTGCAGGGGAAAGGGGTGGAGGAATGGAGGGTCTGCAGGAAAGGGGGTGGAGGGAATGGAGGGTCTGCAGGGGAAGGGGGAGAAATGGAGGACTGCAAAGTGGGGGAGAAATGGGGCTGCAAGGGAAGGGGGAGAGGGAATGGAGGGTCTGCAGCGGAAGGGGGGGAGAAATGGAGGGGCTGCAAGAGGAAGCAGGAGGAATGGAGAGTCTGC
Organism: Pelobates cultripes; assembly: GCA_933207985.1. Taxonomy (NCBI): domain Eukaryota; kingdom Metazoa; phylum Chordata; class Amphibia; order Anura; family Pelobatidae; genus Pelobates; species Pelobates cultripes. The sequence goes on along the minus strand of OW240920.1, from coordinate 136,628,849 downwards.
AGGTGAGGGGGTGAGAAATGGAGGGTCTGTTGGGGAAAGAGGGTGGATAAATGGAGAGTCTGCAGAGGAAGAGGGGGAGAAATGGAGGGTCTGCAGCGGAAGGGGGGGAGAAATGGAGGGGGCTGCAAGGGGAAGCGGAGGAATGGGAGTCTGCGAAAGTGCAGGTGAGAAATGGAGGTCCGCCGGGAAAGAGGGGGAGAAATGAGGTCTGTAGGGAAAGGGGGTGGAGGAATGAGGGGCTGCAAGAGGAAGCAGGAGGAATGGGGAGTCTGCAGGTGAGGGGGTGAGAAATGGAGGGTCTGCCAGGGAAAGAGGGTGGATAAATGGAGGGTCTGCCGGGGAAGGGCGAATGGAGGGTCTGCAGCAGAAGGGGGGGGAGAAATGGAGGGACTGTAGGGGAAGAGGGGGAGAAATGGAGGGACTTTAGGGGAAGGGGGGGAGAAATGGAGGGGCTGCAGGAAAGGGTGGGGGGGGAGAACTAAGGTGAGGGAGGGAGGATGGACAGAAGTGGAGGGGGAGGGAGAAATGGAGGAGCTGCAAGGGGAAGCGGGAGGAATGGGGAGACTGCGAGTGTGCAGGTGAGGAGGTGAGAAATGGAGGGTCTGCCGGGGAAAGAGGGGGGAGAAATGGAAGGTTTGCAGTGGAAAGGTGGTGGAGGAATGGAGGGGCTGCAAGAGGAAGCAGGAGGAATGGGGAGTCTGCAAGTCTCCAGGTGAGGGGGTGAGAAATTGAGGGTCTGCCGGGGAAAGAGGGTGGATAAATGGAGGGTCTGCCGGGGAAGGGGGAATGGAGGGTCTACAGGGGTGGAGAAATGGAGGGTCTGTAGCAGAAGGGGGGGAGAAATGGAGGGACTGTAGGGGAAGGGGGGGAGAAATGGAGGGGCTGCAGGGAAACTATAGAGGAGGGGAGGATGGACAGAAGTGGAGTGGCTGGAGGGGGAGGGAGAAATGGAGGAGCTGCAAAGGGAGAGAGAGAGACGTGGAGGAGGAACAAAAGACACTCGGAGTGGCTTGTGGGTGAAATTAGACACTTGGGAGGGGGGGAGAGGGACTGAAACATATGGCGGTATAAGAGTGGAGGGGGAGAAAGACATTCAGGTGCCTGGGGGGAATGAGACACAGAGAGGGTCTTTGGGGGGATAAGACACATTAAGAGGTTTGGAGGGAATGAGACATGTGGAGGGGCTTGAGTGGAGGGAATGTTACACATGGGGGGAGGAAATGAGACACTTGGGGGGGATGAGACACATGGAGGGGACGTGGGGGGGAATGAGACAAATGGGGAAATGAGACATTGGGGGTGGGGGGGGGCCAGGGCAATTTTTGCACTGGGGCCAAAGGGTTTCTAGTTACACCTCTGCAACAGTGGTACGTAGACAAGTTTAGCATTCTACACCAAAATAAGTCCTGCGCTCAAACTCCCACTAGCAATGATGTTCACGAACACACCCTACTTAAAGAGTGTGCGTGATGTAGTTGTGGTGGTGAAGGGTTTAAAGTTCATTATTTGTTTGCATTAGACCAGAAATAATGATAAAATCCCACTTAACACCACTCACACTTAAGCATAATAATATAAATATTACTATTTTAACGCTGCCACCACCAAGACAATTTATAAATGGGGTGCCTTGGTCCCCTAGGTAAATCAATAATAATAATTAAAAAAAAATCAAATGTAACTTAGCATAATATCTATGTAATTGCGAAATGCTTACTAGTCTCTTCAGGTAACGTGATTCTTTACCAGACAAAGGCAGAACTTAATAAAGGAATATTTATTATGAGCAAAAAATAGTCACAGTGCATACAAAAATATAGATGACAATCAAAATTATTTACACCAACAACAGATTAAAACAAAAGGGATGAAATAACATTAGTCCTCCCTGGACTCCTTGCTAGGGGGCACACCCCGGAGCCCTCTGGCAGTACTCCGATATATGCAGGTGAAACACTTTTATGATAGCATGCACAAAAAAGACCGCCTACATAAAGTCCTATCGTGGTTCGAAGCACTATGTGAAAAGGGCTCCTCTATAGAAAAAACGATATCCACGCTTTACCAACATCTCCTGATCGGACACCTCACGGAAAATAATACCTTTCACAGGCAATGGGAGACTATGCTCGACACCACTTTTACATCTTCACAATGGGAAGGCGCTTTACTCTGGCAACACAAGAGTTCCATTGGCTCATTTTACCAGGAAACAAATTATAAAATCATTGCACTATGATACCGGACCCAGACGCTGCTACACAAGATCTTCCCGTCAACGCCCCCGACATGTTGGAAGTGCCAAGCAGAGAGAGGCACGATGATACACATCTGGCGGGAATGCAGCTCACTTGCTCCATATTGGAAAATGATAAGACAAAACATAACTGAAGTTCTAGGAGAAATCCCTGTTTGGACAGCAGCCCTAGCACTCCTACATATCTCGCAGACGTCGATCGCAGGATATAGGAAGTCGATCCTACGCCACCTACTCAATGCAGCTAAAGCTCTGATACCTATATACTGGAAAAAAACAGACACCTAGTACAGAAGAGTGGATCCACAGAGTGGAGGGCAAGCATCCCCGCTTGGCAGAGGGGACAGACACACAGAGATGTGGTGACCATGGTTTGCATTTGTATCTAGGGACCGGTAGGACGGTAAGGGAGGGCCCGCGGGGGGGGGATATCGGACCCTCGGGGCGAGACCCACACTTTTCCTATACTTCAACTTACTGACAAAAAAAAAAAGCTGGAGGGCTATTATGCCTCGCCACATGTCACGCGGAAATGGAGACATGAGGGAACCCTTCTTCTCCTCTTTTCCCTCCTTTTAACCTCAGCTCACCTACCTACAGTTCACACTCTTTTCTCTTTGCACGCATACACAGCTGGCTCACAGACAATCACACTATAGAGACACGTTCTCATCCTGGTCTAGCCTAACTGGGGCGAGGGGGAGAAAACACACCAAAAAGCACACCTCATGGATAAATCTCTAGATGAAAAAAAAAAAAAAACAATATGTGAGCGCTATAAAATCCAATACAGATAATATGGCAGCGTTAGAAATACAATGCACAAGAAATGTGTAAGGAAAGATAATATTTACCAAAAAAAACGCGCTAAATTAATCTGTAAACATAAAAGACAAATAATAGTGCAGACCATCTGATAATGGTAATGTACGTAATAAAATTCTTAGGGAAAAAAAACTCACATGTCCCAGAGCCCTATCACCCCTGGCTCTGGGTTTAAAAGGCTCTTTGGGAGAGGGGATATCCCCACACTGCAGGGTATTCCAGAAGATGTATCCACTGGTGATTCTGTTATGCTGTGTGTAAAAAGAAGGGCAGGACCTCCAATTGAATAGTATCACAAGTTGATTTATTGCATAAAAAAGTTAAAACCCTTACTTGGGATGTGGTGGGTATTGGCTCACAGAGTCACCCACATAAACGCATGAAACAAATAATTCAAAACGCTTCCTGATCGCAGTCCGGTCACGTGATCGCTCCCGGGTCCGCCCTCCAATGACGTTCGTGTGACGCGTTTCGCCCGCCTCCACAGGCTTCATCCGACGACGTCAGGGAGTTCTAGTCATCCTTTTAAGTCCATAGTGCCACCCCCTTCTCACTTCATTGGCCGGGGGGCGTGGTTTCGCACGATCTTTGTTCAGCAAGCAATCAATTGCACATATGTGGACTTCATTAAACTAAGATAAACTTAACCCCTTGTAACAACCAAACGGAATTAATTACATAAACACACAGTTAAAAACAGAATCTACACAGTGCTATTAGTTAAGGCTAATGGTATAGATAACCCTAGCCCTTACTTCGAATATATACATATAACATATCTAAAACTATCCAATATGGTAATTCCAGAAGAACTTTTAAAGAAACATTTCATTATTCAATTATGCTGTATCCTTATGCTTCAGAAACCCATAAATATACACAGTGAGCATTGCATAAGGTTAATCAATCCTCAATTCACATTTGCATTAATACTAAAGCAGACAATACAGGTTTTTAGTCGTTTCATAGACATTTATATACTTTTAACCCTATATTCAAAATAAGTAGTGAAAGTTTTTTACAGTTCTTTTGTAAGCATTTGTAAACTTTTATCCCTATATTCAGGGTACCTGCTCAAAAGGGAGAGTTAAAGAAAGAGAAGAATAGAAAAAATATTCATAAAAAATGACAAACTTCAAAATCTCCATTTAAACCTCTAGGGGACAACGATTTTAATTTAAACACCCACCTCATTTCTTGTTTTGCCAGTTTATTATCCAGATTCTCACCCCTCCAATTTCTACTGACTCTTTCCATCCCAATAAATTGTAGTTTAGTGACATCTCCCTGATGCTTCTGAACAAAGTGAGAAGACAGGGGGTGTTCTTTAAAACCTCTTTTTATATTTCGTACATGCTCTTCAATGCGAATATGCACTTGCCGAGTAGTTTTTCCGACATAGTGCATATTGCATGGACATGTAAGGACATAGATACAGTTGGTGGTATGGCAAGTTATCAATTGTTTAACACAATATGTTTGTTGTGTATTTCCACCTACCAGTTCCCTTTTAACACATTTGGGGGCTCCTGTAGTTCTACACGCCAAGCAGTACCCACACTGGAAAAAACCAATATCTTGGTTAAGGAAATTCCTATTTAGATTTTCTTGTTTAAGGCTGCTCTTTACTAAATGGCTCTTAATGCTCGGTATCCCCCTGTAAACGATCTTAGGTTTCTTTGGAATTATTTTTTCCAGCAGAGGGTCCTCCTTTAAAATAAACCAATATTTATTGATTATATTTTTCACTTCCTTATTCTTCCCTGAGTAATTAAAAATCAGAGAGACTTCGTTATTCTTATTATTTCTTTTATTTTTCATCTTTCTACTCGATTTATCGAATAGCTCCTTCCTATCAATTTTCCCCACCTCCTTATGGGCCTTATCCAGTAGAGTCTTAGGGTAGTGCTTAACTGTAAACTGTTCTACTAACTTATTTATTTGGATCTCACAAGTCTCTTCGCTCGTGCAGTTTCTTTTCAACCTTAGCATCTGTCCTTTGGGGATGTTGTCCAACCAGGGGCCATAGTGGCAACTGTCATAAAAAATAAAACTATTAACGTCCACCTTCTTAAAGAAGGTCTCTGTGTGTATTTGATGGTTGGAAATAAAAATACGTAGGTCCAAAAAATTGACCTGGTTGTCACTATGGTCCATAGTGAGCTGAATTCCCCATAAATTCGAATTCAAATACGTCAAGAATGCAACTAGCTCTTCTGTAGAGCCCCTCCAAATCCAAAACAGATCGTCGATGTAACAGCGATAGGTGACCAGGCTCTGCACCCAGCCATGGTTCCCATATATAAAGGACTCCTCCCAATAGGACATAAATAGGTTCGCATAGCTGGGTGCGAACCTAGTCCCCATCGCCGTCCCAAGGATCTGTAGATAAAAAGAATCCAAAAAATGAAAATAATTATTAGTCAAAATGAGGTGGATGCCTTCCAAAATGAATGCTTGATGATCTGGAGATAAACTTGAGGAGGACAAGAAAAATCTAACAGCCTCTATACCTTTGGAATGTGGAATGATTGAATAGAGTGATGACACATCCGCCGTAACAAGGATGTCTCCATCCTTCCACTCAACCTCCTTTAGTATTTGGAGAATCTGGCTGGTATCCCTTAAATAGGCTTTGGTTTCTTTGACTAAAGGCTGCAAACACAAGTCGATATATTCCGACAAGGGGGCTGACACTGAACCTATCCCAGAGATGATGGGCCTCCCTGGTGGTCTAGTTTCATGCTTATGAATCTTCGGTAGAAAATAATATACGGGTATCTTGGGATAAGCAACAACCAGGTAGTCATACTCTGTTTTGGAGATAACCTCCATCGACAGGCCCCTATTCAGAAAGTTTAAAAATATATCCTTTTTCTCCTTGGTAGGGTCACCTTTCAGTTTTCTATATGTTATACCATCATTTAGTTGTCTCAATGATTCTTCTATATAGTATTCCCTATCCATAAGAACAATGCCACCCCCCTTGTCGGCTGGTTTAATGACGACTTCTTTGTTCTCTCTTAAATCAGCCAAAGCTTGTTGTTCCTCTTTATTTAGATTCATCCTATTCCTATTTATTCTTTTAATGCGTTCTACCTCTCGCATCACCAATTCCTCAAAGGTATCCATTGAGTTGGTCTTGCAACCTCTAGGAAAAAACGTAGATTTCTTTCTAAGTGAGGTGAGATTATGCCCTTCTTTTTGTTGTGCATCTCCTCTCAATTCATCGATAGTATCTGACTTCTCTTGAAAAAAACGCTTTAAACACAATTTTCTGACAAATTTTTTTAGATCTATATAAACTGAAAAGTGATCCACATTAGCTGTTGGGCAGAATTTTATCCCCCTCGCCAGTACTCTGTTTTGCATTGTGTTTAATGTAAGTTTCGAAAGATTATATATTCCCTTAATATCTTTATCCTTCCCCTTTTTCCTTCTCTGTATCTTATTTCCCCCTCTTGTTCCTCTCTTTCTATTCTTCTTTTTAACGGAGAGCTTGGAAGATTTAATTTGATTCTTTCTTTTCTTTTGTGTTCCCAGATTGGAACAATATTTTTTTCTTGCCTCAAATATAGACATAGTGATTTTCCCAGCAAGCTCACAAACAAGAACACAATAAAAGCACCAAGCAGATACAGTGAACTAAAAACACAAAAAAAAAACCCAATATGTGAGCGCTATAAAATCCAATACAGATAATATGGCAGCGTTAGAAATACAATGCACAAGAAATGTGTAAGGAAAGATAATATTTACCAATATTTTGTGTTTTTAGTTCACTGTATCTGCTTGGTGCTTTTATTGTGTTCTTGTTTGTGAGCTTGCTGGGAAAATCACTATGTCTATGGATAACATTTTTGGGGAAGAGATAATTTGTGATACTCCCAATATCCCCAGAACAATACCTGAACTCTGTAAAGATTTACAAAAATTACTCATCAAGGAATTAAAAATAAAGTGGGAGATTGCCACATTGGAACAGTATATTAAAGAGGAAATGGTACCAAGGGGGTTGCGATTTAATAAAACACCCACCTTTGACAGAGATAGCGAGGAGTTCATGGAGAAATGGGATCAATATTTAAATGTGATATCTATAGGCCTTTTGAAAATTATAATTAAGAGAAGACAGTTTAATCTTAGGGAATTGGACATGAAGATAAAGGCTATGAAAGAACTTTTACTTCCTTTTTTAGAATCTAGAGAGATGGAAAGACACTCAGAAGAGATTGTGGAGGATATGAATAAAATAGAAAGGGAAGTTATTCTAATTAAGAAAAAGAAGTATCAGAGAGACAAATCAGACTATATGGGAAACAAAGTACATGCTTTCCATAGGGGGAATTTTGAAAATAGAAGGGAAAGGTTAGAACCCCAGAATTATGTGTCTAGGACTGAATACCCTACACGGAAATATGATGAGTCTAGAAAACAACATAAACAGGGGTACAGACAATATAACGGAGACAGATATCATTATAGAAGGAGACGGAGATCCTTCAGTGGTAGTAGACAAAATCAGAGGAAATATAATCATAGCCAACAGTGGAGGGCAAAGGTTCAGGGGGACGATACCCCAATCAAGAAGTATGAGAGACAGTTTTCAAATAGACCTGTTAGAGATACAACCAAAAGAGAGGAAACTGAGAGGGATAGAAACCATAAATCAAGGTTAGAATCTAATGTATGGAAACCGGTTTCTCCGGGATTACATCGTAAGCCAATAGACTCTATGGAGTCTAATGGACACGAGACCAGGCATGTCACCCAGGGACAAGAAGGACACCCGAAGGATTTTTTAGATTGGGAACACAAAAGAAAAGAAAGAATCAAATTAAATCTTCCAAGCTCTCCGTTAAAAAGAAGAATAGAAAGAGAGGAACAAGAGGGGGAAATAAGATACAGAGAAGGAAAAAGGGGAAGGATAAAGATATTAAGGGAATATATAATCTTTCGAAACTTACATTAAACACAATGCAAAACAGAGTACTGGCGAGGGGGATAAAATTCTGCCCAACAGCTAATGTGGATCACTTTTCAGTTTATATAGATCTAAAAAAATTTGTCAGAAAATTGTGTTTAAAGCGTTTTTTTCAAGAGAAGTCAGATACTATCGATGAATTGAGAGGAGATGCACAACAAAAAGAAGGGCATAATCTCACCTCACTTAGAAAGAAATCTACGTTTTTTCCTAGAGGTTGCAAGACCAACTCAATGGATACCTTTGAGGAATTGGTGATGCGAGAGGTAGAACGCATTAAAAGAATAAATAGGAATAGGATGAATCTAAATAAAGAGGAACAACAAGCTTTGGCTGATTTAAGAGAGAACAAAGAAGTCGTCATTAAACCAGCCGACAAGGGGGGTGGCATTGTTCTTATGGATAGGGAATACTATATAGAAGAATCATTGAGACAACTAAATGATGGTATAACATATAGAAAACTGAAAGGTGACCCTACCAAGGAGAAAAAGGATATATTTTTAAACTTTCTGAATAGGGGCCTGTCGATGGAGGTTATCTCCAAAACAGAGTATGACTACCTGGTTGTTGCTTATCCCAAGATACCCGTATATTATTTTCTACCGAAGATTCATAAGCATGAAACTAGACCACCAGGGAGGCCCATCATCTCTGGGATAGGTTCAGTGTCAGCCCCCTTGTCGGAATATATCGACTTGTGTTTGCAGCCTTTAGTCAAAGAAACCAAAGCCTATTTAAGGGATACCAGCCAGATTCTCCAAATACTAAAGGAGGTTGAGTGGAAGGATGGAGACATCCTTGTTACGGCGGATGTGTCATCACTCTATTCAATCATTCCACATTCCAAAGGTATAGAGGCTGTTAGATTTTTCTTGTCCTCCTCAAGTTTATCTCCAGATCATCAAGCATTCATTTTGGAAGGCATCCACCTCATTTTGACTAATAATTATTTTCATTTTTTGGATTCTTTTTATCTACAGATCCTTGGGACGGCGATGGGGACTAGGTTCGCACCCAGCTATGCGAACCTATTTATGTCCTATTGGGAGGAGTCCTTTATATATGGGAACCATGGCTGGGTGCAGAGCCTGGTCACCTATCGCCGTTACATCGACGATCTGTTTTGGATTTGGAGGGGCTCTACAGAAGAGCTAGTTGCATTCTTGACGCATTTGAATTCGAATTTATGGGGAATTCAGCTCACTATGGACCATAGTGACAACCAGGTCAATTTTTTGGACCTACGTATTTTTATTTCCAACCATCAAATACACACAGAGACCTTCTTTAAGAAGGTGGACGTTAATAGTTTTATTTTTTATGACAGTTGCCACTATGGCCCCTGGTTGGACAACATCCCCAAAGGACAGATGCTAAGGTTGAAAAGAAACTGCACGAGCGAAGAGACTTGTGAGATCCAAATAAATAAGTTAGTAGAACAGTTTACAGTTAAGCACTACCCTAAGACTCTACTGGATAAGGCCCATAAGGAGGTGGGGAAAATTGATAGGAAGGAGCTATTCGATAAATCGAGTAGAAAGATGAAAAATAAAAGAAATAATAAGAATAACGAAGTCTCTCTGATTTTTAATTACTCAGGGAAGAATAAGGAAGTGAAAAATATAATCAATAAATATTGGTTTATTTTAAAGGAGGACCCTCTGCTGGAAAAAATAATTCCAAAGAAACCTAAGATCGTTTACAGGGGGATACCGAGCATTAAGAGCCATTTAGTAAAGAGCAGCCTTAAACAAGAAAATCTAAATAGGAATTTCCTTAACCAAGATATTGGTTTTTTCCAGTGTGGGTACTGCTTGGCGTGTAGAACTACAGGAGCCCCCAAATGTGTTAAAAGGGAACTGGTAGGTGGAAATACACAACAAACATATTGTGTTAAACAATTGATAACTTGCCATACCACCAACTGTATCTATGTCCTTACATGTCCATGCAATATGCACTATGTCGGAAAAACTACTCGGCAAGTGCATATTCGCATTGAAGAGCATGTACGAAATATAAAAAGAGGTTTTAAAGAACACCCCCTGTCTTCTCACTTTGTTCAGAAGCATCAGGGAGATGTCACTAAACTACAATTTATTGGGATGGAAAGAGTCAGTAGAAATTGGAGGGGTGAGAATCTGGATAATAAACTGGCAAAACAAGAAATGAGGTGGGTGTTTAAATTAAAATCGTTGTCCCCTAGAGGTTTAAATGGAGATTTTGAAGTTTGTCATTTTTTATGAATATTTTTTCTATTCTTCTCTTTCTTTAACTCTCCCTTTTGAGCAGGTACCCTGAATATAGGGATAAAAGTTTACAAATGCTTACAAAAGAACTGTAAAAAACTTTCACTACTTATTTTGAATATAGGGTTAAAAATATATAAATGTCTATGAAACGACTAAAAACCTGTATTGTCTGCTTTAGTATTAATGCAAATGTGAATTGAGGATTGATTAACCTTATGCAATGCTCACTGTGTATATTTATGGGTTTCTGAAGCATAAGGATACAGCATAATTGAATAATGAAATGTTTCTTTAAAAGTTCTTCTGGAATTACCATATTGGATAGTTTTAGATATGTTATATGTATATATTCGAAGTAAGGGCTAGGGTTATCTATACCATTAGCCTTAACTAATAGCACTGTGTAGATTCTGTTTTTAACTGTGTGTTTATGTAATTAATTCCGTTTGGTTGTTACAAGGGGTTAAGTTTATCTTAGTTTAATGAAGTCCACATATGTGCAATTGATTGCTTGCTGAACAAAGATCGTGCGAAACCACGCCCCCCGGCCAATGAAGTGAGAAGGGGGTGGCACTATGGACTTAAAAGGATGACTAGAACTCCCTGACGTCGTCGGATGAAGCCTGTGGAGGCGGGCGAAACGCGTCACACGAACGTCATTGGAGGGCGGACCCGGGAGCGATCACGTGACCGGACTGCGATCAGGAAGCGTTTTGAATTATTTGTTTCATGCGTTTATGTGGGTGACTCTGCGAGCCAATACCCACCACATCCCAAGTAAGGGTTTTAACTTTTTTATGCAATAAATCAACTTGTGATACTATTCAATTGGAGGTCCTGCCCTTCTTTTTACACACAGCATAACAGAATCACCAGTGGATACATCTTCTGGAATACCCTGCAGTGTGGGGATATCCCCTCTCCCAAAGAGCCTTTTAAACCCAGAGCCAGGGGTGATAGGGCTCTGGGACATGTGAGTTTTTTTCCCTAAGAATTTTATTACGTACATTACCATTATCAGATGGTCTGCACTATTATTTGTCTTTTATGTTTACAGATTAATTTAGCGCGTTTTTTTTGGTAAATAAAATCTCTAGATGAGACAAAGGCGTACACAATCATATGGAAAAAAGGGTGCCAGGGTAGTTTAGGCAGCTGAAACCTTGAACCACACTACAGATACCGCATGGAGGCATAAGATTACCTGAATTGCGTGTAATTGAAACAGCACTTAGCTATCACCATTACTACACGCCGACTGACAGACCTCATGGGCAGTCATTCCTCTAATGATAAGCCACACACGACATGGAGAGCCCACGGTGAGACCCCTGTGCTACATACATGAACACTGAGATGAAACGGAGAGAGATGTGCGAAAGTTAATTTATAGTTGCTGAGTTATGGTTGTTCACATCGCTTTGACCTAGGAAGATTACTGATTATTACTGAAACTGAATGTTATACTCGTTGTACATCTGAATACATTATAGCAGGTACAAACAGGTCGTGCATGACCTTAACCTGCTTATGATTGCATTGAAATGAGCTGCTCTATCTCTATAAAATTCAATAAAAACAGATTTACAAAAAAAAAAGTCCTAATTACTTACTCAATTTTTCAAAGTAACACTTCTGCTCCAGGGGGTCTCTAGTAAGAAAGATGGTGACTCACTTAGAATTAGATTCTGGCCCCTCAAGCAAGTACAAGGCACACTTCAGTATCACTAGAGATATACCCTGTGGATTACCACCCAGAGGTAGAGTAAGGGCGTATCTATAGAGACACTAGTAACCACACCCGTGTGTCCAAACCCACATCAATCCAAATGGAAACATTTGTTTCTATCTTCTCTTATGTACCTGCTACAGAAATAATAATTGCATCTACGAATTTATTATTTTTCCATTCCACAGATATGTCACACACCTTACTTGCGACCCAATATAGCATCACAATCCCTTCCCATATGGTTAAACTATGCTAAACATGTTTGGGCTTGTTAAGAAGATGGCGCTTGTCACATTCCAAATATAGCAAAAAGGAGGCTTAATTATTATTCTGTGGGTAAATATTTTTGGATATGATACTGGAACATGGCTAATGTCCATTAACATACCAAAGAGATTGACTCATCAATTAAGAAGTACAGGCCATATGGCTGAAGCCAGACATTCAGGCTTTTCAAGTGTAGAATCTCACACCTTGCAGAGCCTTTGATTAATCACAGGATCCATCTTTCCCTTTTCATATACCTATGCAATTTACATTACCCCTTCGGTCATCTGATCTTTGTGGAGGCACCAGCTTCAAAGACAATATTCCATAGTGCAATAATGAGTTATGCACCCTTGCCGTGACAATGGCCATAGTACACATCAGCCCCAGCATGTACAATAAAAACCAAAGAAAATAAGTTGCTTGCCCACTATTCCAAGTCCCTGTGCATATTTATATAAATGGAAGTTTTTAGGTCCACTCCAATGGCCATTAGATGTAAGCCCACCTGCCCAATCTGGGTCCTACACTAACAATTTACCTTACTTGCTTCAGCTTAAAGGATCACTATAGGGTCAGGAACACAAAACATTAAAACCACCATCTAGCCCCCCTGGGCTCCTCATGCCTCCATAAATATAGCAAAATCTCACTTTATTCAAGCCTGAAGCTGTAGATCTGCATGCTGTTTGATTTAGAAAAACAAGCAGTCTGCTGACATCATCAGAAGTGGTGGCCTGGTCCAATCACAATGCTTCGCCGTAGGATTGGCTGAGACTGACAAAGAGGCAGATCAGAGGCAGAGCCAGCATGATTCAAACACAGCCCTGGCCATCCAGCATCTACTCATAGAGATGAATTGAATCAATGAATCTCTAAGAGGAAAGTTCAGTGTCTGCATGCAGTGGGAGGAGATACTGAATGTTTGGATGCATTTTAGGCAGCCATGCATAGCAAGGATCTCTAACAGCAATCTGATGAGTAGCCAGTGAAGTTATCACTAGGCTGTAATGTAAACACTGCATTTTCTCTGAAAAGACAGTGTTTACAGCAAAAAGCCTGAAGGTAATGATTCTACTCACCAGAACAAATTCAATAAGCTGTTCTGGTGACTATAGTGTCCCTTTAAGGCCTTTTGCCTTAAGCTGAATCAGGCAAGGTGAAGTCAAAGTGAAATTTTAGGTTAAAACAGAAAAGTCAGTAAATTATGGAAATTACCTCTCAAGTGTCCCTATTTAGGATGAACAGTCAGTATTTTGGTCTTAAATCTCTCACTATTTCCTATCCTATTCTATTCTGTCCCTCTTTTCTATGAGCTCCTTATTGTTGGCGAGTGTATAACAGAGCTCCACAGGAATAATACTCCCAGGAATGTGTCTTGAAACCAGAGACATACCTAGGGTACATGCCACCTAGAGCGGAAAATTATTTTGGCACACATTTCCCCCGGAAATAAATAAATAAAATTGTGGTCTCCGTCTGCACCACCCACAACCCCCTTTGGTTAGGGAAATAAAACGGATCTCTCTCACTGACTGCCCAGCTACCTGTCGCTCTGTACTATTGCCAGGGCTGGGATAGTGTCGTTTCCTGGCTAAAGCAGCAGTACAGAGAATTCCCAGCAGTCCCCTCAGTGCCCCACACCCCAGCATGACAGCTACAGAGAAGGCACATGCTGAGAGGCACCCCCCTGCAAGCAAGTGCCTGGTAGGTGCCAGGTTGCCTTTAGTATGCCATTGCTTTAAACTACAATAGATGTGTTTAGAAATCAGTCTGTGTAAATAAGAGGCATCATTTGTTCTAAATTACATTTTAGTTCCATAAATTGTTATTAGTAAGTCACCTAAAATTTCTCAGAACAGCCTGTCCCTGGCCACACCCCCAATCAAACACCTAAAATTAAAGTGTCCCTCTGTCCAACTGAAACGTTGGGAGGTATAGTTTTCAGTTCCCTGTTTTGGCCTGAAATTTGAAATTAACTTTGATTGCTCATAGTGCACACTTTGTGAATAACCATGTGTATCATCTCATTGACAACCACATATGTTCAGATTTGGGTCACCTGGTTGGCTGCAGGAGCACAGTTTGTGAACCCCATAGACTAGTTCACAGTTACGCACAAATGGCTCATTTTACATTAGTGGATATAGAGAATGTATGTTGAACCGGAGAAGTCCTGCATTGTGAATGGATGGCTAAATATCATTTGTTATCAGGATGCATGCCAGATACTGACAATCAGGTGAAGCAGTTCATGCAAGATGATTGGGAACAATGTATAGGAATTCAAGCAGAGAAAAAAAAAAAAAAAGTCTCAACAAGCTCTTAGCAACCAGTTAATGTCTTGCTCCTCGTCTTGGCATGGTTATCAGAGAGGACACATTACACTCATTACACAGAGAGCGCAGAGCAGGGAACAACAATGAATACCTCTCTCGACACAAATTCTGAGTTTCTCAACAACTGTCTGTGGGATGTAAGTAGAGAAGCATATTCCTTTTTAAGGACATTTCATCTGGGAGGGTCATGTTATGTAAAATGCATACTTGGATAGATGATGAGGATATTAAGATTCTAGGCTCCTTCCTTTTAAGTCTGTGTGATGTGATGCTCTGTGTTTATTGGGTTAATGTGCCCTTTGCATTGATGCCCAATGAAGTGAGAACAAGGGGAGAGGATAGAAAGTTAGGAGCAGGAGACCAGAATGAGTTTAAAAATGTGCTAAAGTAAGGGGGCTTTTCAAATATGGATTATTTTACTTTTTAAAGCCTCGGGTCTGAATAGTCATGTCTTACACCAATATTTACCCTCTCTTGTCCTCTCCCTGCTGCTAGAATGGTAGCAAAGGCTAATAGGAGTTGCAGTCTACTGAAAGTGCAGCATGCCTCTAATGACATCAATTCTTTTTATACTATTTGGGTGAGCACAAATAGTACGGTTAAAAAATTAGGGAAGAGTGAAAATATACTCAAACAAAATAATTGAAAATAACTGCTCTAAACATAAACTTGTCTGACCTGCCCCTTATCCTCTCTGACTAGCTTATCAGGATACTATAAATGAGATGCAAAAAGATTAGGTGCCGGAAGCTCCCTGGTATATTTCTTCGCTCTAAAAATGATATGATACAAAGTAGGGGGTACTGCTACTTCTCCCTGCTATTTTCTCTTATCAATTAGATTATCCTTTCGGGTGATACATTGTACCTGGCGCGTTTGATTATGGTATACAGTTAACAGACGATGGAAAAGATACATAGAGTGGTCAGCTATAGAGAGAACAGATCTGCAGTTTATTGTTGCAGAATATAGAACTCCTTTGGCCTGTGATGGTTAAAGGGACACTGTAGGCACTGTAAATGCTTCATCTCATCGAAGTGGCTATGGTGTCTGGTGTCCCCTGGCACCAGCCTTCCATTAAATGGTTAAATGGTTTTTAATGTTTAAATGCTGAACAAGAGCCCCAAGTAGCTTGTTCCTTTTGTGGTGCTTACACGAATAAGGAAGCACTAGCCTGAACAGCAATGGGTGGCTGTGATTGCCTGCTATTGTCAGCTGACAGTTTTCAGCCTATCACAGTGTCCATTGTGGGTACAAATAAGCATAGTTATAAGGAAGTGTGTAATATCTGTCTTAGCCAAACCTCCAGTAGGGGCTGGTCTGTGGGAATCCAGGAGCCCTCATTCACTAGAGAGACAGGACTATAATCAATTAAGTGAGTTGAAATGGGTGTAGTGCCTATAGTGTCCATTTAATCTTGCCCCCCAGATATGTTGGCCCTAAGCCTAGCACATTGTCAAAATCTATCCTGTGCCAGAAAGTACTTGATATGGCAAAATCCCAGCTGGGAAGGAGATAATTACTTGTCAGATTGACATGTGAGACCACCTAATAAACTTCGACTTCTGCCTTCTGCATGCACCAGCTCATGTTGCTCATCTTTCAAGTAAATTTTGGTTCCCCCTTCAAACTGGAACACTGGTAGTGCAGAATGGGCTGGATCTGTTACGTACACAATTCCGCCAGGATGAGATTTTTGGAGACCTCTTATAGAGGATTACATGCTAGATCTCACAGGGTGTCCAATTAAGGCATTGTTCACACACAGGGCCTACGAAAATGTCAACGTGAACTAGTATCTTCATATATAATTCAGAGGGCACATTAGCGTCTTGTAACCTTGGCCCTTTAGCAGACGGTCGGATACTGTATCTTGCAATGTCTCGAGTTTCTTAGACGTGAGCAGAGGCCAGCAAGGTCTTCTGTACTTGGATCAAGGGGATAAATATGAATTCTTACTATGAGATTCTTTCTACAAGTAGTGATCAATGTTTATTCCGCGAACACTGTACATGTTCTTACTGAAACCTTAATTGTTTGTGCCAATGGGGTCACATGGCCACATGGCAAGAATATTTTATCTATTTCATTTGGACAAACCCATAGACGTTACTGCTGTTAACTATAACTATAACAAACACTATAAAACATGAAACAGAAAAAGGACAGCATCTTTCTAAACTCTGCCAAATCAGATGGAAGATGGCAATATGAGCTATTTTTTTTATACACAGGGATTAAATTTATATAACATAGAAACATAGAATGTGAAGGCAGATAAGAACCATTCGGCCCATCTAGTCTGCCCAATTTTCTAAATACTTTCATTAGTTCCTGACCTTATCTTATAGTTAAGATAGCCTTAAGCACATCCCCTGCATGCTTAAACTTCTTTACTGTGTTAACCTCTACCACTTCAGCTGGAAGGCTATTCCATGTATTCACTACCCTCTCAGTAAAGTAATATTATGTTTAAACCTTTGCCCTTCTAATTTAAGACTATGACCTCTTGTTGTGGTAGTTTTTCTTCTTTAAATATAAATATAGTCTCCTCCTTTACTGTGTTGATTCCTTTTATGTATTTAAATGTTTAAACATGTTTAAAATATTATAAATAATGATTATTTTTTTTTATTTTTTTTATTTCAGGCTTCTATGTGGTTGACACACAAGGGCAGGAGAGATATTAGACCATTATCTCATTTCCCACAAGTTTCGTTGAAATGTACTTCAATGATTCTAGACACAGTGAACTTCAGTATTGACTATTCATCACCTTTCATCCCCAGCGCATTTAAGAGCCTGCATAACACCGAGGTTTCAGGAAGTGTTTTAAATTCTCCACCATACAAAACAGCATTCTCGATCTCAGATGACCAGGTAAGAGAAAGCATTTATCTTACAAATTCATGATGTATGGCAGAGCTTTCGAAACTGCATGTCGTGACATGTTAGTGTGTCGGCTGCAGTGTGTAGGTGTGTATCGTGTAAATGAGGTGCCGATTACTATGCTGCACTTGTCCAACCGCAGTGTGCATACACGGACACGACAGAAGGGGAGCGCACTCTACAGCTCTCCCCTCATGCCGGTCACTGGGTCACATGTAGTGTGGCCATGCAGGCGGACCGCAGTAGAGGAGTTTCTGATCCCTTACCAGGTCTGGCAGGAAGTGCTCACTGAGAGCAACAAACTGCTTCCTGTCAGACCGAGTACAGAAAACAGAGGCTCCTCTGCTGCAGACCGCCCACTCGGCTACGTCACACTGAGGAAGGTGAGGCTGAGCAGGCAGGGCGAGAGGGACAATTAAAGGGCACAGTAGGGAAGAGACAAAAGAAGGGGAGAGGCAACAGAAAAACACAGGAGGGGAGAGGCAATAGAGAAACACAGGAGGACGGGGAAAAGAAGGGGCACAGGAGGATGGGACAACTCTGATTCCTTTTCACCTGAGCCACCACTGGACCCCAGGGAAAGTCACCCTCCTGCACCTTAAAGGTAGGAAACAGGAGGGTGACAAACATTTTGTGTGTGTGTTTGTATGTATGTGTGTCTGTCTGTATGTATGTCTTTGTATGTGTGTGTGTGCCTGTCTGTGTATGTGTCTGCTTGTCTGTATGTATGTGCCCGTCTGTCTGTATGTATGTGTGTCTGTCTGTTGGTGTGTGTGTCTGTCTGTTGGTGTGTGTGTCTGCCTGTTTGTATATATGTCTTTGTATGTGTGTGTCTGTCTGTATGTATGTGCGTTGTGTGTGTGTATGTGTGTCTGCATGTCTTTGTATGTATGTGTGTGTGTGTCTGTCTGTGTATGTATGTATGTATGTGTGTGTGTGTGCCTGTCTGTGTATGTATGTGCGTCTTGTGTGTGTCTGTCTGTTTTTTTTATGTATGTGTCTTTGTATGTATGTCTTGTGTGTGTGTCTGTCTGTGTGTGTGTGTCTGTATCTGTTTGTATGTATGTGTCTGTCAGGGGGGGTGAATAGAGAGGGGGGCCCACAGATAATTTTCGCACCGGGGCCCCATGGTTTGTGTGTACACCACTGTGTGTGTGTGTGTATGTATATATATACACACATACATACATACACACACCCACCCCCCCCACACACACACATATATATATATATATATATATATATATATATATATATATATATATATATATATATATATATATATATATATATATATACACACACACACACACACACACACACACAGAGCAGCCGCAACACTAAAACCACCTGCCTAACATTGTATAGGTCCCCCTCGTGCTACCAAACCAGTTCTGATGCATCGAGTTATGGCCTCTAAAAATACCTCTGATTGTGTCCTGTGGTATCTGGAACAAAGACATTAGCAGTAGATCATTTAAGTCCTGCAAGTTACGAGGTGGGGCCTCCATGGATCGGATTTGTCCTTCCAGCACATCCCACAGATGCTCAATCTGACTGCGATCTGGATAATATGAAAGCCAAGGCAACACCTTGAACTCTTTGTCATGTTCCTCAAACCATGCACTTGTTAAAGATATTTTATCATTGAAAAAGAAGCAGCAATTTCTCCACCTCACTAAACACTCATGCACAAATCACCATTTACCTCCTCCACTGTATCAGTTTCCCATAAAACTCCCACTGATGCCCAAGGGGTAATCTTTTACATACACAACTGCTTGGGATGCAGTATGCTCTATGCTACAGAGACAATAAGGAATCCTTAAATAATTCTAACACTGATTCAAACTGCATTCTATTGTCAGCTTTCATGAGCTTTGTGAGCTTTGTAATTCCATAAACTGGTCCGTAAATGTAAGATAGATTGTTACTCCATCTTAAATAACATATCTGCAGGACGTGATAATAGTTTAGTTTTCTGTCATTTTCAGGATTTACAATCCATTAAAAAATCTGATAAAAGAAGAGCCCAAGAGCACACAAATGTGCACCTTACAATGCAATACCTCGGGACGGGCTTCTCGGTCACCAGTGAAATTGTAAACCCAAAGGATGAAGTAAGAATGTTTCAACAAGCCTGCGGAGGGGAGAACTTATGTGTGTATAAGGGCTACCTGAGTGCTGGAGGTAAGTTATGGTGGTGAATGATGCTTGAAGGTAAGTTATGGTGGTTAGCTCCGTAGGTGGGTTACTGGCTAGGCTCAGTTTGCTTACCCTGGATATGAATTATGGAGTTGTGAACAAGGTTTAACTAGTATATCCTGCATATTAGTGCTAATGGAAGATAGGTTTGCACAGTTTACATTGGATGTGACAGTAGTGAGATGGACTTGTTAGCACACAAAGTCCACAACAAATGAACCGGCAAGTCTTCCTGACAAGATGCTTAGTTAATATTCCTCCCAACTAATGATCTATGCTTGGATAATTCAGAACAGGCTAAGGTCAATGCTGGTCATGTCCAAGTATGCCCAGAAGATATCGATGTCTGGTAGGAAAATCGAATTACAAGTTGATCACTGTATCTAGTGAAGCTGAACAAGCACGGTAGTCTTTCTTTATATTCTCATTAAGAGACTTTCTGATGTAGTCATGCGCATGATACACAGAGCTTATACACTTTGCCTTGTCCAATTTTAAACATTGATTTTGTTTTATGAAGAGACTTTCCAGTTTCTATCCAAGCGCCAACATGGATTTCCATTCAGTGCTAGCGTGTATATCAACGGACTCATAGTCACTCGATTAAGTTCCTGTTGCGAGTACAGGTACCACGCAGGATTTCAACAGGGCAAGCGGGGCTGCTTCCGAGTTACCCAAATCAGTGGAGGAACGCCTTGCTACAGGTACCACATCTAAACACCTAGTTATCATTAACAAACACAGATGTGTTCTCCGAACATGTCTGTGGTGAGAATAACCCACACCTGTCCTTAAATAACAGGTCAGAGTGTGGCATCACTCACACTGCTCATATCTGTACAATGTCTATCCATTACAAATTTACCATCTTTGTAAAAGACATTCAGGTAACAATCTCTGTTCTTCTAGGTGTACTGATTTCCACAAACGAAAACAGATCCAAATAAAACCCAAAGAGATGGGAAACGAGTGCCAGGGATTGGCCAAACGCAGTGAAAACGGTATGTTGTGTTTTAACTTGTTTTTCGACTTACACACTACACTAAGCAAAATTCTAGGGAGGAAGAAGTTAGATATGAACATACTGCATTTGTTTGGCAACGTTTTAAAGGAGTTCAATAAACAACAAACGGTCCATACTTGGTTACTCTAGTCTTCAGTCTCATGGCTTTTTATTTTAAAAGCAATAATGATTATGGACTTCATAGGGATTTGGTTTCAATAACACACAGGTCTACTTCTGGAGATTTTATACTACATCTCCACCATCGTTGGGTAATACTAATGTCACAACCAGCTGTAACAACAATTTGTTTCACTACCTGATTAAACCCATAAGATTGGTAGGGACTCACTAAGGGCTAAAACAAAACAAACTTTGCACAGAATTCACATTAGACAGCCGGACCGCTTGTTCAGGGCTGGATAATGACACCCCAATAATGCAGCCTGAGGTGGAGTTACACCTCCAGATGTGCCACGTTTTATAGCAAAATGCTGCACATACAGACTAAACGAACCATGACCAAGTGGTAATGGTGATTGGAGTAGTCCTATGTATCACTGACACATCTAGTAGATATTTATTACACAGTCTTTCCAGAGTCTCTCTATCTGGATGTCTGCAGAGATGTTGGGGACATCATTACTCCTTGATTATGGAATTACATTTACATCATTAAAAGTTGGAGAAGAGAATAGGGGAGGGTGGTGGAAAATGCCCAATGGCATAGCCTGAATTAGAATAAGAACTGGGATAAGATACACCTAGGTTTTTCTACTTAATTTTAAGAGACAGAATCCTTTCAGTTTTTAGAGAGAATCAGTTGAAAGACTGCGCTCAAGGATCCGGGCATCTTATGCCAAGTAACATAGAGGATTCAGCAATTAACACTTGGAACATCAGAAAACCATATCTGGGGTCAGAAATACCCGGAGGAATACCCCATCAGCAACCAAACCTGCGACCTATCCAGGTAAATACTGCCAATCAGAGAAGAAGGCGAAAGAAGAAGAGAGCGCCAAAACAAGAGTCTGACTCTGAGCAAGAGAATATACAACGTATCAATGATAGGAGATCCAGGAAATCAAAGACATGTCGACCAGAAACAAGAGGTAAAGCAAACTGTGTATCATGTGTTCGAGAAATCCAACCAAGTAGGCAGTCCTGCAGCTTACCCCTCATTACAGTACATTAAACGTTTATCCTCTATTACAACGCCTGGCACTCTGATATATCCAAGAAAGGTTACAAATGATAAAGACTGCTCACCCAAAATAAAATAATATTAAAGAATAAAGCAAAATCTTACTGCAAATTTTAAGGGAAAATAGACATGCCCCCATTAAGGTCTTAATTTAATATTGTTGGTTAAGATTTTTTTGAATGATTTAATATTTTATAAACTAACTTAATTTTGTAATATTTTGATATGATTTTTTCTTAATTTTTTTTTAAATTAAAAAAAAATAAAATCATTTTTAAAGTTTATCCAAAAATATTAAATAATTTTACAAGCCTATCCAACAATATTAAATTGAGGCTTAAGTATGTTATTAAGTATTCACAGCATGAAATTCAGCTGATTCAGCTATATATCACTATTAGCACTATATCAACACACTATACATGTTAAATCCGAGGATTTAAAAAAATGTCTCACTTTGGATCATTGTCCATGAAAAGTATCATGAGAATTTTTGTTGACAGAGTGATTGTTTCAGACTAACCGCCATAGTTCATTCCCCTAGCATATGGGTTAGGGTTACAGTAATAATCTTTGAGCAAGGGCTGTCTTATCACCCTAATTCCAGATCACAGGAGAAGTAGCAAAACACGGTCCCTTAGTGGATGTAGAGAGAGCAACAATGAAACAAAGTATGTTCAATCAGGAGGGGCAAAAGAGAGGTTTATCATCCCTTCTGAAGAAGACTTTGCAACCGTGAGAGGAGATGGCACAGATCAGATACAATGTAACCGCAATCCAGCCTATATACTATCAGATGAATGCAAGTTACCCAGAAAACCCCCAGGGGGCTGCATGGATAACCTCATGGAAGATGAAAAAGCCATCAATCAAGAAAATACAGATCCAACATCTTTACGAAAATCAAGCATAGAATGTAAATTTTCTGAAATCTGTAAATATAACGCACACCTTCTGAAATCTGTAAATATAACGCACCCCTTCTAAAATCTGTAAATATAACGCACATTCTGAAATCTGTAAATTTAATGCACCCCTTCTGACATCTGTAAATATAACACACCCCTTCTGAAATCTGTAAATATAACGCACACCTTCTAAAATCTGTAAATATAACGCACACCTTCTGAAATCTGTAAATATAACGCACCCCTTCTAAAATCTGTAAATATAACACACCCCTTCTGAAATCTGTAAATATAATGCATCCCTTCTGAAATCTGTAAATATAACGCACACCTTCTGAAATCTGTAAATTTAACGCACACCTTCTGACATCTGTAAATTTAACGCACCCCTTCTGAAATCTGTAAATATAACACACCCCTTCTGGAAGCCCCTGTAAATATAACGCACACCTTCTTGAAATCTTAAAATATAACGCGACCCTTCTAAAATCTGTAAATATAACGCACCCCTTCTGAAATCTGTAAATATAACGCACCCCTTCTAAAATCTGTAAATATAACACATCCCTTCTGAAATCTGTAAATATAACACACCCCTTCTGAAATCTGTAAATATAACGCACCCCTTCTGAAATCTGTAAATATAACGCACCCCTTCTGAAATCTGTAAATATAACACATCCCTTCTGAAATCTGTAAATATAACACATCCCTTCTGAAATCTGTAAATATAACACCTTCTGAAATCTGTAAATTTAACGCACCCCTTCTGAAATCTGTAAATTTAACGCACCCCTTCTGAAATCTGTAAATTTAACGCAGCCCTTCTGAAATCTGTAAATATAACACCTTCTGAAAAAAACTATACTAAAAACATGGATGTGAAAATCATTTAACAGGTAGTATAATCGCAAACCTTCTGACACCATTAAACTTTGAGAAATCACACACCATTCATTATATGGTTTATGGAGGAAAACTCACACTTGCTGAAGGCTCAGATGTTCTGTAATTGCAAACACATATCCAATGTCCTTAATGCGTTGGTTTATCCAGCCATAAATTCACTCAATGTGCTTTCCTTAATGGGAACATAATGCAATGGTAATAAGCACATATACGAAAACACAAACACAATCGTTAAACACAGGAACATACCAAAGTGACAATCCCAATCCCATGTGGCGTCCATCCTCCCCCTTCCATTAAATATAAAGCATAACATTTTTGTGCAGTAATTAAGTGTGGGTGCCTTGAGGTGCTGCCACAACATAACTAGCTGAAGGCCAAGGTATAGGCTCATCTGTGTTAGAAACTCTCTTTTCATGGTTCTATAGAATTTAATGAAGTTTACTTTTCTCCTACCAATGACAGACAGGCCCATACACACTAAACTCGAAGCAGCTTTGGCAGGGGGGGACGCCCCATGCTCTGAAGTTGAACTGAGTGATTCCAGTGACAGCAGTGAGAATCGAAGCACTGTAGGTATGTTTCGGAGTCCCCACATCCCATACGATGAATTCAAGTTTAACTTGAGAAAAATCGAAAATGACCAGAATATCTGTCAACTACTATTGTCCTGTAGTTGTGTGAGAGAGGTCAAATATATTAGACCTCATAATTATATTTATATAGGACTGTTATTTTATGTTTTCCTATTTATTGTTCATTTTTCAAGTTATTGTTAATATATCAATATAAATCACTTTACCTGGCTTGAGTCATCTTGGAAGGACTAACACTATAAATTGGTTTCCCCAGCTGTGTTACTCCTAGTAAATAAAAAATGAGGATGTTTTAAAAACAAGAAGCTAATTAAACATTTACATCGTTTTGACAGAAGAGATGCCCACAAGGTAAATTGGGTCCCAACATTTGTCCCATATATAGATAGAAAATATCACACCTAAGAAAGGAAAATGAACACAGAATGGAATACAAAACAATTAAAACAAAACTAGACCTATCGATTTGATCAGTCTAATTTATGTATCTGATACTTAAACATCTAACTTGATCTTCCTTGTATATGTTTTTATGGTAAACAAGCACTGGAAATTGCAGATTGCCAAATCAGCAACACAGAGAGAGCAGACATCGCATTGCCAGTCACTGACCTGCAGGAGGCAGCAAAGACACATGTAAATGAAGAAAATGTATCAGAATTTAAGGGACCTGAAATTGGTCTGGAAACTCCAGAAGGAGAGGAGGAAAGAAACTCCCTCGTTAGCCAGGTGGGCTTCAGAATAAGTATATTTAATTACACATATAGTTTGCTATTCCTCTTTCAGCAATATACCAAATTTTGAGCATAGGGTACTCTTACTTGGTATAAAATCAGTGATGTATTCTATGGTTGCCATTGAGACATTACAGCGGCTCCATCACTCCCCCTCCAAAAAAACAAAACAAAACTAGAAATGCTCATAAGGAATGAGTTGAAATATAAAGATATCATATAAACAATGATCAAAGACAACATTAAAACCACCTGCCTAATATCACGAAGGCCCCCCTCATGCTGCCATCAGCTCTGATGCCTCAAGACACAGATTCCACAAGATCTCTGAACGTGTCATGTGGTATCTTGCACCAAGACATTAGCAGCAGATCCTTTAAGTCCTGCAAGTTGCGAGGTGGGGCCTCCATTAATCGGGTTTTGCTATTCCAGCACATCGCAAAGATGCTCAATCACATTGAGATCTGGCGAATTTGGAGGCCAAGCAATACCTTGAACTCTTTGCTGCTGCTTCTCTCTTACCCGTGTAAACAACGCACAAGCACCCAGCCATCCACCTGATCTAAAAGAAAATGTGATTTATGAGACCAGGCAACCTTCTTTCATTACTCCGTTGTCTAATTATGACACTCAGATCTTGCCCATTTTCGTGATTCCAACGCAGGAAATGCAATAATTGGCTGCTCACTTGCTGCCTATTGCCTAATATATCCCACACATTGGCAGGTGCCATTGTAACAATATAATTAATCACTGTTATTCACTTCACCTGTCAGTGGTTTTAATTGTGTGGCTGATCAGTGCATAGGGACTTTGTCCTACGTATTTTATCTATGTTTGAAAGAAGACAGAACTACCCTTTGTCAGGCCCTCAGCCATCATTAGTGAGGGATATGGGGTTGAGGAGTCTTTTTTGGAGGATCCCGCAATCTCACAGGATTCTAAATAGATATCAGTGTTGTACACGTGTATGAGAACACATTGCAGACCTCGGCTCCTGGCGCGTAAAACGACAGGAGCCAAAGAGGACCTTGCAGAAAATGATGGAGGCACCCACGGGGGACAGGTTCAGGTAGGTAAAAACTACCCTCCTACGGAATAAAACCAGAGCAGGCACCATCTAAGGTTTTTTGCAAAATATACAAAGACCGTAGGAGTGAGACACCAAAAAAATAAAAAATAAAAGCCATAAACGTTAAACTATAAAATGAAAATTTTTATTCAACAAAAAATATCAGAGGTCAAGTCATGAAGTGCCCTCAAAACTCATTTGTTTGTCCTACTGCTCTCCACTAGTAAACAGATCCTATTTTATATATTGTGTACCTGCCTAAAGTCACTGAATGGATTATCTCTTCCCAGATTTCAGCATTGAGCTCTGTGCTCCAGGACTGTGATGAAGTCAATGAGCTCATTCTTAGAAACACAGGAATGACAGACTCCTTGCTTCACCTCCTCACCACCGCCATCGTCAACAGCAAGTCCCAAGTGGAGAGCGTTAACCTCAACCTGAACGAGATTGGCCCAGAGGGAGCAAAGACTATTGTCCAACTACTAAAGGAGAAACCGTGTGTGAAAAGCCTGCTGTAAGTCACTAAATGGACAGGGTTGTCATATTCACCAAATTTTCCACACCATGCCTCTATTGTGTGCAAATAATTAAGGCTTCAATATGCATAAGGGATATCTTGCAAATCAAAAAAATCTGATCTAAGATTCTTAATAAATGTATCTACTCAAGACCTGCAACTCCTTTAACTATACATACTGACGCAAAATACTACACACTCTTTAACGGGACACTATAGCCACCAGAACTACAGCTTATTGTATTTGTTCTGGTGAGAAGAATCATTCCCTTCAGGCTTTTTGCATTAAAGTCTCTTTTCAGAGAAAATGCAGTGTTTACATTACAGCCTAGTGATACCTCTCCACTGGCCACTCCTCAGACGGTTGCTAGAGGTGCTTCCTGTGGCAGTGCTGCATAGTGTGACTGACATTCAGTGTCTCCACCCTCTGCATGCAGACAATGAACTTTCCTCATAGAGAAGCATCGATTCAATACATCTCTATGTTGAGATGCTGATTGGCCAGGGCTGTGTTTGGCTCTGCCCCTGATCTGCTTCCTTGACAGCCTCAGCCAATCCTATTGGAAAGCATTGTGATTGGCTCAGAACAACACGGAGCCAGCAGCTGCACACTTGAACACAAGTAAGCATTTTACTATATTTAGGGCGGCAAAATGGTGTTTTTAACACTATAGGGTCAGAAATAAGTTCGTGTTCCTGACCCTAGAGTGTTCCTTCAAATGTGAGTGAAATATCTACTCTCAAGCATATGTTAAAGAAGTGTCTCTGCAATTTCTTAAATTTTTCTTTCAGATTATATGGGAATAAGTTTGGAGATCCTGGGATTAAGGAACTAATGAGCAGTCTATCGATGCTAAACAATTCCAAATGGGGAATCACGCCAAATATACAACATTTAGAACTCACGGAATTAGACATAGGAGGCAACCAGCTTAGTACTGAAGGACTTCGGAGTGTTGCATTTTTTCTAAAGCTTAATCCAACGGTTAAATACCTAGGCCTAGCTAAAATCAGTGTAAACGGCTGGGAGGTCTGGAAAGAATTGTTTGATGCAATGAGAGACAATACAAATATTAACCATGTGTTGCTGGATGAGAATAACCTAGGAGACAGAGGGGCTACCCTGCTGGCCCAAACTCTACAGATTAACCAAAGTTTGGTCAAGATCGACCTTGACAGCAATGGCATAGGAGATCGAGGAGGTCAGGCCATTGCTGAAAGTCTGACATCCAATATGTGCAGTGCGGTTAAATGCATAAGCTTGGAAGACAATCCTATCAGCACAGAGATGATGGACAAGATACAAACATTACTAGAAAATAAACAAATCTGCTTAATTCCTACTTGAAAAAAAAAATATATATATATAATATTGTCCATCTAATATATTGTTTTTATTCATTGGACCCTCAGTTTCATGCCAGATTTATAGAAGAGTCACAAAGTGTTCTCTCCTCCGTCTTAGCAACATTTTTAAGACGACAATAAGAAGTCGATCCCCACCAAAAGAGAGTGCAGAGCTCTAAAACTGCCTGTCCATATATATCAGAACAAGGAGAACCAGCTAACATTTCATAAGAATTTGAGACTTAACTCTTCATATTTGCCCTACTGACACTAATCTCTCATTCAAACCAACTTCCTATTTCCCTAATCTTTAATAATGTTTGCATTAATGCTCCTTTTATCATTTCTATATACATACATTGTTAGATTTGGATTGAACCTCATTGTTTCATTAAATTCAGCCAGAAAATCCCAAATTACGTGGAGACCCTGAGACTTAAAATCGTCTCAGTCACCAAAATAAACATTATCTAATCTGTTTCTATATAGCTCACTGTGTCTGAATGTCGTTTATTTTTTCCTGAGTGCTTGTTTTTTCACAAAGGAAAGCAGGGACTAATTTTCTTATGTATATCAGTCAGGTTGACCAAACTTGACAATGGACGGAGCTATAAGGCCAAGTTCTGTTTCAGTCACCAATCAAATTGACCCACAATACTTCAGTAATATCACTTCTATAGAAGGGCAAACAGCAGATATCATGGGCAGATCAGAACAAAATGGCTGCATCCAGATATTGAGATCTGGCGCCAAGGAGTAAATATTAAGTATAATGGCAAGTGTGAAGGGGTAAAGGTTTAATCATTAAATTACAGGGGGCATAAGGCAAGGGGGGGTGGGGGGGGAGAATAACAGGGTAGTTTTAAGGATCTTGTGAATACCTAATAATTATCAACCTTTAAGTTCTTATGTCCCAGCTCAGTGATAAGTAAATACATATCTTTGAGATCTTTCCTCCTCATATTAATTCTCCATATAGATATACATAAGAAAAATTAAGTAGATCATGTGATATATTTATATATATATATATATATATATATCATACTGAATTATCATTGTGTTCTTTTAAGTGGAGGGAACTGAGCCTCTTTTAATGCAAGTAATAACATATGCAACTCATGATGCTGTGTGACGTAATACAATGAGATGAGGAGCACTTCACTATAATAAGCACTTTAGCAAAAAAGCCTTTTCCTTTAGAAAGAAAATTGAACTACCTGGTGCTAAAAAAAAAAAAAAAATACTTACTTTTTAAATATCTAATGCACCAGCAAGCATAAGTATGGATTAACAAATTTCTATGATATAAATTTTACTTTCAATCTATTGTGCCAGCTTACCCATATATTTATAGCTGTATGTTAAACATACAGGCTGGAGGGAACGACTGTCAGTAATGCAATGTGCATCAGTGAAGCTCTATCACGGAGGAGGGGTGTCATCATAGAATGAAGCCAGCTAGGTGTTGGCAATGGACTCACACAGCCACCACTTATTCATTTGCTCTCCCAAACAGTGGGGCAGGAGGACAGTCGGCGGAAAAGTACACAACCATGCTGCTGTATGAACTGTGTGTATCCACAATGAAGTGAGATAAGGCAAACACAATAAGTAAGAATATCATTTCCTTTGATAGCATGATGAAACATGGCCAAACATTTGTGTATGACAGACCCATTAAAATGTCTAGGATACAAAATGAATCTAAACATTATAAGACAATCAATGAAAGATAAGCAGGAAAAAGATCCCATTTCCAATTGGTAGTAACAATCCTACTAATCTACCAGCTTTGCCTATAGCAATCCCAATTGCTCATCTGTCCCATGCTAAAGTATACACCTGTGTGCACCAGGATTCTGGAACATTCACTTCAAATTAAAACATCTAAGCAAAAGTCACAGTGGGGGAAAAAAGGAGAAAACGAAACAAACTGTAATTCCAGGTCCTAACAAAGTAAACTATCCAGCAGTATGTTTAAGGTGGAAATGGGTCCACCATGTTATTGAAGAGCTTTTTTTTTTTTTTTTTTGGTCGACCAACATCTGGATTCCTTCATTTGACTGCTGTGCCGTGAGATGTCCGTTTAAAGGGATGGCAGAGAATGTCAATTTGGTTAGGAGTAGCAGTACCTATTCAGCTCCTTCTACTGCCACGGTAGAGATGGCTTTGACATAGTAAGGGCCATCTCGTAAATAGCCACGCAGTCTCAGGTAATGCTGATTGCCAAAGATTTCTGCAATGGTTGGGGAATTCACAAGTGCCTTGACAAGTTCGAATTTGGCATCCTTGGATTCTTTATCTGGGTCGACTGTCCGGTCTACAATGTATTCAATAAACCCAGGGCTGCCAATCATTAGTTTCTGAGCCCACGGTTGATTTGCAGTAGCCTAAGAGGAGGAGAATGAAAACGTGATAAAGTTATTAAAGAGCTCTCCTACAGCTGTGTTCCTAGAAGTTCTATATGGAGATTTCACCTTGTCAACGTGTGTGTTATTAAAACAAATAAGCCACACCATACCATATGCTTTTTTTCAGTGATTACATGCCGTCTTCTGGTCTTAGTTGCTTCAAACTGCTATGATTTGAACAGTTACAGAAGCTACAAGTCTTTCCCACCTCTTACTCAACTGCCTTACAAGCATCACTTACTGTGAAGACTTTGAGCGCTCCGCAATGCAGCTCAGGGAACGGTTGGCTGACAATGCTCCGGAAGAGATCGATTGGCTGGTCTGATAAGGCAACAAACCACGATTCAGTCATTGCCAAGAGATCTTCTGTATGGTCCTCTACCTGAGAACAGGAAAACACACACTGAATTTATGTTGCCTGCGAAGTAAGTTCACCTTTAGGCTGAGTTTTTGTGGACTACATTTTCCATAATGATACACTGAGATAGCACCTAATAGAGAAATCTAAATGAGAACGCCTTCAATAAAGTAGCACTATAGACAAGGTAATTGGAACTTTAACTAAAACATACCAACCTGCAAACATTGCAAAATATTTTTGTGCATATAAATACAATTTTTCATTTAGTCAGAATGAAATTGTCAGAACAAATTACCATTTGCATTCAGTTAAGGGATTGAAATACATGATTAAGACAGGACAGCATACGCATAAAATATTTTTTATTTTTTTTAAATAATTTTAAAAAAATTACCCAAATTTGCTAATCTTACCGGTAGGAACATGAGAGAAGAGACTGCATCCAAACATCTTACTCGGAGATCAGTGTGAGCATTTTTTGCATGGTGTCCGAGTCGCTTGAAAACTTTCTGAAATCTGCTGCCTATGGAAAGAGAGATACCCAGGTCAACGATCTATACAAGGAAAATAATATTAAAGGACCACTCTAGGCACCCAGACCACTTCAGCTGAACGAAGTGGTCTGGGTGCCTGGTCCAGCTAGGGTTAACCCATTTTTTCATAAACATAGCAGTTTCAGAGAAACTGCTATGTTTATGAATGGGTTAAGCCTTCCCCTATTTCCTCTAGTGGCTGTCTCATTGACAGCCACTAGAGGCGCTTGCGTGCTTCTCACTGTGATTTTCACAGTGAGAGCACGCCAGCGTCCATAGGAAAGCATTATGAATGCTTTCCTATGTGACCGGCTGAATGCGCGCGCAGCTCTTGCCGCGCGTGCGCATTCAGCCGACGGGGAGGAGAGAAGGAGGATCGGAGGAGGAGAGCTCCCGCCCAGCGCTGGAAAAAGGTAAGTTTTAACCCCTTTCCAGAGCCGGGCGGGAGGGGGACCCTGAGGGTGGGGGCACCCTCAGGGCACTATAGTGCCAGGAAAATGAGTATGTTTTCCTGGCACTATAGTGGTCCTTTAAGCCCATCATGGGATAAACATGGGTTGGTAAAAAATAAGACATTATATAAAGGTAATGGTGTCCAGAAAGTCATGCACATGGTACAAAACATGTCACCTGTCTTATGTAGAACTTGTTTTCCTTCAAGGTTTGAACCTAGGACACCGAGCGTATCCACAGCCACACCAATCATGGTAGTCTCGTGGCCCTCTGCCATGCTGAAAACCTTTTCGAGGAAAGCTGGATAGTGTTCACATATCTGCTGAGGGCTGTCCATGACAGCAAGGTTTCCAAAAAACTTTATCAATCCTGTCCAAAAATAGAAAAGGGAAAGCCACCGTGACAAAACGTACATAATCTACAATAATGACTATACTTTGTGTACTTATGCACTTATAAAAACTAATGGGGAAAACAACGAGCCTTGATGGGGGAATGGCCACGATGACATAACAGCCTGGTCATCCCTGCACATCTAGCGCTCTTTTCGAACTCAACCATGAAGCACTTTAATATCACACTTTAAAGAAGCTGTTATTTAAATGTGTCACCTGGTAAATAGAACCCAGAAAAGGGATCGGAATCTGCTCCAACAATCATGTTGGAAATTTTATCAATCACGCCTTGCTGTAACAAATACTGACGTCCGTGTAATGTGCTGGCCAAAGAGGTTATCATCTCTGCGCAGGTTACTCTGCACAAAAGAAAAAAAAATGTTTAATCCACGTAAACAGGCTAAAAGTATAAAAACAAAAAGAAATAAAAATAAAACAATCAAAATAGAATCAATTTAAAATCTATTCCCAGGGATGTGAAGTTTGTATCGCCCGGGACATGCAGTTTGTTTGGGCATTTAGCCCTGCTGCAGGTAAGCGGCATGGCAGCAAGTGAGAGGACAGTGTTTGGGACATGGATCGCCAAAATTGTACACCAATGTACTGAATCCACGGTTATTTAGTGAGTCAGAGTGCATTGCAGACTCCCAGCATGCACCCTGACTCCGTGAGTGCCAGAACCGCAAGGAGAAAATGGAGTCCAATTTGGCTTAAAGTTAAGGAAAGTTGGAGATCTAGCACACACCATACACCATATTGTCAGCAAACACACTGACCCTACAGTCAGTACACACCAGACTCACACACACCCTACCAGTCAGTACACACCAGACACTCACACACCCTACCAGTCAGTACACACCAGACACTCACACACCCTACCAGTCAGTACACACCAGACACTCACACACCCTACCAGTCAGTACACACCAGACACTCACACGTCCTACAGTCAGTACACACCAGACACTCACACGTCCTACAGTCAGTACACACCAGACACTCACACGTCCTACAGTCAGTACACACCAGACACTCACACGTCCTACAGTCAGTACACACCAGACACTCACACGTCCTACAGTCAGTACACACCAGACACTCACACACACTCACAGTCAGTACACACCAGACACTCACACACCCTACCAGTCAGTACACACCAGACACTCACACGTCCTACAGTCAGTACACACCAGACACTCACACGTCCTACAGTCAGTACACACCAGACACTCACACGTCCTACAGTCAGTACACACCAGACACTCACACGTCCTACAGTCAGTACACACCAGACACTCACACGTCCTACAGTCAGTACACACCAGACTCTCACACCAGACACTCACACGTCCTACAGTCAGTACACAGACTCACACACCCTACAGTCAGTACATACAGCCAGCAGATACACACACACAAAACATACAGCCAGCAGATACACACACACACACACACACAACATACAGCCAGCAGATACACACACACACAACATACAGCCAGCAGATACACACACACAACATACAGCCAGCAGATACACACACACAAACACACACACACACCATACAGCCAGATACACACACACACACACCATACAGCCAGATACACACACACACACACCATACAGCCAGATACACACACACACACACCATACAGCCAGCAGATACACACACACACACCATACAGCCAGCAGATACACAAAACATACAGCCAGCAGATACACACACACACACACACACAGCCAGATACACACACACACACAACATACAGCCAGCAGATACACACACACACACAGCCAGCAGATACACAAAACATACAGCCAGCAGATACACACACACACCATACAGTCAGTACACAGACACACAATCAGCACAGCACACACACATCCAGCACAGCACACACACAGCCAGTTAACACACACGCACAAAAGACAGCCAGCTCTCTCTCACACACACACACAAAATACAGCCAACTCTCTCACACGCACAAAATACAGCCAACTCTCATACACGCACAAAATACAGCCAACTCTCATACACGCACAATCAGCCAGCGCACACACAAAATACAGCCAGCGCGCGCGCACACACACACAAAAAATACAGCCAGCGCTCACACACGTACAAAATACAGCCAGCTCTCACACACGTACAAAATACAGCCAGCTCTCACACACGTACAAAATACAGCCAGCTCTCACACACGCACAAAATACAGCCAGCGCGCGCTCACACACACAAAATACAGCCAGCGCGCTCACACACACACGCACAAAATACAGCCAGCTCTCACACACGCACAAAATACAGCCAGCTCACACACACGCACAAAATACAGCCAGCTCACACACACGCACAAAATACAGCCAGCTCTCTCACACACACGCACAAAATACAGCCAACTCTCTCACACACGTACAAAATACAGCCAACTCTTACACACGCACAAAATACAGCCAGCTCTCACACACGCACAAAATACAGCCAGCGCGCTCACACACACACGCACAAAATACAGCCAGCGCGCTCACACACACACGCACAAAATACAGCCAGCGCTCACACACACACGCACAAAATACAGCCAGCTCACACACACGCACAAAATACAGCCAGCTCACACACACGCACAAAATACAGCCAGCTCACACACACGCACAAAATACAGCCACACACAAACACACAGACAGCACACACAAACACACAGACAGCACACACAAACACACAGACAGCACACACAAACACACAGACAGCACACACAAACACACAGACAGCACACACAAACACACAGACAGCACACACAAACACACGCAACATACAGACAGCACGCACCACAACATATAGCCAGCACACACAATCAAAATATACAGTCTGAAAACATTACACACATACAGCCAGCACACATCAGACACACAAACCACTACAACATACAGCTATCACACACCACCATAACATGGAGCCTGCGTGCACACACGCGCGCAAGCGCACACACACCAGATAGCCAGAACACAAAGGCAGCAAACACACATTTCTTACAGACAACCTGCACCACACACAATAAACACTACCCGCACACACACATTACACACTTACAAAACACACCACACAGACACTATGGGGGAGGGCAGAGGGCAAGGCACTAAACTAAACCAAATTTTTGCAACTTAAATCTGAATGGAATAAATGGTCTGTTGTGACTGTGGCTGAGTTGGA
The DNA here is from genome assembly GCA_933207985.1 of Pelobates cultripes. Classification (NCBI taxonomy): domain Eukaryota; kingdom Metazoa; phylum Chordata; class Amphibia; order Anura; family Pelobatidae; genus Pelobates; species Pelobates cultripes. Next base: position 136,593,435 of record OW240920.1, on the reverse strand, counting down.
GTATTTTTCCACATCACCTATTATGGACTCAGTTTTTTGTTTCAGATTTAATCTATGAAAATTCAATGTTTAGTGAATAACCCTGCCAATGTCCAAGTCTAAGCAGGGTCCCCAAACTTTCTAATTTTCTGTCTGGACAAGAATTCTGTCATCCTCCATGTAATTCCGACTGCCAGAATACATTGCAGAGTTATACACATGGTTTATTTTATTTATAAAAAAAAAAAAAAAAAGAAAAAAGTTTAAGAAAAGAAGCAATATTAATCAGGTTCATGTTGTTTTCCAAATTACCGGACTAGTATATCATCTCCTGTGAGCTCCTGCAGTAATTGAGGTACTAGGTCGCTGTTCACACAGTAGTTCAGAGACTCCTCAGACATGGAAGCGATTCCTACCACCAACTATACAGGATATTCATAAGACAGAGTAAAAAATAAATAAAAATCACACACCCACCCCCCAAAAAACAAAACAACCCTCTCCCCGACACTCCAAAACACAGCTATTAAAGCAAAGGTATTCAAAATTAAAAGATATACTCAAACGCATCAACATCATGGCCTGTTAACACAAGGAAGGTTTAAAACCACCATATGGTTACAGTTATAGTGAGTCAGCTCCCCTGTGTTTCTGGTGAGAGGGAAAAGCATGCTGTATCTGCATTCTCCTGTGACAGAGTCAGGTCTTCCATCCAAAGAAGTATAATCAGGCATAACGGGATGGCCGGTCCCCTCCTGTTGAGCCTCCCAGTGGAAGAACAAGAGGCAGGAGCATTCTCTGCTGGTGGTGAATGTAGGATGAGTCTGCTCCCTTGCATCTCCCCAGACCAGGGAAGATGTTCTGATCTCTCTTTATTGACAAAGACACCAATTCTGTATTGGTTGAGCACTGATCTCAACATGTAAACAGAAACTAAGCCTTTTTTAACCAGGAAACAGCCACACAGCTGTCTTTACTAGAAAGGGGCAAAATAAACCCTTACAAAGACTACATTTACTCCTTACCTCATAAACTCTGTAACGCACAATGTCACTGATTGCCATGACATCCTTTAAGTTTTTTAGCAAGTTGCTCCTGAAAAGTATATCCAAGCCTGATGTTGTTTGAGATATTTTTGAAAGACATGTAATTGCCTGAAATAAAACAAAAACGAAGAGGTTTGCTCACATGGTATGTCACATAGTAAAATGGGTCTAGGAAATGGAATATAAACAGTTATTAATGCTGTCTCTGTGTATAGAGAAATATGCTGACAATGCATTAATGAGAGGTGCGTGCACAAGAGACGTTTGGCAATCACAGGTTTAGTTGAACAACGTTTCTGCTTGTGAAAGAACCTCTCTCAAACCGGCTAAAAATATATATACATACACTGTAAACCTACTGCACCTACCTCTATTTTAACGTAACATGTAAAGTGCTAATTACGCTTGTTTCTGCTACTTATGCAAACACAGTTAGTTTAACTGCATTTACTGTAAAGTGCTAAATTCAGCTGTTGGTTGTGAAATAAAGCAATACCGAATTACTCCATTATTCCGCTCTCTGGAACTTTCAGGTAGTGATAGAAAGGTACAATACAATACTACATATACCAAAACCATGCACAATAGGCTTAAAATGTACTGTGTAAACAACATAACCTTAAGCAGAACAAGGCTAAAATGCTAAAACAACAAGGATACAGCTGTATATTTAAGTCTTGTAGCGGAGCCCTAGTCCTAGCAGGGACTCTTCTCCGCTGGATCTACCAAAATATAATCAGGAACAATAAAACAGCCAAGGAATATCCCACATCCTCTCCAGAAACCAGACGACACACAGTTCTGGGAGTACAACTGAAGTTTATTGGCACATACACTGCTTTTATTCCCAGTCCCATGCAAGGGGTTTTACACATATGCAGGGTTTCAATCCCAGGTTCCTCTGTGCCTGGGAGATAATTGCCGGAGAAAACTCTAATTTCATTATCTCCCAGGTACAGGAAATCCAACACTATATCCTGTACCCCAAAAGTACCTCAACCATACCGCAGAACCCCACGAAAATTACATTCCCTGAAAGCCCTGATCCGAGTGTCCAACATATCCAAGAATCACTCAGATTGGTTTGGCAGAACGGGAATGCCATTGTGGTAGAGTTTTGACCGGCCAAACATGGGGGTTCTTGTGCAAACACTGTACAAGGGAATCTCTTTATTTCAATATACGAATGCTCCCCCTGTTCAGTAGTTTATATCTCCCGAACGTCATTTGTGTAGGTGGTCGGGAACTGGAATGGGCAGTGGTCTAAGGTTTACGGGTATTCACGCGAATGCCTAGACAAAAAGAGTTCCAGGCACTCGATGACCAAGTACCGCTGCCCACGTTCGGGAGACAAGATAACTGCCATTCTCTCTGCCACGAGTTCGGTTATACGAAATGGCGGCCACCCAGGGGAAACACTCATTAATTGTTTACCTTGCGGTTTCGCACTTAAATGGTTGGAGTCAAAGTTCTAATGGGGCACAGGGTGGTCCTCGTTCAGGAGACGAAGGGATTCCGTTGGTATGAAGTCTCCCCAACAGCTAAAACACACGAAAGGTGGAAGCTCTGCTACAGGGGGTACGGACAGCCGAAAAAGGGGAATAAAACGTGCCTAGCAAGCATCCATTGCGCTACACCCGGCATGCTAAAGCTAGTTTTTCTAGCCCTACTCAATATATTGAGTAGGGCTAGAAAACTAGCTTTGGCATGCTGGACAAGACATAAAGGTATAAAGCTGTATCCTGGTTATAGTATCATTTTATCCTTTTAACGTTCAGCTACTGAGTGAAGCAGCGCAGAAACGCCTTATAGCAAGCCCGCATGCCCCACCCGGGAGAGTACCAGCCGGCACCCGCACCAGGCAGTAGACTCCAACACCTTTCCCGATGACACCACGGGGAAGACTCCACCCCCGCACTAGCAACAGACAGCAGGGCACAGTGGGCTCAGAGCAAGAGTAATGGGACTCCGAGTCCCAACTATGCCACCAGAAGGCTCCCGACCCAAACCACTTCCTTGCACTATCCTTCTGTCCTCTGCCTTTTCCCTCTATGCCCTCTCTGGGGCCAGTGACAACTTACTATAAGGTTCCAAACAACTGAACCGAATGTTATGAGTTATTGTTAGTTAAGTTTTGTTAAAAATAAATAAATATCCTTGGCGGAAGGCGAAGATGATATCACGCAGGTTAACCATGCAATGTCATTGATTGGCATGTTATCTAACGACTGTACAACTGTATGGCATGATACATGGCTTTTGCCTAAGCCCATATGTTATATGATGCACCGCTATATCTGCTAAGATGGAAAAATATATATATATTTTTTTAAATAAATAAAAAAGAGCTTCAATGGCTAGATCTCAGCTTTTGTATTGCTCCATGTATATGGTACATTCTCCCCAAATTGTACAGCGCTGTGGAATTTGTTGGCACTTTATAAATGCCAGTAATAAATAAATATATAATATTTACATGTTACTTTTTATTGAATAAGACTCACCTCCTTGGCTACAGATATCTTATCTCCCCCGATGCACAGAATTATCTGCCTTAATAAATCCAGGTTGTTGAGAATTTCAGTTATTGCCTCGGAACTTTCTACAATTCGCCCAACCTGAAATAACAATATTGTTGCTCTTTTTTTATGACAAGACAGTAGTGTTGGGATTACCTTTTCAGGATTAAAAAAAATAACAATGAATTTGTTGTGGTAAAGAAACATGACAAGTTAAGAACTGCTAGCAAATGTGCGTTGTGTTGGAAGTCCTGCATAGTATTCCTTCATGGAGTACCATTAAATTGGGTAATAGTAACAACCCCTGGATGTTGGGCTAAGGTAACATCCCCAGAGTAATCTGAATGTACCTTTCCTGGTTAAATACTTTGTTGTTATTATTATTATTAGTTGTCTAGTCATTTTATCTACTAATCTGTGAAGATAAAACTTGTTGTAAACAATACAGGACTACCAAGCAGCCACAGTTCCCACCCTAGTCAGAGGCTTCAGGCAGGTGACAGAAGAAACACTTATGATATGAAGACATAATTACAATTTTGTCTTAAAGGGACACTATAGTTTTGCTTAGTGAAGCAGTTTTTATGTATAAACCATGCCTCTGAAGTCTCACTGCTTAATCCGCTGCCATTTAGAAGTTCAATCACTTTTATTTCTGGTTATGCACACCTAGCCATACCTTCCATGGTTGTGACTGACAAAGCTTGCATGAAAACAAAATGGTTTAATTTTCAATTAGATGTAAGTTACTTTACAAGTTTTTATCTCCTGCTCTGTAAATTGAACTTTAATTACACACAAGAGGCTCCTGCAGGGTGTAGTAAGCTATTAATAGAGAAGGAAATAGGAAATTCTAAATTAAACAGAATTTTCAATTAAGGAAGTGTTAACATTAGATGACTCTTACAGGAAGTGTTTAGGTTGGCTGTTTTAGTCATATGCAGGGAGGTGTGACAAAGGCTGCATAAATAAATTGTTTTAACTCATAGAGATGGCAGAAAATTGAGCACAGAGACTGCAGGATCATAACCTATACATCAAAACGGCTTCATTAAGCTATAGCTGCTTTGGTGACTACAGTGTCCCTTTAATCACCAGCAATGTATGTTACACAAATATTTGTGTATTTAATTTAACAGTACTTACATAGCACTTAGTGTGTACCTTTTTTGTTAACTTTTACTAATTCTAATTTTATTGTATTTGAATATATTTTACTGCAATGCATTACTGATGCAAAATGTAAAATAAATTTAAAAACAATTAAAGGATCAATTCCAGTCTGGTTTGCCCTTTTAAGGGGTCGTAGGCATGCACCTCTGATGTGTAAACTAATCTCCAAATTAATTTTCTTGGGTTTAGGAAAGTAAGGACATGCCAATAGAAAGTGAGACTATCAAACAACAGTTTTGGTGAATAATAATATATCTAGCTCTTGTAAAATTACTATACAGTGCTGGAATAGAAAGAGAACAATTGCCAAATCTTTGCTCTTTATTAATTCTTTTAACACCCGTGCTAGAATTTCTACTTTACCTGTGCTATTGTCAGTAATTTCACAGAGTCATCAGGGTGATAGAGTGCTCTTTGAAGTTCTTCTTTATAATTCCTGGCTACATTTACTGGTTCCAATGCTTGAAGAAGCCGTTCCAAGATGGCAACACACAAGGCGACCTGTTCTCTGTAAACACATGACGCATTAATAAGCTAAGTCAATCATACTCCTTGCAATGCAAGTAACTGAAAGGGAATGATATGGATTTCTGCACAAATTGGTCATAAAATGTGATCTGATCATATAAGTCACAGCAATAGACAATCACAGTCTGCTTAAACTAATAACACACAAAGAATGAAATGTTGCCATGTTTTTATTGAACACACCATGTAAACATTCACAGTGCAGGTGGAAAAAGTATGTGAACCCTTGGATTTAATAACTGGTTGAACCTCCTTTGGCAGCAATAACTTCAACCAAACGTTTCCTGTAGTTGCAGATCAGACGTGCACAACGGTCAGGAGTAATTCTTGACCATTCCTCTTTACAGAACTGTTTCAGTTCAGCAATATTCTAGGGATGTCTGGTGTGAATCGCTTTCTTGAGGTCATGCCACAGCATCTCAATCGGGTTGAGGTCAGGACTTTGACTGGGCCACTTCAGAAGGCGTATTTTCTTCTGTTTAAGCCATTCTGTTGTAGTAGGCGGAGTGTCACACTGTGAAGCTATGTTTAATAAGGCAGTGACAGGTAATAGTAGGGGGAGTGTCACACTGTGAAGCAATGTTTAATAAGGCAGTGACATGTAATAGTAGGTGGAGTGTCACACTGTGAAGCTATGTTTAATAAGGCAGTGACATGTAATAGTAGGTGGAGTGTAACACTGTGAAGCTATGTTTAATAAGGCAGTGACATGTAATAGTAGGTGGAGTGTAACACTGTGAAGCTATCTCTAATAAGGCAGTGACAGGTAATAGTAGGTGGAGTGTCACACTGTGAAGCTATCTCTAATAAGGCAGTGACAGGTAATAGTAGGTGGAGTGTCCCCACTGTGAAGGTATGTTTAATAAGGCAGTGACCGGTAATAGTAGGTGGAGTGTCACACTGTGAAGCTATGTATTATAAGGTGATAGGTGACGGGTATTAGTAGGTGGAGTGTCACACTGTGAAGCTATGTTTAATAAGGCAGTGACAGGTAATAGTAGGGGGAGTGTCACACTGTGAAGCTATGTTTAATAAGGCAGTGACAGGTAATGTGTAATGTATTATAAGGCAGTGACAGGCAATGTGTAATGTATTATAAGGCAGTGACAGGCAATGTGTAATGTATTATAAGGCAGTGACAGGTAATGTGTAATGTATTATAAGGCAGTGACAGGTAATGTGTAATGTATTATAAGGCAGTGACATGTAATGTATTATAAGGCAGTGACAGGTAATGTGTAATGTATTATAAGGCAGTGACAGGCAGTGTGTAATGTATTATAAGGCAGTGACAGGCAGTGTGTAATGTATTATAAGGCAGTGACAGGCAATGTGTAATGTATTATAAGGCAGTGACAGGCAATGTGTAATGTATTATAAGGCAGTGACATGTAATGTATTATAAGGCAGTGACAGGTAATGTGTAATGTATTATAAGGCAGTGACAGGCAATGTGTAATGTATTATAAGGCAGTGACAGGTAATGTGTAATGTATTATAAGGCAGTGACAGGTAATGTGTAATGTATTATAGGGCAGTGACAGGCAATGTGTAATGTATTATAAGGCAGTGACAGGCAGTGTATTATAAGGCAGTGACAGGCAGTGTATTATAAGGCAGTGTATTATAAGGCAGTGACAGGCAATGTATTATAAGGCAGTGACAGGCAATGTATTATAAGGCAGTGACAGGCAATGTATTATAAGGCAGTGACAGGTAATGTATTATAAGGCAGTGACAGGCAATGTGTAATGTATTATAAGGCAGTGACAGGCAATGTGTAATGTATTATAAGGCAGTGACAGGTAATGTGTAATGTATTATAAGGCAGTGACAGGCAATGTGTAATGTATTATAATGCAGTGACAGGCAATGTATTATAAGGCAGTGACAGGCAATGTGTAATGTATTATAAGGCAGTGACAGGTAATGTGTAATGTATTATAAGGCAGTGACAGGTAATGTATTATAAGGCAGTGACAGG
>OW240920.1:136572559-136583388 GCA_933207985.1 Pelobates cultripes | reverse complement strand
AAAACCTAGTAAAAAGAATCATGGAGAATAGATTATTATAACTTAGTAAAAATAATCATGAAGAATAAATTATTAAAACCTAGTAAAATAATCATGTAACCTAAATTCATATAACCTATTAAAAAGAATCATGGAGAATAAATTATTAAAATATAGTAAAATAATCATGTAAACTAAATTGTTATAAATTAATAACAAATAATGATGGAGAATAAATTATTATAACCTAGTAAAAAACAATCATGTAAGCTAAATTCATATAACCTAGTAAATAGAATCATGGAGAATAAATTATTAAAACCTAGTAAAAATAATCATGTAAACTAAATTCAAATAAATTAATAACAATAAAATCATGGAAAAAAATATACAACCTAGTAAACATAATCATGGAGAATAAATTGTTAAAAACGTAGTAAAATAATCATGTAAACTAAATTCATATAACCTAGTAAAAAGAATCATGGAGAATAAATTATTAAAACCTATTAAAATAATCATATCAACTAAATTCACCTAAACTAATAAACAAAATCATGAAAAAAATAACCTAGTAAAAAGAATCATGTAGAATAAATTATTATAACTTAGTAAAAATAATCATGAAGAACAAAATTATTAAAACCTAGTAAAATAATCATGTAAACTAAATTCATATAACCTAGTAAAAAGAATCATGGAGAATAAATTATTATAACTTAGTAAAAAATAATCATGAAGAATAAATTATTAAAACCTAGTAAAATAATCATGTAAACTAAATTCATATCAATTAAAAACAATAAAATCATGGGAAAAAATATACAACCTAGTAAACATAATCATGGAGAATAAATTGTTAAAAACGTAGTAAAATAATCATGTAAACTAAATTCATATAACCTAGTAAAAAGAATCATGGAGAATAAATTATTAAAACCTATTAAAATAATCATATAAACTAAATTCACCTAAACTAATAAACAAAATCATGAAAAAAACTAACCTAGTAAAAAGAATCATGGAGAATAAATTATTATAACTTAGTAAAAATAATCATGAATAATAAATTATTAAAACCTAGTAAAATAATCATGTAAACTAAATTCATATAACCTAGTAAAAAGAATCATGGAGAATAAATTATTATAACTTAGTAAAAAATAATCATGAAGAATAAATTATTAAAACCTAGTAAAATAATCATGTAAACTAAATTCACCTAAACTAATAAACAAAATCATGAAAAAAAAAACCTAGTAAAAAGAATCATGGAGAATAAATTGTTAAAACCTGGTAAAATAATCATGTAAACTAAATTCATATAACCTAGTAAAAAGAATCATAGAGAATAAATTATTAAACCCTATTAAAATAATCATATAAACTAAATTCACCTAAACTAATAAACAAAATCATGAAAAAAATAACCTAGTAAAAAGAATCATGTAGAATAAATTATTATAACTTAGTAAAAATAATCATGAAGAATAAATTATTAAAACCTAGTAAAATAATCATGTAAACTAAATTCATATAACCTAGTAAAAAGAATCATGGAGAATAAATTATTAAAACCTATTAAAATAATCATATCAACTAAATTCACCTAAACTAATAAACAAAATCATGAAAAAAATAACCTAGTAAAAAGAATCATGGAGAATAAATTATTATAACTTAGTAAAAATAATCATGAAGAATAAATTATTAAAACCTAGTAAAAGAATCATGTAACCTAAATTAATATAAATTAAAAACAATAAAATCATGGGAAAAAATATACAACCTAGTAAAAATAATCATGGAGAATAAATTGTTAAAACCTAGTAAAATAATCATGTAAACTATTCGCCTTAACCTGGTAAAAATCGCGGAAATAAATTATTTAAAAACCTATTAAAATAATCATGCCGCTGAATTCATATAACCTGGTAAAATATCATGGAGAATAAATTGTTAAAACTGGTAAAATAATCATATAGCTAAATTCACATAAACTAGTAAAATAATCATGGAATAAAATATTAAAATGTATTAAAATAATCATGCCAAGCTAAATTCGCGCAACACAAGTAAAAGAATGCATGGAAATAAATGATTAAAACCTATTAAAATAATCATGTAAACTAAATTCATATAACCCTGGTAAAAGAATCGCAGAGAATAAATTGTATAACTTAGAAAAAATAATCGCAGAAAGAATAAAATATTAAAATGTAGTAAAATAATTATGTAAACTAAATTCATCTAAACTAATAAACAAAATCATGAAAAAAAAACCTAGTAAAAAGAATGATGGAGAATAAATTATTATAACCTAGTAAAATCAATCATTGAGAATAAATTATTAAAACCTAGTAAAATAATCATGTATCCTAAATTCATATAACCTAGTAAAAATAATCAGGGAGAATAAATTATTAAATCCTAGTGAAATAATCATGTAAACTAAATTCATAGTATACATATAATAACCTAGTAAAAATAATCATGGAGAATAAATTATTAAAACATAGTAAAATAATCATGTATCCTAAATTCATATAACCTAGTAAAAAGAATTATGGAGAATAAATTATTAAAACATAGTAAAATAATCATGTATCCTAAATTCATATAACCTAGTAAAAATAATCATGAAGAATAAATTATTAAAACCTAGTAAAATAATCATGTAACCTAAATTCATATAAATTAAAAACAATAAAATCATGGGAAAAAATATATAACCTAGTAAAAATAATCATGGAGAATAAATTGTTAAAACCTAGTAAAATAATCATTAACTAAATTCATATAACCTAGTAAAAAGAATCATGGAGAATAAATTATTAAAACCTATTAAAATAATCATATAAACTAAATTCACCTAAACTAATAAACAAAATCATGAAAAAAATAACCTAGTAAAAAGAATGATGGAGAATAAATTATTATAACTTAGTAAAAATAATCATGAAGAATAAATTATTAAAACCTAGTAAAATAATCATGTAACCTAAATTAATATAAATTAATAACAATAAAATAATGGGAAAAAAATATATAACCTAGTAAGAATAATCATGGAGAATAAATTGTTAAAACCTAGTAAAATAATCATGTAAACTAAATTCATATAACATAGTAAAAAGAATCATGGAGAATAAATTATTAAAACCTATTAAAATAATCATATAAACTAAATTCACCTAAACTAATAAACAAAATCATGAAAAAAATAACCTAGTAAAAAGAATCATGTAGAATAAATTATTATAACGTAGTAAAAATAATCATGAAGAATAAATTATTAAAACCTAGTAAAATAATCATGTAAACTAAATTCATATAACCTAGTAAAAAGAATCATGGACAATAAATTATTATAACTTAGTAAAAATAATCATGAAGAATAAATTATTAAAACCTAGTAAAATAATAATGTAAACTAAATTCATATAACCTAGTAAAAAGAATCATGGAGAATAAATTATTAAAATATAGTAAAATAATCATGTAAACTAAATTGTTATAAATTAATAACAAATAATGATGGAGAATAAATTATTATAACCTGGTAAAAACGAATCATGTAAGCTAAATTCATATAACCTAGTTAAAAGAATCATGGAGAATAAATTATTAAAACGTAGTAAAAATAATCATGTAAACTAAATTCACATAAACTAGTAAAAATAATCATGGAGAATAAAATATTAAAATGTAGTAATATAATTATGTAAACTAAATTCATCTAAACTAATAAACAAAATCATGAAAAAAAACCTAGTAAAAAGAATGATGGAGAATAAATTATTATAACCTAGTAAAATCAATCATTGAGAATAAATTATTAAAACCTAGTAAAGTAATCATGTGTCCTAAATTCATATAACCTAGTAAAAAGAATCATGGAGAATAAATTATTAAATCCTAGTGAAATAATCATGTAAACTAAATTCATATATATATGAGTTTATAATAGCATACAGAATCATGAAAACTAATTTTTAAACCATTACTTAGAAAAAAGAATCATGCAATATCATTTAAAATAACCTTGTAGAGTAATCATGTTAATTAAATACATGTAAATTAATAAAAAATTATGGAAAAAAATAAATAACCTAGTAAAAATAATCATGGAGAATAAATTATTAAAATCTAGTAAAATAATCATATAACCTAAATTCATATAACCTAGTAAGAAGAATCACGGAGAATAAATTATTAAAATCTATTAAAATAATCATGTAAACTAAATTCACCTAAACTAATAAACAAAATCATGAAAAAAAACCTAGTAAAACGAATCATGGAGAATAAATTATTATAATTTAGTAAAAATAATCATGAAGAATAAATTATTAAAACCTAGTAAAATAATCATGTAACCTAAATTCATATAAATTAATAACAATAAAATCATGGGAAAAAATATACAACCTAGTAAAAATAATCATGGAGAATAAATTGTTAAAACCTAGTAAAATAATCATGTAAACTAAATTCATATAACCTAGTAAAAAGAATCATGGAGAATAAATTATTAAAACCTATTAAAATAATCATGTAAACTAAATTCATATAACCTAGTAAGAAGAATCATGGAGAATAAATTATTAAAACCTAGTAAAAATAATCATGTAAACTAAATTCACATAAACTAGTAAAAATAATCATGGAGAATAAAATATTAAAATGTAGTAAAATAATTATGTAAACTAAATTCATCTAAACTAATAAACAAAATCATGAAAAAAAACCTAGTAAAAAGAATGATGGAGAATAAATTATTATAACCTAGTAAAATCAATCATTGAGAATAAATTATTAAAACCTAGTAAAATAATCATGTGTCCTAAATTCATATAACCTAGTAAAAAGAATCATGGAGAATAAATTATTAAATCCTAGTGAAATAATCATGTAAACTAAATTCATAGTATTCATATTATAACCTAGTAAAAATAATCATGGAGAATAAATTATTAAAACATAGTAAAATAATCATGTATCCTAAATTCATATAACCTAGTAAAAAGAATCATGGAGAATAAATTATTAAATCCTAGTAAAATAATCATGTAAACTAAATTCATATAACCTAGTAAAAAAAATCATGGAGAATAAATTATTAAAACCTATTAAAATAATCATATAAACTAAATTCACCTAAACTAATAAACAAAATCATGAAAAAAAAACCTAGTAAAAAGAATGATGGAGAATAAATTATTATAACCTAGTAAAATCAATCATTGAGAATAAATTATTAAAACCTAGTAAAATAATCATGTAAACTAAATTCATATATATATGAATTTATAATAGCATACAGAATCATGGAAACTAATTTTTAAACCATAACTTAGAAAAAAGAATCATGCAATATCATTTAAAATAACCTAGTAGAGTAATCATGTTAATTAAATACATGTAAATTAATAAAAAATTATGGAAAAAAATAAATAACCTAGTAAAAATAATCATGGAGAATAAATTATTAAAATCTAGTAAAATAATCATATAACCTAAATTCATATAACCTAGTAAGAAGAATCATGGAGAATAAATTATTAAAATCTATTAAAATAATCATGTAAACTAAATTCACCTAAACTAATAAACAAAATCATGAAAAAAAAACCTAGTAAAACAAATCATGGAGAATAAATTATAACTTAGTAAAAATAATCATGAAGAATAAATTATTAAAACCTAGTAAAATAATCATGTAAACTAAATTCATATAACCTAGTAAAAAGAATCATGGAGAATAAATGATTAAATCCTAGTGAAATAATCATGTAAACTAAATTCACCTAAACTAATAAACAAAATCATGAAAAAAAGACCTAGTAAAAAGAATGATGGAGAATAAATTATTATAACCTAGTAAAATCAATCATGGAGAATAAATTATTAAAACCTAGTAAAATAATCATGTATCCTAAATTCATATAACCTAGTAAAAATAATCAGGGAGAATAAATTATTAAATCCTAGTGAAATAATCATGTAAACTAAATTCACCTAAACTAATAAACAAAATCATGAAAAAAAGACCTAGTAAAAAGAATGATGGAGAATAAATTATTATAACCTAGTAAAATCAATCATGGAGAATAAATTATTAAAACCTAGTAAAATAATCATGTATCCTAAATTCATATAACCTAGTAAAAATAATCAGGGAGAATAAATTATTAAATCCTAGTGAAATAATCATGTAAACTAAATTCACCTAAACTAATAAACAAAATCATGAAAAAAAGACCTAGTAAAAAGAATGATGGAGAATAAATTATTATAACCTAGTAAAATCAATCATGGAGAATAAATTATTAAAACCTAGTAAAATAATCATGTATCCTAAATTCATATAACCTAGTAAAAATAATCAGGGAGAATAAATTATTAAATCCTAGTGAAATAAACATGTAAACTAAATTCATAGTATTCATATAATAACCTAGTAAAAATAATCATGGAGAATAAATTATTAAAACATAGTAAAATAATCATGTATCCTAAATTCATATAACCTAAAAAAGAATTATGGAGAATAAATTATTAAATCCTAGTGAAATAATCATATAAACTAAATTCATAGTATTCATATTATAACCTAGTAAAAATAATCATGGAGAATAAATTATTAAAACATAGTAAAATAATCATGTATCCTAAATTCATATAACCTAGTAAAAAGAATTATGGAGAATAAATTATTAAATCCTAGTGAAATAATCATGTAAACTAAATTCATATATATGTGAATTTATAATAGCATACAGAATCATGGAAACTAATTTTTAAACCATTACTTAGAAAAAAGAATCATGCAATATCATCTAAAATAACCTAGTAGAGTAATCATGTTAATTAAATACATGTAAATTAATAAAAAATTATGGAAAAAAATAAATAACCTAGTAAAAATAATCATGGAGAATAAATTATTAAAATCTAGTAAAATAATCATATAACCTAAATTCATATAACCTAGTAAGAAGAATCATGGAGAATAAATTATTAAAATCTATTAAAATAATCATGTAAACTAAATTCACCTAAACTAATAAACAAAATCATGAAAAAAAAAACCCTAGTAAAACGAATCATGGAGAATAAATTATTATAACTTAGTAAAAATAATCATGAATAATAAATTATTAAAACCTAGTAAAATAATTATGTAACCTAAATTCATATAAATTAATAACAATAAAATCATGGGAAAAAATATACAACCTAGTAAAAATAAACATGGAGAATAAATTGTTAAAACCTAGTAAAATAATCATGTAAACTAAATTTATATAACCTAGTAAAAAGAATCATGGAGAATAAATTATTAAAACCTAGTAAAATAATCATGTAAACTAAATTCATATAACCTAGTAAAAAGAATCATGGAGAATAAATTATTAAAACCTAGTAAAAATAATCATGTAAACTAAATTCACATAAACTAGTAAAAATAATCATGGAGAATAAAATATTAAAATGTTGTAAAATAATCATGTAAACTAAATTCATATAACCTAGTAAAAAGAATCATGGAGAATAAATTATTAAAACCTAGTAAAATAATCATGTAAACTAAATTCATATAACCTAGTAAAAAGAATCATGGAGAATAAATTATTATAACTTAGTAAAAAATAATCATGGAGAATAAATTATTAAAACCTAGTAAAATAATCATGTAAACTAAATTCATATAACCTAGTAAAAAGAATCATGGAGAATAAATTATTAAAACCTAGTAAAAATAATCATGTAAACTAAATTCACATAAACTAGTAAAAATAATCATGGAGAATAAAATATTAAAATGTAGTAAAATAATCATGTAAACTAAATTCATATAACCTAGTAAAAAGAATCACGGAGAATAAATTATTAAAACCTAGTAAAATAATCATGTAAACTAAATTCATATAACCTAGTAAAAAGAATCATGGAGAATAAATTATTATAACTTAGTAAAAAATAATCATGAAGAATAAATTATTAAATCCTATTAAAATAATCATATAAACTAAATTCACCTAAACTAATAAACAAAATCATGAAAAAAAAACCTAGTAAAAAGAATCATGGAGAATAAATTATTATAACTTAGTAAAAATAATCATGAAGAATAAATTATTAAAACCTAGTAAAATAATCATGTAAACTAAATTCATATAACCTAGTAAAAAGAATCATGGAGAATAAATTATTATAACTTAGTAAAAATAATCATGAAGAATAAATTATTAAAACCTAGTAAAATAATCATGTAAACTAAATTCATATAACCTAGTAAAAAGAATCATGGAGAATAAATTATTAAAATATAGTAAAATAATCATGTAAACTAAATTGTTATAAATTAATAACAAATAATGATGGTGAATAAATTATTATAACCTAGTAAAAAAGAATCATGTAAGCTAAATTCATATAACTTAGTAAAAGGAATCATGGAGAATAAATTATTAAAACCTAGTAAAAATAATCATGTAAACTAAATTCACATAAACTAGTAAAAATAATCATGGAGAATAAAATATTAAAATGTAGTAAAATAATTGTGTAAACTAAACTCATTTAAACTAATAAACAAAATCATGAAAAAAAAAACCTAGTAAAAAGAATGATGGAGAATAAATTATTATAACCTAGTAAAATCAATCATTGAGAATAAATTATTAAAACCTAGTAAAATAATCATGTATCCTAAATTCATATAACCTAGTGAAAATAATCATGGAGAATAAATTATTAAATCCTAGTGAAATAATCATGTAAACTAAATTCATAGTATTCATATAATAACCTAGTAAAAATAATCATGGGGAATAAATTATTAAAATATAGTAAAATAATCATGTATCCTAAATTCATATAACCTAGTAAAAAGAATCATGGAGAATAAATTATTAAATCCTAGTGAAATAATCATGTAAACTAAATTCATAGTATTCATATTATAACCTAGTAAAAATAATCATGGAGAATAAATTACTAAAACATAGTAAAATAATCATGTATCCTAAATTCATATAACCTAGTAAAAAGAATCATGAAAAATAAATTATTAAATCCTAGTGAAATAATCATGTAAACTAAATTCATATATATATGAATTTATAATAGCATACAGAATCATGGAAACTAATTTTTAAACCATTACTTAGAAAAAAGAATCATGCAATATCATTTAAAATAACCTAGTAGAGTAATCATGTTAATTAAATACATGTAAATTAATAAAAAATTATGGAAAAAATAAATAACCTAGTAAAAATAATCATGGAGAATAAATTATTAAAATCTAGTAAAATAATCATATAACCTAAATTCATATAACCTAGTAAAAATAATCATGGAGAATAAATTATTAAAACCAAGTAAAATAATCATGTAAACTAAATTCATATAAATTAATAAAAAATAAAATCATGGAAAAAATATATAACCTAGTAAAAAATAATCACGAAGAATAAATTATTAAAACCTAGTAAAATAATCATGTAACCTAAATTCATATAAATTAATAACAATAAAATCATGGAAAAATATATAACCTAGTAAAAATAACCATGGAGAATAAATTGTTAAAAATTAATAACAAATAATGATAGAGAATAAATTATTATAACCTAGTAAAAAAGAATGATGTAAACTAAATTCATATAACCTAGTAAAAAGAATCATGGAGAATAAATTGTTAAAACCTAGTAAAATAATCATGTAAACTAAATTCACATAAACTAGTAAAAATAATCATGGAGAAAAATATTAAAATGTAGTAAAATAATTATGTAAACTAAATTCATCTAAACTAATAAACAAAATCATGAAAAAAAAACCTAGTAAAAAGAATGATGGAGAATAAATTATTATAACCTAGTAAAATCAATCATTGAGAATAAATTATTAAAACCTAGTAAAATAATCATGTATCCTAAATTCATACTAGAAAAGTTACAATTTCTGGGGAAATTGTGTGAAGTGTTCTTGCTTCCACCTGTAGTCTACAACTGGAGTGGGCGGAGTAACTGTTATCATTTACATAGCACATTTAATTGCAACGTTGTTGCACAGTTACATTAAACCATACATTTATAAAAACATTAGCAGGTGTTCAAAAGGCCCTGTCTATGACATCACTTGCTGCTGCAGCTTGACACAGGTCAGAGTATTTTGGCGGTTGCCATCTTCAAACGGTCGTATCTTAAAAACTATAAATCCTACAGCGAAGAGCTTTATATTGTGAGAATCACAAGACCCAGACCTACATTTTGATGCAAAGTATGTCTCTGAAGTATTAAAATTGAAGGCACAGTCGCAGTTTAGAAATTGCACTTCAAATTTGAGCTTTGTAGAGGGAAGTTTCAATGAAAGTCAATGGACGGCGTTAGTTGCAAACAAATGATTATATTGTGAAAAATATCAGGACTACGGCTTAGCCGTTGACATGTTTAGTGGCAGCAGGGATAGCTGAACGTTCTGATATAAGATTTGTGTAGGTGGGCTTGAAAATGAGGGAGTGGTGGCAGTTTAGAAATCATGTCCTGATTTTTCAGCTTTTGCCAGCTCCCACTCTAGCTTTGCCATTCATTCCTATGGGACAAATTTCGCCACAAGAACGACGATATTCCGTGAACCATTCGGCGAAACGTTCCACAAAGTAATAGCAATCCGACCGGGAACAATCTGCACGTTTTGGTAAATTTTTGTCTATGTAGTGTAAAAACTGTGGGAGGAGTTAGGGTGGCAAATTTTGCTATAATAATAATAATAATATATATGAGATAACATTAAGTGGTCTTGCTATGCAAGAACACTTAATAATAATATATATG
>OW240920.1:136458707-136572459 GCA_933207985.1 Pelobates cultripes | reverse complement strand
AGTTTTTTCATTCGCTTTTGTAGATGAGTAAAAGATTTTTCAAGTAAAAGTCAAAAAACATGTATTTTTTTCAATTTTTCATCAGATTTTTTGTATTTTTTTTTAAATTAAAATACATGAGATTATATAAATAATGGTATGTAAAGAAAGCCCCTTTTGTCCTGAAAAAAACAATATATAATTTGTATGGGAACAGTAAATGAGAAAGCGGAAAATTACAGCCAAACACAAACACCACAAAAGTGTAAAATATGCCTGGTCGCAAATGTACAACATCGCAAAAACAGTCCAGTCCTTAAGGGGTTAAAAAGGCCCTGTCTATGACATCACTTGCTGCTGCAGCTTGACACAGGTCAGAGTATTTTGGCGGTTGCCATCTTCAAACGGTCGTATCTTAAAAACTATAACTCCTACAGTGAAGAGCTTTATATTGTGAGAATCACAAGACCCAGATCTACATTTTGATGCATAGTATGTCTCTGAAGTATTAAAATTGAAGGCACAGTCGCAGTTTAGAAATTGCACTTCAAATTTGAGCTTTGCAGAGTGAAGTTTCAATGAATGTCAATGGACGACGTTGGTTGCAAACAAATGGTCACATTGTGAAAACTATCAGGACTACGGCTTAGCCGTTGACATGTTTAGTGGCAGCAGGGATAGCTGAACGTTTTGATATAAGATTTGTGTAGGTGGGCCTGAAAATAAGGAGTGGTGGCAGTTTAGAAATCATGTCCTGATTTTTCAGCTTTTGCCAGCTCCCACTCTAGCTTTGCCATTCATTCCTATGGGACAAATTTCGCCACAAGAACGACGATATTCCGTGAACCATTCGGCGAAACGTTCCACAAAGTAATAGCAATCCGATCGGGAACAATCTGCACGCTTTGGTAAATTTTTGTCTATGTAGTGTAAAAACTGTGGGAGGAGTTAGGGTGGCAAATTTTGCTATAATAATAAGAATAATAATAATAATAATAATATATATGTGAGATAACATTAAGTGGTCTTGCTATGCAAGAACACTTAATAACCTAGTAAAAATAATCATGGAGAATAAATTATTAAATCCTAGTGAAATAATCATGTAAACTAAATTCATAGTATTCATATAATAACCTAGTAAAAATAATCATGGGGAATAAATTATTAAAACATAGTAAAATAATCATGTATCCTAAATTCATATAACCTAGTAAAAAGAATCATGGAGAATAAATTATTAAATCCTAGTGAAATAATCATGTAAACTAAATTCATAGTATTCATATTATAACCTAGTAAAAATAATCATGGAGAATAAATTATTAAAACATAGTAAAATAATCATGTATCCTAAATTCATATAACCTAGTAAAAAGAATCATGAAAAATAAATTATTAAATCCTAGTGAAATAATCATGTAAACTAAATTCATATATATATGAATTTATAATAGCATACAGAATCATGGAAACTAATTTTTAAACCATTACTTAGAAAAAAGAATCATACAATATAATTTAAAATAACCTAGTAGAGTAATCATGTTAATTAAATACATGTAAATTAATAAAAAATTATGGAAAAAAATAAATAACCTAGTAAAAATAATCATGGAGAATAAATTATTACAATCTAGTAAAATAATCATATAACCTAAATTCATATAACCTAGTAAAAATAATCATGGAGAATAAATTATTAAAACCAAGTAAAATAATCATGTAAACTAAATTCATATAAATTAATAAAAAATAAAATCATGGAAAAAATATATAACCTAGTAAAAAATAATCACAAAGAATAAATTATTAAAACCTAGTAAAATAATCATGTAACCTAAATTCATATAAATTAATAACAATAAAATCATGGAAAAATATATAACCTAGTAAAAATAACCATGGAGAATAAATTGTTAAAAATTAATAACAAATAATGATAGAGAATAAATTATTATATCCTAGTAAAAAAGAATGATGTAAACTAAATTCATATAACCTAGTAAAAAGAATCATGGAGAATAAATTGTTAAAACCTAGTAAAATAATCATGTAAACTAAATTCACATAAACTAGTAAAAATAATCATGGAGAATAAAATATTAAAATGTAGTAAAATAATTATGTAAACTAAATTCATCTAAACTAATAAACAAAATCATGAAAAAAAAACCTAGTAAAAAGAATGATGGAGAATAAATTATTATAACCTAGTAAAATCAATCATTGAGAATAAATTATTAAAACCTAGTAAAATAATCATGTATCCTAAATTCATATAACCTAGTAAAAATAATCATGGAGAATAAATTATTAAATCCTAGTGAAATAATCATGTAAACTAAATTCATAGTATTCATATAATAACCTAGTAAAAATAATCATGGGGAATAAATTATTAAAACATAGTAAAATAATCATGTATCCTAAATTCATATAATCTAGTAAAAAGAATCATGGAGAATAAATTATTAAATCCTAGTGAAATAATCATGTAAACTAAATTCATAGTATTCATATTATAACCTAGTAAAAATAATCATGGAGAATAAATTATTAAAACCTATTAAAATAATCATATAAACTAAATTCACCTAAACTAATAAACAAAATCATGAAAAAAATAACCTAGTAAAAAGAATGATGGAGAATAAATTATTATAACTTAGTAAAAATAATCATGGAGAATAAATTATTAAAACCTAGTAAAATAATCATGTAAACTAAATTTATATAACCTAGTAAAAAGAATCATGGAGAATAAATTATTCTAACCTAGTAAAATAATCATGTAAACTAAATTCATATAACCTAGTAAAAATAATCATAGAAAATAAATTATTAAAACCTAGTAAAATAATCATGTAAACTAAATTCATATATATATATATATATATATATATATATATATATATATATATATATATATATATATATATATATATATATATATATATATATATATATTAGCATACAGAATCATGGAAACTAATTTAAATCATTACTTAGAAAAAAGAATCATGCAATATCATTTAAAGTAACCTAGTAAAATAATCATGTAAAAAGAATCATGGAGAATAAATTATGAAAAAACCTATTAAAATAATCATATAAACTAAATTCACCTAAACTAATAAACAAGATCATAAAAAAAAAACTAGTAAAAAGAATGATGGAGAATAAATTATTATAACAATTATAACTTAGTAAAAATAATCATGGAGAATAAATTATTAAAACCTAGTAAAATAATCATGTAAACTAAATTTATATAACCTAGTAAAAAGAATCATGGAGAATAAATTATTCTAACCTAGTAAAATAATCATGTAAACTAAATTCATATAACCTAGTAAAAATAATCATAGAAAATAAATTATTAAAACCTAGTAAAATAATCATGTAAACTAAATTCATATATATATATATATATATATATATATATATATATATATATATATATATATATATATATATATATATATATATATATATATATATATATTAGCATACAGAATCATGGAAACTAATTTAAATCATTACTTAGAAAAAAGAATCATGCAATATCATTTAAAGTAACCTAGTAAAATAATCATGTAAAAAGAATCATGGAGAATAAATTATGAAAAAACCTATTAAAATAATCATATAAACTAAATTCACCTAAACTAATAAACAAGATCATAAAAAAAAAACTAGTAAAAAGAATGATGGAGAATAAATTATTATAACAATTATAACATAGTAAAAATAATCATGGAGAATAAATAATTAAAACCTAGTAAAATAATCATGTAACCTTAATTCATATAACCTAGTAAAAATAATAATGGAGAATAAATTATTAAAATCTAGTAAAATAATCATGTAAACTAAATTGTTATAAAATAATAACAAACAATCATGGGAAAAAATATAACCTAGTAAAAATAATCATGCAAAATAAATTATTAAAACCCATTAAAATATTCATATAAACTAAATTCACCTACACTAATAAACAAAATCATGAAAAAAAATAACCTAGTAAAAAGAATGATTAAGAATAAATTATTATAACTTAGTAACATAATCATGTAAACTAAATTCATATAACCTAGTAAAAAGAATCATGGATAATAATTATTAAAACCTTGTAAAATAATCATGTTAACCAAATTCATATAAACTAATAAAACAAATAATGGAAACAATTAATCTAACCTAGTAAATAGAATCATGGAGAATAAATGATTAAAACCTAGTAACATAATCATGTAAACTAAATTCATATAACCAAGTAAAAAGAATCATGGATAATAATTATTAAAACCTTGTAAAATAATCATGTTAACTAAATTCATATAAACTAATAAAACAAATAATGGAAACAATTAATCTAACCTAGTAAATAGAATCATGGAGAATAAATGATTAGAACCTAGTAAAATAATCATGTAAACTAAATTCATAGAAACTAATAAAAAAAATTATGGAAAAAAATAATCTAGTAAAAAGAATTATGGAGAATAATTTATTAAAAACTTGTAAAATAATCATGTAAACTAAATTAATTTAAACTAATAAAAAAATCATGGAACATAAATTAATATACCCTAGTAAAAAGAATAATTTAGAAAAAAATAATATAACCTAGTTAAAATAATCTTCGAGAATAAATTATTAAAAACGTGTAAAATAATCATGTAAACTAAATTCATATAAACTAATAAAAAAAAAATCATGGAACATAAATTAATATACCCTAGTAAAAAGAATCATGGAAAATAAATTTATATAACCTAGTAAAAAGAATCATGAGAAATAAAAATAAATATAAAAATATAAAAATAAAGTAATTAACCAGAACGAAATAATCATTTAAATTTAAAAGTTGTGTTGTTATTTTAAAATTAAAGAGGCATTCCAAGCATTATAACAACTCCAACTCAGTTTAGAAGTTATTAAACTAAGAGTTCATGGATGCCATCTATTAGCAAACATTCTGACAGGCTATACCTGGCACCCATTGATAACACAATGTCCAGCCTCCTTCATAATGCAATTGAAACTTGTGCTTTTCAGTATCAATTCCCTCTAACCTGAATGGCAAAAAAAGCTCAGATCGCCCTATGGTAACGGTGCTTACTGCTCATATTTCCTATTTAATTCTATATATTTAAATCATGCGATAGAACAATAAATTTCAATAAACTTATGTGTCACTGAGATAAATATCCAGTCAGTCATTCTTGAAACAACAAAATTGGTCCAAAGGGTCCACTACTACCTCCAAACTTTTTCCATTAGAAGTCTGGTTAGTCTTACATGAAAAAAATACTAATTTTATAGGTAGAGTAAACATGCAGCTTGGTTGGCTTCTAATATACCATGCTTGCGTGTGATAAGTCCATACTGTGTAACCCTGCACTCCTGATGCTGCAAACTAATAAGAGCTCTAGAAGAGAAGGTAATGTGCATGCTTCTCTTTTTGGGTATCCAATACTCGATGTCCCAATGGAAAGTGAAAGGGTGATATCAGAAACCCCTTCTGGGAGAAGATTGAGCTTGTATGACATCAAAACTCAGAAGGGGTGCGTTTTACAATTGCCCCAAGACCTTGACATGTCCAGTTGCTCTAAACAGCATCTCCATATAGCCATCAACCAGGTGGATGGGAAGTTGCTGAACTGGTATCATCAAACAGATAGATGCAACACTTTTTTTTCCAACATAAACTAAGTGTATGTTTATGTTTTTTGTATAAATTTTCAAGTCAAACCCCCAGGAAACCCTGCCTCCTATGTTGTACCTCTCCCCAAACGTGTACAATCTGCTTTCTGCTGGACATTATACATTTTCCAGTTGAAAAGCTTTTTTTTTTTTTTGACAATTTTCATATATCAAATTTTGTTTGTTAAACACAAGGACGACAAATAAAAATAAAAAAGACAATGCAAATCCGGATACTTGAACAAAGTACGTAAAGCCCAGTCATTGAGTAAGCATCCACATTAGTGAACACATCTCTCACCTATGATAAACTGAAACTGTTAGGGACTCCATGTCGTAGACTTGTTTTTTCTTCCATTCCTTATTTTCTTTTATATTTTTGAATAACGGAAAGAAAAAAAGAAAAAAAAAAACATTATTGCCAATAGATTTTTAGAAATTTTTTATTAAACAAAAACTCATTGGTCCAAGAGTCCACTATTGTTAGCTGAAGATAGACGAGTTGACATCAAATCCTTCACGTCCTGCTGGAAATCAGAAAACCCAGAAAGCAGAACAGAAGTCCATCCTAGACAGTAACTGAAAGGTGGGTACATAAACATTTTTTTTTAATAACAGCAGTCTAAGACCTTTTTTTTAATCTACAATTTTATAGTTGTTTTTAAATTATATCAATTACTTTATTTGGTTTAGTGCTTTATTTCAGTTTATTAAAAATAACATGCTAAGTTAATTAATAAATTAATGAATACATTTTATTAAAGCTGTATTAAGCAGTGGTTTCCAAACCAGTCCTCAAGGCACGCCTACCAGTGCGGGATTTAGAGATTACCCAGTTGTGTTTAAGGTGTTTTTAGAAACAAAATAAAAAACACCTGGACAGAACTGGGTAATCCCTAAATCCTGGACTGGTAGGCATGCTTTGAGGACTGTTTTGGAAACCACTGGTCTAAGGGGTTAAGATGTGTGGTTTCTGGGAAACGAACAGAGTCAAAATGTGTAAATACTGTATATCTTATACGTACAGTGTGTGCATTTCTCTCAAATATTGTTCACAATTCTGTCTAAATCTGTCTAGTGAGCACTTCTCCTTTGCCAAGATAATCCATCCACCTCACTGGTGTGGCATATCAAGATGCTGATTAGACAGCATGATTGTTGCACAGGTGTGCCTTAGGCTGGCCACAATGAAATGTGCAGTTTTATTGTATTGATGGGTTCCGGGGGTGTCCACCATTTGCCTCATGCATTGCAACATATCTCCTTCGCATAGAGTTGATCAGGTTGTTGATTGTGGCCTGTGGAATGTTGGTCCACTCCTCTTCAATGGCTGTGGGAAGTTGCTGGATATTGGCAGGACCTGAAACATGCTGTCGTATACGCCGATCCAGAGCATCCCAAACATGCTCAATGGAAGACATGTCCGGTGAGTATGCTGGCCATGCAAGAACTGGGATGTTTTCAGCTTCCAGGAATTGTGCACAGATCCTTGCAATATGGGGCTGTGCACAGATTTAGACAGATTTGTGAACAATATTTGACAGAAACAGGCCTTTTGTGTACATAGAAAAAGTCTTAGATCTTTGAGTTCAGCTCATGAAAAATGGGGGCAAAAACAAAAGTGTTGCGTTTATAATTTTGTTCAGTGTTTGTATATATATAGTCTCTGAAATGTTTGATTTGCCTATATCCAAACAGGTGGAAGACCTTTGACACGTTAAAGAAAAAGACTCGGGCAATATCCTTTGTTTAGCAAAACCTGCTAGAGATCAGACCATGCGAAGAAACAAAGTCTTGGCAAAATGAATAGTAAATTGAGAAACAGATACTACTCAGGACAGATTCAATGATAATAATCCATCTACCCTGGTTTTAATTTAATTTTAGAATTCAATATATTATTATGAACAATACACATTTTTATTTTTTAAATTCCAAAATCCTGCACCAAATTATTAACCCATCGCTTTAGTCATGTGATGAGTATTAATGACACTGATTGGTTGTCACCTCTTTTTTTACCTTATCATGAGAAAATACTTTTACTTTATTACAAACCATCGGCCACAATTAAATTGAACTTTTACGTTATTTTTGCTGTAACTTTACAAAATGACATTATATTGCTATATCTGATATTCTTATCGTCAATAAAATTATTAAAAATAAAAAATTAACATGTCCGCAGTAATTATTTATGTGTACAGGAAATTTATAATTTTTTAATAATTATTACATACACGCACACTGTTTATATTTCCTTGCCGTTTAGAACTATTACAATTATTCACTAAAATGTTACTGTAACGGAGCTCCAGTACTCCGACCGAGTACCTCCGCCAAGACTGCTTCCTTGTAGCTATCAGGAACCCTGGAACACTTCAGACCCAGATGCCGAGGCTTGCCTGGGATCACTTAGGGTCTTTTCCACCCTGGACCAAACACCAGACTACACATGGTGAAGGTTAAACAGCAACTCTTTAATGACTACATCACACATAGGTTAAGCCCCCAAGAACCTCGTTTACATACAATAGGTTGATAAGAGCACTACAGTACATGGAAGGGTGGGTTCAGACAATAGGAAGGGCTGATGGGAGATTGAGGAGGGACAAGCAGCTAGTTTAAACTGGTCTGACAGTGTCCCTGGGACAACACTCTGCTGGGGAAACAATAGGACAGGAAAAAGGGGGGAGGAGGAGACGCACAGACCAGCAATACATTCAAAATACCCTGCACAAATAATGGGCACAGAGTGATAAAAACACAAAAGGAATTTGGGGGCCCACACATAGTGTCTGTCTTCCATCGACAGTGACGGTGACTACCGTTACAGTTACCTGTTGGGATTTCAAATAAAATCATACAGGCATATTCACTAAAACTAGAATTGCTGGGAATTCAGAGTTAATTCCAAGTGAATTTCAAGTGTAAGGACAAAACAGCCACACTGAGCACGGAATTATGTTGGAGAATGTTTCTAAATCAGCTATTTTGGCCTATATTGTGAAATTCACTTTGAATTCTTGCCAATTCTTACTTTAGTGAATAACTTTGAAAGTCTATTTGAAGTCAAGGCACAAATAGACAAAATGAAAAAAAAAAAACGAATATGCAAACTGTTGCCATTTTAGCTATATTGGACTAAAGATAAACACTGTCCACAAATTCACAATTTTGTGAAGAATCCCAACAGTTTGACTCCACAAACAGTCACAATTATTGCTGTGTATGAGGGTGTGTATATAGTATTAGTCAAGTATATATATATACTTAGGATTACCACCACTGTCTCCCTGTCTCTCAGTGTCTTTCTGTCTCTTAGTATCCCCTAGTGTCTCCCAGTGTCACCATGTCTCCCAGTGTCTCCATTTTTCTCAGTGTCCCCATGTCTCCCAATGTCTCCCAGTGTCCCTTAGTGTTTCACTGTCCCCATGTCTCAGTGTCACCATGTCTCCCAGTGTCCCCTATTATCTGTGAACCCAGGTCTCCCAGTGTCCCCTAGTGTCTGTGTCCTCATGTGTCTCCCAGTGTCCCTTAGTGTTTCACTGTCCCTGTGTCTCAGTGTCACCATGTCTCCCAGTGTCCCCTATTATCAGGATTGTTTGCTTCTCATTCACCTTAATATGCCCTTAAACCAGTTGGGGGTCTCCCAGGGACATTTTCATGTTATGTAATGCTTGCTCGTCTCCCACTCTTGTTTTAAATATTAGTTACCTGTACTTTAAAGGGACACTATAGTCAGACAGACCACTTCAGCTCAATTAAGTGGTCTGGGTGCCAGGTCCCTCAGGTTTTAACCCCACAGATGCAAACATAGCAGTTTCAGAGAAACTGCTATGTTTACATTTGGGGTTAAGCCAGCCTCTAGTGGCTGTCTTCAGGACAGCCACTAGAGGCGCATCTGCGACGCTGGAGGCAATTAATGCCTCCATCATGCAGAGCGTCCATAGGAAAGCATTGAAAAATGCACCCGCATTCCGCTCCACTGACGTCAGACGGGGGAGCTGGCGTTAGCGGGGGAGGAGAGGTAAGGGAGCCCAGCGGTGGAATAAGGTGAGTAACTGAAGGGGTTTTAACCCCTTCAGCACCACGGGAGAGGGACACTGAGGGTGGGGGCACCCTCAGGGTACTATAGTGTCAGGAAAACCGATTTGTTTTCCTGACACTATAATGATCCATTAAGTATTTATTATCACAATCACCATGTCTAGCTAGCCTCCTTCGTATATAAGCTTAGCTATTGATCTCAGCTTAGACATGTGAGTCTAGCCTGCTTTGTTATTAATATACAAGTACCTATGTACTCTCGTGTTTTGACTCTTTTATATATCGTGTTTTGACTCTTATATTGCATCTTATGTCATTATATCAATCTCAATAAAAATAGATTGACAAAAAATAGATTACACACTTAAGGGTTTTATTACTAGACTTTTTGGCAAACACAACTTAACGCATTTTGAACTAAATGAATGAAGTACAAATTGCTACTGTTTCCCTCTTTGTAATGTAAGCAGCAGCCTTTTGAGTGTGGAGCATGGGGTTAAGAATATATATTAAATTGGGAGGGGAGGGGGGGACCCGACCCCCAACCAGAGGTGTGAGAGTGCTCTATTCCCAGTTTGTAACAGAAGTGCAACTCCTGTGGTGCTCAACCAGCCCTGCTGGCTGTACATCAATGGCGAGGCATTAAAGGACCACTCTAGGCACCCAGACCACTTCAGCTTAATGAAGTGGTCTGGGTGCCAGGTCCTTCTAGGGTTAACCCATTTTTTCATAATTATAGCAGTTTCAGAGAAACTGCTATAATTATGAATGGGTTAAGCCTTCCCCCTAATCCTCTAGTGGCTGTCTCATTGACAGCCACTAGGGGCGCTTGCGTGCTTCTCACTGTGAAAATCACAGTGAGAGCACGCCAGCGTCCAAAGGAAAGCATTGTAAATGCTTTCCTATGAGACCGGCTGAATGCGCGCGCAGCTCTTGCCGCGCGTGCGCATTCAGCCGGCGGGGCGTAACGGAGGCGGAGAGGAGGAGGAGAGCTCTCCGCCCAGCGCTGGAAAAAGGCAAGTTTAAACCCCTTTCCCCCTTCCAGAGCCGGGCGGGAGGGGGACCCTGAGGGTGGGGGCACCCTCAGGGCACTATAGTGCCAGGAAAACGAGTATGTTTTCCTGGCACTATAGTGGTCCTTTAATGACAAAGCAGTGGAGAAGCTTTGAGTCGAGCTAATCACCAGTTATAGCAGAAATACCAGCAGTGCTGGCTAAGAATCATGGGAGTTGCACTTCTGTACGTTACAATAAGTTCCCCCCATGCCAACAGCCCAAGCTCCCTTCCAGTTCCATTTTAAACCCCTCACATGCCAGCAATAAATAAAAGGTTAAAAATAGAATTCAGTTTTCAGAATTTTGCATGCAAACAAATATTTACAAGCAAAATTTGCAAGGTCTCGGCCTTGGAGACGCAGCAAAACTTTATTGTAAATTTGAGTGTTCTTTTACTGACAATGTTGACCAAGAGACATTTCGAATGTAGTAAGAGGCAATAGAGCAATAGATCTTAACCACCAACCTTACAGGAGGTCCTCAATTAAATAAAAAATGAACTTCACACTACATACAGACTTGGCTTAACTTGGCCAAACACTGACAGCCAAGGTACATGATAGCAAGAATTTCCTCTTCAAAGGATCTGCCTCAATAAACACTATTCATCAGACTGGATATCAGATGGATCTGCCTTCCTGTATGTGTCATTCATATGCACTCTGTGTCTAGCCTAGGGACAAATTGGGTTAACCTGCTGAATGCCTTTGCAGAATACCAATATACTATACTGTCTCCAGCGCTGTATTTAGCACGAGACTGACAAGGCATTTGCCTTGGGCGGCAAAAAAAACGCCCCCCAAATGGTCCGGCAAATACCTTGCCAGCCTCTTGTCCTGGGGCTGGCATCTCTTCAGGTAAGTGGCGGGCATGCTAGGGAGCTCTCCCCCTTGAGCTCTCTCCTGCTCAGTTCCCTTGCGCGCCCGCAGTGATGCCGGAGCCAGAATATGACGTCACTCCGGCCCTGGCATCACTAAGAGATGCGTGAGGGAGCTGAGCAGTAGACATGTGCAATTCGTTTCGGTCCGAATGTGAACAAGGACGAATTTCGGGCAATTCAGGTACTTCCGAATGTCCGAATTGCTGAATTGTCGAAGTTCTTAAATTACCGAAGTGCCGAAGTGCTGAAGTGCCGAAGTTCCGAAGATGCCAAAGTTCTGAAGTGTCGAAGTGCCGGAGTTCCGAAGCACAGTATTGCCCAGTGGAAGAATGAAGAATGTTAAACTGTATACAATTTTAAATAAAAAGTATACAAACATAGCCAGGATTCAGCTGTAAGCATTTGCAACACTTACAACAATCAAGTAACACACATTCATATAAAATGTAAGTTACTTAGCCAGTCAATGGAATGACAGGAATGAATAAGTAGATAACTCCCTAATTCCCACTGTATTAGGAAGCTATCTACTAAAAGGCTGAAAGTACCTAGTAAATATTGCTTAGTATTAGTAAATTATGCCCCTACTCGCTATACTGCGAGTAGGGGCATGTTTCTGCTCACTTAACAAAAAAAACAAACAAAACAAAAACCTCCCCCCCCCTCCCAAGCCCCCACACGTGCCACGCGAGTTGGGGCTTGGGAGCTGAAGCGGGGACTTATTTCCCCACCCCCACCCCTGAACGGCAGGTGTGGGCCCTACAGTAAAATAAGGGGGGGTACCTAATGTCCTCCCCCTGGCCCCCACTCATGAGCGGTGTGTGGGGGCCCTAAATTAGAATAAGGGGGGGACCTATTGTCCTCCCACCCCTGAGCGGCGGATGGGGGCCCTAAATTAGAATAGGGGGGTGACCTAATGTCCTCCCCCCTGGCCCCCACCCCTGAGTGGCGGGTGGGGGCCCTAAATACTAATAAGGGGGGGACCTAATGTCCTCTCCCCTGGTCCCCACCCCTGAGCGGTGTGTGGGGGCCCTAAATTAGAATAAGGGGAGGGGAAACTAAAGTCCTCCTCCCTGGCCCCCACCCCTGAGCGGTGGGTGGGGGCCCTAAATACTAATAAGGGGGGGAAACTAATGTCCTCCCCCTGGCCCCCACCCCTGAATGGTGGGTGGGGGCCCTAAATTAGAATAAGGGGGGGACCTAATGTCCTCCCCCTGGCTCCACCTCTAAATACTAATAAGGGGGGGACCTAATATCCTCCTCCCTGGCTCCCACCCCTGAGCGATGGGTGGGGGCCCTAAATATCAATAAAAGGGGTGGACCTATTGCCCTCCCCCCTGGCCCCCACCCCTGAGTGGCGGGTGGGGGTCCTAAATAAAAAATTAACCCCCCTACCCCCAGGTGACTAGGGGTCCCCAAAGCACTAGTCACCCCCCTCCTCCAAAAAAAACAACCCCTAACTACCCCCCTCACCCTAAAAATAATAAGGGGGGGGGCCATTAACTAAATACCTGTAAAAAAAATAAAACTTACCATCTGATGTTTTCTTTCTTCTAAAATCTTCTTTTTTCAGCCCCAAAAAATCCATAATAACCGACGCACGTTAAAAAAAAATAAAAAAAAAGAGTGCAAAAAAATAAAAATCCTGCCTGGGGCCGGACCGCCATGCTAACCGGTCGTATGCAGGAGAGGCTCCAGAGACATCTAGCCTGTTAAATGGCAAAACGCAGATTAAGCACACAAAACAGAGCCCACAAGATCCCCACGGCTGTGGGAGAGGTTGCGGACCCCGAGATCAGGAGTTTTGGACCTCCTGGAGGGAACACAAGGCTTCGAGGGCTGCGGACTACTCGGGAGGGGAGCGAGGTGGATGGACACTGCCGAGTCTCCCTTCCCGGCTACCACAAGCCGACTGCCAGAGCAGCTTGCCGGCCCCATTCCCCCCCATTGGGGGGGGGGTGGTTATCCCCCGGTCCCTATTGAGGGGAGCTTGAGAGATGAGGAGAGAGGGGCATTGAACATCTGAGGCCTACCTCACAAGATGGCGGTGGTGCACAGCACCTCCCTATCCACTCCTGCACTACGGAGCCTTTATAAGCTAATGCCGCGCCAAACGTCCTGACTGAGGCCCCAAAGCAAGATACTCAACGCATTCAGCGCTGGTGGAGAGAAAGACCATGTGAGTCACTGGATTCCCAACCACAAAGGAAGCTCCCTGGCGGGATCGGGTGCAGGAGGCGAGCGACAAACCCTGACAGCAGCACAAAACAGCTAAGTGATCTAAACCGCATACAAGCAGGACAAATGCAGCACCAGCCCAGACATCAAGCCTAACAAGTGCAGATCTATCATGACAGGCGCACAGTTGGATTTGCCGGCATTTGCGCTCACCTTACCCAACCCCCATAAAGACACGGACACAGGTTATATTGTTGGAAGTATTAGTCCACAGCTTTATTAAATTATAAATAAAATTATTAAGGAATAACAAAAGGGGTCATTGCCAACAAATCTTAATAATGTTAACATCCCCCATGTACATAACATTCCCCTAGCAATGACCCCACAATAATAACAATAGATAACAATCCAAATAACATGTTAATACAGAAACTGGCCGCCCAATATGGCCACGTTTCCACCCGGTTAAATTGTAGGGGTGTACCGAGACACCGTTACCCACCATATCGATTGTAGGGGTGTACCAAGACACCACTACCCACCATATCAATTGTAGGGGTGTACCAAGACACCGCTCCCCACCAGTTCCCGTGTAGGGTGTACCAAGACACCACCACACCCCCAGGTTCGGAGCCACCAACGAGCTCGAACCTACCAACCACGTGCAACACTGTCCAATCCACACTAAAACCACAGGATGCCCACTTTCTCCTCCATTTGCCCTCCGATTTAACCAGGCCATTCCCCGCCGCTGTGAAAAAACAGGAAATAGCCTAACCTAACCAAATTCAGGGAGGGTGGGAGGGACAACTGACAGGTAGGCTTAATTTCTTTTACAATGGCCACTTCATAAAATGGCCGGTATAAATACTCCCCTTATGGCTTCGCCTCACTAACTTCCTGTGGCTGCTATGCCTACCTCCTGGCTCTGTCAAGGCCTATTCCTCTTAGCTGCGCTGATCCATGGGCTACACACACAGAGCACCTGAGACATCTGTGGAGACTGAGGATCCCCACTTCTCTTGTGAACTACTTGGTCACCGGCAATGATGTATTTTGGATTTGTGCTGCCCTAGGCACAACCAAATTTGGGCACCACCAAAATCTAAATTTCGCCCCCCCCAATTCGTGTCAAGTCCATTTTTTTGACTGACAGACACATGCCCTTATTGATACATGCACTGATATACACTCACTGACAAATACACAGTCATTGACACACACATACAGTCATTGACACACACTGTTTAACCAACACACACTTTCACTGACAGACACACACTGACACACCCACTCACTGACAGGCACACACTCTCAGATACACATAAAATGACATACACACACCGACACACACTCAGAGACACACCCATTCTCACTCACAGACACACACTGACAGCTACACTCACTCACAGTAAAGTGGACAGCCCCAGAACACGAGGCAAATAAGGCATTTGTCTGGGAGCTTGGGGTGGCATTTTTTGGCGCCCCCCCCGAAAGTGCTGCCATATTTGCTTGTGGAAAATACATCCCTGGCTGTAGCCTGATAGATAAACTTATGTGTAGTAGAGATTACATACGTTTACCTATGTATTGGCATTGATCTGATAAGTGAAGAGTGGCGCTGCAGAAACCCCAGACCTATACCAGGGAGTAACAGCGTGATTTATGAGAAGAGTGGCAGCAGGTCACGGAAAACAAAGGCATAAGGCTTACGCT
Source organism: Pelobates cultripes (assembly GCA_933207985.1). NCBI lineage: Eukaryota > Metazoa > Chordata > Amphibia > Anura > Pelobatidae > Pelobates > Pelobates cultripes. The sequence goes on along the minus strand of OW240920.1, from coordinate 136,556,883 downwards.
GAATAGATGTTATTTGCGGTGCTATAATGTAGTGTAGGATTAGCTGGATCATACATGTCTGCGTGTGAGAGAATGTAGGAGATTCACAAGCAGAAGGAATCAGACATGGAGGGTACAAAATAGCATGGTCGAGTAAGTAGACAAGTAAGTATATGACCACTGGGAGTGAGCAGAATCCTGTGCGATAATCAGACTCTGTCTACAGCTGTATGACCTCTCCGAATGCCATTGCAGTATGTGTTAACCATACCTTCACTAGACTGTTTATTAAGCTTTTCACAAGAAAAGGGCTATTAAGGGCTTTCCTGTGTTATCTCTACTTAACATTCTGCACATAAGCTTATCTATCAGACCACAGCTGTATGATCCCTCTGAATGCCATTGCAGAGTGTATTAACTGTTAGTAAACTGCAGCTTCACTATAAAGTTTAAAAAAAAAAAAAAAAGTGCTGTTAATAATTGCCATGATATTGTAAAATATGTATTGTTTAATCGGCTTATACTCACTATCGTGGTGATACAAGCGTGTGTTAAATCTAAGCACTGCAAAAATAAAGAATAAAAAAATAATAATAATTATTAAAAAAAAAAATTAAAAAAAATAATCCTTCTTCACCCATGGAGGGCTCCGCGTAGACTGAGCTCTGCAGGGCAGGGGAAGGCTTATAAAGCTGTGTAATTTGACTCATAAGTCTCTGATTGGTGGATTGAAAGTAACCAATCAGAGAGTTATGAGTCAAATTACACAGCGTGGGAAAATTCCAAAGAACCTTCCCACGCTGTGTAAAATGACACAGAGCACTCTGATTGGTGGATTTCAAGCCAACCAATTAGAATGCTGTGACAGGTAAACGTAGAGACTTACCTGTCAGTCTCTTCATATACCTGTCAGAGCACTCTGATTGGATGGCTTAAACCAACCAACCAGAGTGCTCTGAGCCTAATTGCAGGGCTTGGCAAGGCTTTATAAGCCTTTCCCCGCCCTGCAGAGCTCAGTCTGTGTGGAGCCCTCCATGGGTGAAGAAGGATAATTTTGTGTGTGTGTCGGTTATTATGGATTTTTTATTTGGCATTTTTTGGGGCTGAAAAAAGAAGATTTTAGAAGAAAGAAAACATCAAATAGTAAGTTTTTTTTTTCAGGTACTTAGTTAATGGTCCCCCCTCATTATTTTGAGGGTGAGGGGGGTAGGTAGGGGTTAGTTTTTTTTGGGAGGGGGGTGACTAGGGGTTTGGGGACCCCTAGTCACCGGGGGGGGTAAATTTTTATTTAGGGCCCCCATCCGCCGCTCAGGGGTGGGGGCCAGGGAGGAGGACATTAGGTCCCCCCCTGTTGGTATTTAGGGCCCCCACCCACCGCTCAGGGGTGTGGGGCAAGGAGGGATGACATTAGGTCCCCCCCTTATTAGTATTTAGGGCCCCCACCCACCGCTCAGGGGCAGGGACCAGGGGAGAGGACATTAGGTCCCACCCGTATTCTAATTTAGGGCCCCCACCCAACATTCAGGGGTGGGGGCCAGGGGGGAGGACAATAGGTCCCCCCCTTATTCTGATTTAGGGCCCCCACCCGCCGCTCAGAGGTGGGGGCCGGGGGAAGGACATTAGGTTCCCCCCTTATTCTAATTTAGGGCCCCCACCCACCGTGTGTCTGTCAGGCAAAGAGCATGTTGGGTTTTTTAAAAGAGACATCTAGATAGAGTAAAATAGCTCCAGATACCAATAAAAAGGGACAACCTGTTTATATAGTGAAAAAAGAGTAACACAGTGGTTATAGTATTGAGTGCTCTGAACACTTCCGTGTGGTGTCCCCTTAACCCACACATTAGATGGAATGCAAGAGGAAAAAATAATTGGGAGTGGAGCACAATACGCAAGAATATTATACGTACAATTCTTCCATGTATAATAGGTGGAAGTAGTTCTAAAATAGAAACACATACAAGAAACCAATAATGTAAGTCTGGATGACAATCAAATAGGAAACAAGGTTATTGGAATCACTCACAAGGGGGGAGCCAAAAGTAGACACTTGGCTCTGTTGGTATGCGCCTGTGGATCTTTAAAAGGGGATCCAACACCCTCTATGTGTAGCCGGGTTCCAAAGTGATGATGCAGCACTTTTTTGGTAAAGTAACGACTATTTATTTGTAAATAAAAGTAAAAACCTAATTGGGTAATCAGTAAACAAAAAGTTAGGTGGAGTGTGGCTGGTTCTCAGGTATAGTGTCACTGTAAAAGACAAATAAACATGGCCGAAGCCTAGTGCAATACAGTTTGATCTATGGTAGACAAATATATGATTTTAGTGATGTGGTACTCACAAAGATGGAGCCAATATCAGAGGCTCACCACAAGTGCAGATGGGGATGTTAAAAGGGACCCCACTCCCTTTTGATGCTTTAGGAGTCTTCTTGTTCACCCAATAACTTCACTGTACATAGGTTCCAATATCAGGAATTTCTTTATTAGTGTGAAGGGCTCCATGTGTATGGGAGTGCGAGCTGGGGTGCTGTATCGTCGCTACATTGACGATATATTTTTTATCTGGAAAGGGGATGAGACCTCACTTAAGAAATAAGCGAATATACCTAGAGTCAGGCATAAAGGGCTCTAGAGAAGGTGAGCAAACCATTTAGTTTGTGTTTCAGCTTATTTTGGTTAAGATATACTTCACCAGAGAGTTCTTTCATACGACCAAAGGGTAAAGTCAAGTGCCACCAGACGGCACAGAAACATGTGTGATTTGAGCCTGTCCTTCCATTAGGCTCTTATCAGTTGAACCCATTTATTTATGGTTATGGTAAAACACTTGTTACAGTATTATACTATGTTACTCTTTCTCTTTTCTCCTTTATATTTGAACATCGTCCAACATACACATTGTATGTAAGTAAAATATTTGTTATAAAATCACTGAAGTGCTCAACTATAATATATGCCCTATGAGAGGTGGGTATCCAATCTAAGGCATATATTATCTGTCACCATTATTTTTTTTATTTTTTTTGTAAATTCTTTATTTTGGTGGTTTTCAGTTTTTTAAAGAAGTTGGGGTACAGAATGAAGATAGGGGCTGGGGTAGCAAACGTTGTAGTTACATTGGAGTTTAGTAGCTTAGTACATTGTAGGTTACATAACTTATTTACAGCAATTGTGCTTTTGTTTATATTAGGATCAGAGTGGTCTACATCTTGGGTTTTTACCCTCTTCTTGCATGGGGGGTTTCCGTTTGTCCGTTGTGTGAATCATTATTTTTTTTTATAGTGCTTTCCTATCAATTAGTGATCTCCCCTCCTGTCCCTCAGTATTCTTCCCTCCTGACCCTTAGTGCTCTCTCCTCCCCTCCAGTCCATTAGTGCTCTCCCCACCCGTCCTGTTCCTTATTGATCTCCCCTGTTCCTTAGTGATCTCCCCTGCATCTCTATCCTTAGAGCTCTTCCCGCCACTGTCCTTGTCCCTTAGTAGTCTCTCCCTTCTTTCCTGTCCCTCAGTGTTCCTCCCCCCCCCTCTCAGTGGTCCTCTAACTCCCCATTCCCCCCTCTTGGTGGTCCTCTCACTCCCTCCTCAACTTTAAGACCCTTAGTGGTCCTCCTTTTCCCCCTCTCTTAGTGGTCCTCCCTCTCTCTCTCCCCCCTCTAGTGGCCCTCTCAGTCCTCTCCCCCCCCTTAGTGGTCCTCCCCTTCCTTTAGTGGTCCTCCCTCTCCCCCAACCCCTCGGTGGTCCTCCCTCTCCCCCCACCACCTCAGTGGTCCTCCCTCTCCCAAACCCCTTAGTGGTTCTCTCAGTCCGCCCTCTTCCTCCTTGGTGGTCCTCCCACTTCCCCTTAGTGGTTCTCCCTTCCCCTTTGGTCCTCCCCTCCTTAGTCCCCGTCCTCTTAGGCTGGCCTTCTCCTCCTCCCTTAGCAGTCCTCTCCAGTCCCCCCTCTCCCTCCTTGGTGTTGCTCTCACCCCTCCTTGTTGGTCCTCACTCCCTCCCTTAGTGGTCCTCCCCTCCTTAATGGTCCTCCCCCCTTAGTGTTCCTCCCCCTCCCCCCTTAGTGGTCCTCTCTGTTGTGCCTCCTACCTATGTAGCGTTGCCGGGCGGCACAGACCGCGATACAGGAACTTCTGTTTCCTGTACCTGGCCGCCGGCGGACTGGTACAGGAAACAGAAGCTCCTTTACCGCGTTCCTCGCTTCCCAGCCACGCTACATTGAGTGACTGGCAGGAGGGAGCGCTGTGCGCTTCCCTCCTGCCGGTCACTTACAGAGATTTTATTTTACTTTTCCTTTGTTCCTGGCACTTCACAAGAACTGTAACATTGGCAGAGACCTTCTAATCCTCGATGGGGATCATATCACGAACGCTTGAAAATTTGAGCTTGATCCCCTCTTATATTTTCCATGTACTCCAAGTACTCTGTAGAAAACTCGCCCCTTTAACAGAGTTTGCCATGTATTCTTGGAGGGGGCTGCTGGCCCGCCTCTTACCCAGTGATTATGGTCCCGAGAAGATGTGGCCCTTTAAGTACAATATTTGGGCATATTGGATTTGTATGGTGCTGCTAGCCCTTTAAGAACCATTTTGGGTCATGGCGAAAATTTGGGACAATGCCCCTTTAAATCTGTGTCCTCAGACCTATTTGGGACAAGGCTCCTTTTAAACTGTGTCCTCAGACGTGTTTGGGACACTGCCCCTTTAAGATGGTGTCCCCAATGTCCCCAGACTTTGGAAATAACTTTTAAATGGCTTTTTCCCTTATGGTTCGGTAATTGGGGCTTACTGAGCCATTCACTGCACAGGCGGACCACCCAGAACTGGAAATGTGCAGGCAATTTACCTCCCAGGCTGGAAGCCTGCTGTAGGTAAATTGCCGAACACGTGGCGACAGCCCATTCGGCAATGTGACTTAGTCGTTTTTTCAGCCTGAAATAGACTGACCGCACAGCCCAAATCTATGGAACTGTTTTGGGCAGGAAAATGTGCTTGCGGTCGGTCAAAAAGGGACCTCTAGCTAACTTTTTAACCCCTGGATGGAATTGGCTGAATTTGGGGTATGTTTATAATTAAAGTGTGCTGAGTTCGAATATGTAATCATATCACAGGCAGAGGGGAGGATTTTTGTGTGGGAGTGTCTGTGTGTATTGTATGGATTGATTGGTTGTATTTCAAAACCCTGTGGGCAGTACTATGCTCTGCATATTCCCTTGCTATAATCACTCCTAAGCTCTTTTAAGAGCTCGTTCCTGCTTCGCTCTGAAGGAAGAGAAGTTCGGCCTGCAGTGGTTGTGGTGTTAGCTAGAGTGCTTGGATCCTCAAGAAGCGCTAGGAGCATCCATCAACGGAGGTACCCAGTCAGGGTGCCAGGTGATCCGTTACATACTCTGTGTCATTGACGAAAACCCAGGACTGGGAGTGGACTGTTAAAGTGATATGAAACCGATAGAGAGGCAGGCCACAATGCTCACCCACTGGACACCATGGATCCTGCTCCTCAGTGTGTTTTCCCCTAGACCACCTAGTGGGGAGAGGGGGGGGCATAAAAGGGGAAAGATGTGTGGGGAGGATCACACACACTCAACCTCCTCTCATAACACACACAACACTCTGTCTACCACATATGACACTCTGGTGCTCCTATTCACAGAACAGAGCAAAGGCTATTGTACAAGGTATGCACAGTAAGGGATGAACAGAGTATATATTGCAAGATTATATCTGGATGATTTACACCACAGGCAGGTAAATATTATTAAATGGACATTATAGTCATCAAAACAACTTTAGCTTAATTAAGCAGTTTTAATGTATAGGTCATACCTCCGACGTTTCACTGCTTAATTCTCTGCCAGGAGTTATGTCACTTTGTTTATGCAGCCCTAATCACTCCTCCCTGCATGCGAATTACACAGCCTTTCTAGAGACTTCCTGTAAAGAGTCATCTTATGTTTATACTTCCTTTATAGCAAGTTGTTTAATTCAGAATTTCGTATCGCCTGTTCTGTTAATAACTTGCTAGACGCCTGCAGGAGCCTCCTGTATGTGAATTATATTTTTTAAATTTTATACTGTCTGTTAACAGTAAGATTCCGTCTCCCTCTGCTGAATACACTAGATTCTAATTAATCCACTAGAGGGAGCCTGAGACCTACTGTTAGTCGACAGTTATAAGTATTTGGGTATAAAATAATTAATTTGAGCAAGAATTTTATTCGTTTTCTTTAATTTTCCTTTCTATGTAAGCCGAACACTTTCACACGCTTGTTCTAATGATGTATATCAACATTTGTAGTTAGTTTAGCGAACACAAGGTCCGAGAATCTTCTTGCGGTTCCTGAGAATTACCATTGACTTGTAAGAAGCCAAAATATTTTCTTATCTGACGAAGCACATTTTGTTTTCTAATTAGCTTAGGAAGGTTAACTTTAACTGTTACTTCAGTACAATGACTAGATCATTACGCTCTTACGTAGAACACCATATTTGCTTTAGCCTAAGTTAGCATAAGTTGATTAGCATAATTAACTTACATATCCAATATTCCAATGTATCAGCATTAAAAAATTACTAGTCTTTATAAGGAATCTTATGTATAAACAGTTTGGATCATATCTTCTCATTGACCTCTGTGGAAAGATACTGAAGCTAAGATTGGTATGTTATATTGTATTTAGTTTTCTGACAAGCATTTATATTCTATAATTACTCTACTTTTTCCATTTGTAACGTTTACTTGTTTTAAAATAAATAAATAAATAAATATATATTAAAACTTTTGTGTATGAAATTTTATTACTGCTGTTTTCAGAAAATATTGTAATATAGTTGCTTATTCTTGTTTTATAAAAGAAGGGACGATTTCCTACACACAAAACATCGGAGTTTAATACAGTAGCACGAGTTTGTTGGTAACAATTTCTCTCCAAGACATTGTGTGGGACAAGAAAGGTGAACCCGTTACAGAGTGTAATAGTAATACATGTTAGTTACGGTAGTCACCATCGCTTGAAGCATATAAACTCTTTTTATATTTTTTTATTGAAAATGTTTTCTTCAACATACACAAATGTTAGAATAAAATTCAAACTCATATATATATATATATATATTTACAATACAATGATGTATGCGTAAACACACATACAGCGAATCAGATAGCTTTGTGGATTCGCTGTTTTAGGACGTGGAAAAACTTGCCATTCCATAAATAAATGCCACATTTTATGCTAGGATTGAAATGTTCCAATAGACTTGTGCGTTTGAATGAAACCTTTCTTTGATGAGAACTGTATTAGCTTCACACATGCAGACTTTCACTACTGCACCAGTCATCTGACAGAGCTTTGGGCAATCCGTGCCAAAATAAATTCACATTGAAAAAAATAAAGTGTGTCTTAATATGGACTTTATGTGCTTGAGGCAGCGGATACTGTAGTTATTATATTAACCTGTAAAGAAAAAAGCAACAACAAGATCTGTGTAGAGCGAGAGATTCACATAGAAAAACAGAATTTGGATAGTCTAAGACAGGTTTCTATAAACTCTGGCCATCCAGATGTTGCTGAACTACAACTACAATGACTCTCTGGCTCTCTAGTTTGGAGAACCTTGGTCTAGAACAGTGAGCTAACCTTGTGATCTTCAATTCCCACGATGATCCGCCCACCATCAGGAGTGTTAGCCACTACTACTGTAGAGCATGGTGTTTTCCCCTGACTCTAATTGTACTTAAATACTCAACTAAATATGTTGGTACACTTAAATATGCAGGGTCGGCGCATCCTATAGGCGACTTAGGTAGTCGCCTAGGGCGCACCGACCCGGGGTGCGCAAGATTTGAGTGACCCAGCAGGAGGAAAGTGCACAGCGCTCCCTCCTGCCAGTCACTCAGTGTAGCGTGGACAGGCAGCGCGGACCGCGGTACATGAGTTCTGTTTCCTGTACCCGGCCAGACTGAAAGGTAGTGCTCTCTCAAGGCTCCTGAACGCGGTCCGCGCCGCCCGGCCAAGCTACAAAGAGGTAGGCGGCACAACAGGGAAGGGAGGGGAGACAGCACTAAGGGACACTGGGGGGGGAGGGGGGAGAGAAGAGACCACTAAGGAAAGATGGGGGTGAAGGAGAGACCACAATGGAAAGATGGGGTGAGATACCACTCAAGGGAAAGATGGGGGGGGGGGAGAGACCACTAAGGGAAATATGAGGGAGAGGAGAGACCACTAAGGAGAAGATGGGGGAGAAGGAGAGACTAATGGACAGCGGAGAACACTAAGGAACAGGAGGGAAGAGGAGCTCACTAAGGGACAGGAGGCAGGTGAGATCACTAAGGGGCAGGGGAGATCACTAAGGGACAGGAGGGGATGGGAGGGGACTAAAGGATAGTAGAGCACTAAGGGACAAGAGGGGATGGGAGAGCACTAAGGGGCAGGAGGGGAAGGGAGAGCACTAAGGAGTAGGAGGGAAGGGGAGAGCACTAAGGGGCAGGGGGAGAACACTAAGAAACAGGTTGGGAGGGGAGAGCACTAAGGGACAGGGGGGAGTGTAAAACACATAAGGAGGCTGAGGAAGGGGTGAAAGAGAAGCACAGAAGGGCTGGTAGGGGAGACAGAGACACACAGAGGGGCTCAGGAGAGAGACACACAGAGGGGTCTGGGGGAAAAGAGACACACCAAGGAGCTGGGAAGAGTAAGACACAAAGGGGCTTGGGGGAGAAAGACACGCAAAGGGGTTTGGAGGATGTAGGAGACATACAATGGGGGGGTTAAGAGACACATAAGGGGCTTATAAGAGATACACTAAAGGAGGTGTAAGATAAAACACAAAGAAAAAAATATACAAAAATAAATATATTAACAAAATAAATATAATAATTAAAATAAAGAGCTGCTCCCCTCTCAGCCCCTATCCTACCCCACAAACCCTCTCTTTCACACTGCACACATACACAATGCATCCTTACACATAGCTCTAAGCTATGGAGCTCTAAGGATGGAGGCGTAGGGGAGATCAATAAGGAACAGGGGAGATCACTAAGGGACAGGACTGGAGGGGAGGAAATATCACTAAGGGACAGGGGGGCAAGGGAAAGCACTAAGGGTCAGGAGGGGAGGAGGGAGCACTACGGGACATGAGGGGAGAACACTGAGGGACAGGAGGGGAGGGCACTATAAAAAGAAAGAGCTGCTCCCCTTTCAGCCCCTATCCTACCCCACAAATCCTCTTTTACACTACATACATACACAATGCATCCTTGCACATACACAGAAACATACAATGCATCCCTACTCACATACAGACACACCGAAACACACAATGCATCCATTACACACACAGACAATGCATACCTCACAAACACACAATGCTGCCCTTGCACACACTGCTTCTCTTAATGCATCTCTTACACACACTCAATGCACCCATTACAGACACACACATTGCTTTACATTACATGCACAGAAACACACCTTGCATCCCTTACACATACAAACACAGATTCACACAATGCATTCCTTACACACACACACAAACACACACACACACACTGCATCCCCTATACACACACGCTACATTCCTTACACAAACTGGTATCCCTATACACTACATTCCATAAGAACACACACACATTGCATCCTCTACAATAACACATAACACATCCCCTACATACATACACTCCACTCCCTGTGATCTGTGCAAGGGGCCCCAAAAAAATGGAGCTGCTTCCTGTTCGTTGCTTTTTGTGAGCACTGTTACAAACAGCCTCCAGAGAGCGTGTTCTACACCAGACCTGTGGAGCCAGACTGCATTAATCCCTAATTGACCTCACATTAAAGGGACACTATAGTCACCAGAACCATCTGCAGCTCAATAAAGTGGTTCTGGTGTCTATAGTTGGTCCCTGCAGGCTTTTTAATGTAAACACACACTGTGTGCAGCACTGGCGTTGGCTCATATTGCAGATCATATGGGGGGGCATTGTGATGGCAAATTTTTGTTTGCCTTGGCTGGCAAAAATTTCTTGCACCGGCCCTATAAATATGATTTAAGTACCCTTTAAGCTCACGATTCACACTTTTAGTAAAATAATAAGTACATTAGAAATTCAGTATCCCTTAGCATGATGGGAAATGTAGTCCACAAGCATCTAGTGTTCAGATTAGCCATTAAATAGTCGATGTTGTATTCAGTAGTAGACGCACTTGTCTACCACAATGAATTTCTGTTCCTGCATTTGTTGATGGATCTCAATCGATGTCTGCCAATTGCCCTGATCTTCATGGAACATGGTATTATTACAGTAATTATCTTTTGTGATGGTGATCCTAGCCATGTATCCACTACTTCGTGTAAAACAGACTTCTTTTTTTCCCAGCACCCTCTATGTTTGGAGCAGTCCCAGTTCTGCTGCTCTGACGTACTTCTTTTTTAATTCTGTTTGAACGCCGTGACTCAGGAACAAGTGTTGTTTGAAACCTACCTGTCACCTGAGATGTTTAAATAATATATAGTGATGTATCAAATACAGGATTCTTTTTCCATTACCCCACATAGTTCACAATATACAAGAGAACTGTATGGCTTTTATTTGGAATGCTATGGGACTGTAAAATCTTAATCCATATAATTGGTAGATAATCATGTAGAAAAAAAGCAATATCTAACATTAACATCGGAAGGGAATCCTTCAAAGACAAATAAACGCGTCATTAATGATACATGCCTATCAATGATTTTGTGTGTGTTTGTTTTGATATTGTATTGTCGTTGAAATCCTGCCAGACAATTTTTGGGGGGATTCAGCGTAAACGTATGTATGTTTTGGTTTGTTTTATTTTTTTTCTCATTTATATTGAATGGAAATTTTTGCTATCAAGGCACGGCAAGGCAGATGATGCAAATATATGCAAATTTCTTTCCTGCAAACTTGCGCTATGTGGCTGGTTAGGGTTCCCCCTTGCGAATGTAATTAATATAAAATGAGATTCTAGACTGGAGACTTTGCAGCATGACTAACTAGTACTTTAAACTGAAAAATCAATGCTACCAATCACCAAAACATGACAGATACAGTACAATTTAAATTGATTCGCTTAGTAACTGGTCTTTAAAATGACAAAGGAAGAAGCACAGATGTCGGTGCAGAACATTGTGTCTGCAAATGACAAAAAAAAAAAAAACAGGTCAGTTTGTTTACGAAGCGAAAAACTGAGATGAAGGTTAATGTACAAAGTTATTTTATTTTTTTCCATTTTTTCAAACTCAGCTATATAAGTGTTGCAAAGGGTTATCCCTTCCGCTGTTTGGCGTATAATCTCCTTAGAGTTTAAAGTACCCCCCTTCGTGTTATCTACATGGGGGGGTTGAAAGGACCAGTGTTAGCACCTAAAAAAGGAGGAGAGTACTTTAAACAGACGGGGAAAGAACAGGATCATTCTGTGTGCTTGGCTACAGTTATTGCTTGAAATACAGGCTGAAGAAGCCACATCCCATCCAGCCTCTGTCGTAATGAAAAACCTAAAGACATCAGCTTTCTCCTGATCATGGCCTGTTGGTACCAGCGTTGTCACTTACCCTCTCCGAATTTGCCTCGTCCAAGCTGGGGAGTGGTTCTCCTGGTAAGTTTTTTAATTTATAAAAAAAAATTCTTTCATGCATTTGTTTTGCTTATAACTGATTTGCTTTGCAATACTATTAAATGTGTAGAAAAAATGTAAATCCCTGCTTCACTTTTAGGGAAGAAACTGCAGTTGCCTGATTTGTTTCTCTAACCATTGTACTGCGCTGCAGCCTATGTTGGTGCGCTTTAATTAATAATAACATTAATGGCAGGGTGACTGACCACACTTATATTTTAATATCAATCTGCTAAGGTTCCCCCCCTCCCTCCCCACCCCACCATGCATAATATTGAATGCACCACAATTTACTGTTCAGTAAATAAATATTCATATTGTTTTTATGTTAAATTTAAAAAAAGTTAAATTGAGTTACACTCTCACAAATCTGATTTGATGGTGTAGTTATTTACTGTTTTACAAGATAATAGAATATAGTTATAAACAATTGAACATTATATGTTCTAACATTTAAATATACCATTTTTTATTTTTTTTTGCACTTTATTAACCCATTGAGTGCTGTGCAGTACTTCTTAGAGAACGTTGACACAATGATATTTCTGAACTACATTCACACAAAGATGTTTCCAAACTACCCTTACAATGAGGCTCAATGTCTGGCTGAGCCTCATGGGAAGTGTAGTTTAGAAACATCTTGGATATCACAGCGAGCCATCGTTATTCTATTAAATTCTATTTATTTAGAGGTCCACATTGAAAAACAAAAAAATGCTCAAAATAAATGCACACTTTAAGGCAAAAGGAGGGGGAAAAAAAAATCATAAATTATACATTTTTTCAAAGCATATTTTGCTACCTACGTAACGTACGTATGCGAACAACCTTTTGAAATCAAATAGTCAAATGGTTTTGCCGTCATAGATTACAGGACTGGTATACAACAAAGATCTGCTTTCCCACTAATTTCATCTTGCGTTCCTTCCTTGTGGATTGTGGTTGAAAGACAGCGGAAATTGATAAAGGGAAAAGTACAATAGGGTCATTAGCGTCTCGATGATTCATTTAAGAGATCCTTTTTACAACCATTTGCAGTCTGTCGTCAACCCCTGATGTGGCTGGCATCTGGATAATTGAATCTGAAGCACCGGTAAAGAGGTCAGCCATGCAGAATATGCCGGAGTTACCGGTTTAATCTACTAATACAGTTATAGAAGGACGGCACCGCTAAACGGCAAAGTACAGTGTGAGCTGAGAAGCTATTTGCAAAAACTAGGACAAAATAGCTGATCTGTAGAAATTCTCCAGTGTTGCTGTAATCGTAGCTCAGATATTTGAGTCTGAATTCTGCAGTTTGTTTTCTAATTCACCACAGTATACTGTTCAGTAAAAAATTGGTACCAGCGGTAAATGCAACGTTAGCAGTATCTAAAAAAGAGAATAACTACTCTCTCATGGGTAATAACTATAGTGTGAATTTGGAATCTCAAAGTGAATTTCAAATTTGAGGCCAAAAAAGTCCAACTGAGAATTTTGCCGATTTGGAGAAATTTTCCCAATTGGTAATTTAAATCTAACAGTTTACATTTACATCGAAGTCACTATAAATTTTTGAATTTCACACTTCAGTAAATTATTCCAAATATTTGGTTCCCGTGTCAAGGAGCAAGAAACGGCATGGAAGGTTTGTGCCTCACTCCTGGCCTCGCATCCTTTGTGATGAATTCTGGGAAAGATTAAAGTGGATGTCTGGCTAGACCAATGGTAGACAACCTTCAACATTTGAGATGTTGTGGACTACATTACCCATAATGCTCCTACAGCCAAAATGCTGGCAAAGCATCAGGGTAGATGTAGTCCACAACTTCCTGAGTGCCGAAAGGATCCAACCTCTGGGTTAGACTGATGCTCATAGATTGAGACTTTTGTGTGTCTTGTGTGTGACTAATTACTGGAATTCAAACAGAGGTTAGATTATATTTTAAAATATCTGCCAATCTATTCGTCAGCCACAGCTGCGACCCCTGCAACCGTCGGCCACCACAACTTCAGGGCTGGTGCATGGTGCATTAGCCAGGAGCCCACGATTACCAAGTGACCGGCAGGAGGAGAGCACAGTGCCGCACCCCATCTGCCAGTCTCTGTGTGTAGCGTGGCCGAGCAGATTGTGGTTTCACAGGAAGTGCTCAGTGAATGAGAGAGCACTTCCTGTCAGACCGGGTACCGCTGGAGGGGTGGGATGGAGAGGGAATGAGACAAATGGTGAGGCTAGGGGAGGAGAATGAATGAGACACAGGAAGGGGCTGGGGAGAATGAGACACATGGGGGCAGGGCCGGTGCAAGGACTTTTGCCGCCCTAGGCAAACAAAAATTTAGCGCGGCCAGGCGGATTGTGGTTTTAAAGGAAGTGCTCAGTGAGAGAGCACTTCCTTTCAGACTGGGTACCACCCTGACACACTACACAGAGTCAGAAGGTACAGGAGGGGAGGCGGGAGAGGGGTGAGAGAAGGAATGACACAAATGGAGGGGCTGGGGGGATGAGAGAGGAAATGAGACACATGGAAGGGCTGGGGGAAAATGAGACACATGGAGGGGCTGGGGGGCAAATGAGATACATGAACAGGCTGGGGGGAGAGGGAATAAAATAAATGGAGGGGCTACGGCAGATGAGAGAGGAAATGAGAGAATGAGACAAATGTAGGGGTGGGGGGGAGAGGGAATGAGACAGATGGAGGGGCTGGGGGATGAGAGAGGAAATGAGACACATGGAAGGGCTGGGGGGAAAATGATACACATGGAGGGGCTGGGGGGAAATGAGACACATGGATGTGCTGGGGGGAGAGGTAATGAGACAAATGGAGGGCTACGGGGGATGAGAGAGGAAATGAGAGAATGAGACAAATGGAGGGGTGGTGGGAGAGGGAATGTGACAAATGGTGAGGCTGGGGGAGGAGAGTGAATGAGACACAGGAAGGGGATGGGGGAGAATGAGACACATGGGGGCAGGGCCGGTGCATGAAACTTTGCCGCCCCCCCCCATATGTTCTGCCCCCATGTGACATCACAATGCCCCACCCATATGATCTGCCATAGGAGCCAACGCCAGTGCTGCACACAGTCTGAGTTTACATTAAAAAGCCCCCAGGAACAGGCTATAGACACCAGAACCACTACATTAAGCTGTAGAGGGTTCTGGTGACTACAGTGTCCCTTTAATGTGAGGTAATTTAGAGATTAGTGCCACTAATAATATACTGAATTGCCTACTTACCACTAGATGAGGACAAGAGGATGATGATGGACTCAGGCTGCAGTCTGGCTCCACAGGTCTCGTGTAGAAGAGGCTCTCTGGAGACTGTTTGTAACAGTGCTCACAAGAAGCAACGAACAGGAAGCAGCTCCATTTTTGGGGCCCCTTACACAGCTCAAGGTCTGGGCCCCCAGGGCCTGACCGTGAGTATGCCTGCCCATAAGTCCACCTACATGGCCCACCCATGAGTTCGCTCACAGGAAGTGGAGTGTATGTGTTTAGGGGATGTTATTGCAGAGGATGTAATGTGTGTGTGTGTTCTTATGAAATGTAGTGTATAGGGATACCAATTTGTGTAAGGGATGTAGTGTGTGTGTAGGGGATGCAGTGTGTGTTTGTGTGTAAGGAATGCATTGTGTGTTTCTGGGTATGTAATTTAATGCAGTGTGTGTCTATAAGTGCATTGAGTGTGTGCAAGAGATGCAATTTGCTTCTGTGTGTGTAAGAGAAGCAGTGTGTGTGTATGTGTGCGTAAAGGATGCATTGTGTGTTTCGTGTGTCTGTATGTGAGTAGGGATGCATTGTATGTTTCTGTGTATGTGTAAGGATGCATTGTGTATGTATGTAGTGTAAAAGAGAGGGTTTGTGGGCTAGGATAGGGGCTGAGAGGGGAGCAGCTTTTTTTTGTTTTAGTGCTCTCCCCTCCTATCAATTAGTGATCTACCTCCTGTCCCTCAGTGTTCTCCCCTCCTGTCCCTTAGTGCTCTATCCTCCCCTCCTGACCCTTGGCCCCCTGTCCCTTAGTGATATTCCCTCCCCTTCAGTCCATTAGTGCTCTCCCCACCTGTCCTGTCCCTTAGTGATCTCCCTTGTTCCTTAGTGATCTCCCCTACCCCTCCATTGTTAGAGCTCTCCCCTTCCCCTGTCCCTTAGTGCTCTCTCCTGCAGTGTTCCTCTCCCCACCCTGTCCCTTAGTAGTCTCCCCCACTCTAAATGGTCATCTCCAGTCCCCCCTTGGTGGTCCTCTCACTCCCCACTCTGTGGTCCTCTCACTCCCCCCTCTCCCCTCTTAGTGGTCCTCTCACTCCCCCCCAACCTTAAGACCCTTAGTGTTCCTCCCTCTCCCCCAACCCCGTAGTAGTCCTCCCTCTCCCCCCCTTTGTGGTCCTTCCTCTCCCCCTCTTAGTGGTCCCTCCCCTCTCTCCTCCCTTAGTGGTCCTCCTCTCCCCCTATAGTAGTCCTCCTCACCCTCTTAGTGGTGCTCCCTCTCCCCTCTCTTAGTGGTCCTCCCTCTCACCCAACCTCTTAGTGGTCCTCCCTCTCCCACCCTCTAGTGGTCCTCTTCAGTCTCCTCTGGCCCCTTAGTGCCCCCCTCCTCCCCCTTAGTGGTCCTCCCTTTCCCCCCACTCCCAAACAATTAGTGATCCTCTCCAGTCCCCCTCTCCCTCCCTGGTGGTCCTTTAATTCCCCCCATCTCTTAGTGGTCCTCCCTCCTCCCTTAGTGG
Source organism: Pelobates cultripes (assembly GCA_933207985.1). Classification (NCBI taxonomy): domain Eukaryota; kingdom Metazoa; phylum Chordata; class Amphibia; order Anura; family Pelobatidae; genus Pelobates; species Pelobates cultripes. The sequence continues at coordinate 136,540,583 of OW240920.1, read as the reverse complement.
TCCTCCCCCTCCTCCCTTCCCCCCTTAGTGGTCCTCCCCTCCCCCGTGGGGTTCCTCCAGTCCCTCTCCCTCCCTGCAGTCCCATATTTCCCCTTAGTGGTCCTCCCTCTCCCCCCTCTAGTGATCCTCTCCAGTCTCCTCTCCCCCGCCATAGTGGTCTTCTCCCTCCCCCTTAGTGGTCCACTCACCCCCACCAACCTTAAGAACCTTAGTGGTCCTCCCTCTCCCAACCCATTAGTGGTCCTCCCTCTCCCAAACCCCTTAGTGGTCCTTTCCCACCTTGGTGGTCCCCTCACCCCCCTTAGTGGTCCTCCCTCCCCCTTTCCCCCACTCCCAAATAATTAGTGATCCTCCCCCCCAGTCCCTCTCTCCTCCCTGGTGGTCCCTTAATTTTATCTCTAAGTGGTCCTCTCCCTCTCCTCTTTTAGTGGTTCCTTCCTCCCTCCCCCTTAGTGGTTCCTCTCCCCAGTGGTTCCTCTGTTCCTCTCCCTCCCTTGTGGTCCTATTACTTCCCTTAGTGTGGTCCTCCCCTTCTTATTTGTCATCCCCGCTTTCCTCCCCCCCTAGTGCTCCTCCCCCTCCTTAGTGGTCCTCCCTCCCTGTTGTGCCTCCCACCTATGCGAGCACTTCCTGTCAGTCCGCCGGCGGCTGGGTACAGAAAACAGAAGCACCTGTACTGCGGTCCGCGCCGCCCAGCCACGCTACATTGAGTGACTGGCAGGAGGGAGCGCTGTGTGCTTCCCTCCTGCCAGTCACTTAAATCTGGCTGTGGCGGAACCAGCCTCGCCACTGGGCATTGGAGAAGACTGATTGCCAGCCTCCTGATATGTGACTATGGCCCCTAGAATGTATTGCCTGCTCTCCTGTACTGCTGAGGATTGCTACCAACTCGGTGGATTTGGCTATGGAGCTTGTGTAGTGCCCTGTTGGTAGCAACAGTAATATGCACTATCTGAATAGCAAGACTGGTAATTTGCATATTCGGGTAGATTTGCATATCGCTAATTCTGCATGCAGGAGAGACATTTTGTGTTAATTATGGTCTTCCCCACCTATTTATAAATATGTAATTATGTTATAATAAGTCACTGGATGTTGCCTGCTATGATTTGACTGTTTGTAATTTTATTGAGTTTTCACAGCAATGTTAATGTAATGACCATATGGGCTAGTCCCAAGTAAAATAAAGTTTTTAGACAGTTCTACTTCACCCTCAATTTGCCATCTCTTATTGGGGGAATCTGCTACAAGGGATTGCTATGCTCTGCAAGATGCTCTATCTTGCTTTTCACTGCTAAGCTCTTGTAAGAGCTTGTTCCTGTTTTGCTCTCTGGAGGAGTCTATGGTGGTTATGGTGTCTGTTGCAGTGCTTGGAGTCCTTTAGGAAGCGCTAGGAGCATCCTTCAACGGAGGTACCCAGTCGGGTGCCAGGTGATCCGTTACACTGGCGACCCCTGGGCCGGTGCACCCTAGGTGACTGCGTAAGTCGTCTAAAGGATGTGCTGACCTTGCATGGGGGGCTGGAGGAAATGAGACACAAGAAGAAGCTGGGGGGTGGGAGGAAGACACATGGAGGGGCTTGGGGAAGGGCAGGAGACACAAGGAGAGTCTGGGAGGAGGGAACGAGACATGGAGGGGCTGGGGAAGGAAATCAGACACATGGAGGGACTGAGGCATTGAGACACATGGAGGGGAAGGGAATGAGACACATGGGTGGCTGGGGTGGGAATGAGACACATGAAAGGTGCTGGGGGGAGTGGATGAAACATATGGAGGGGCTGGGGGGAATGAGACACATGGGGGTAGGAGACGAAACACCTTGGAGGAGGAATAAGAAACATGGTAATGTTCCTTTAAGTCTGTATGGTTATGGAACACTAATATCAGCCTCAATTCAGGCTGAAGTGCCAAAAACAAACCGCTGTAGAGGGAGAGGTTAGGGGGGAAGAGAGACATGGAGTTGGCAGAATTTTAACTGGGAATTGCTATATCTTTTTCAGATTCCATTATACCAGTGATAATTGATTTGCACCCAGAATGCATTGCGGTTCCTTTGAAATCAAAGTAAGACAAAGTTTTTGAGTTTCTGAAACCATTTTCTGAAAGTCAGTTGCTTTCTTCTGTGTGCATTATTATTTGGCATTTTGCAATGGAGCATAGAGACGCTTTGGGATAACAGATATACAGACAGACAGTCTTTTGTCCGGTTCATTTTGATGCTTCAGATATAGAAAGGGCTCTCCGAGGCAACGGTATCAGTTTTCCTCCTTGATGCATTCCTTCATCCTGGGGTTATTTAAACAAAAAGTCCAGAACAAGTCCAGGATTGGCAAAATCCTGCCCCCGGGCGGCTACAACTATGAACATTCAATTGAATGGACGTCAATATTCTTCAGATTTGCAATATGAATCATTAAGATGACAGAACCAGTTGGTTGTAGGCATGTAGCCAAAATTTTTATTTAGCTTTAATTGAGTCATCTGAATCGAAGCAGGGATTAAAGTTATAATATGCTTTTAGTCGAAGATATAATTCTCTTCCAGTCAGTAAAATTTAAGAAGGAACAATTCCCATGTTGTGTGACCTTGAATATCTTCCTATTCACATAAATACACAACTCGTTTACAGAGAATACGCACATTCACACAAATAAACTGTCCACTTACTCTGAGAATCTGCCCATTTGTGCATTCAGAGTGAGACTTCTCTGAGGTGGTTTGCCCTGCTTTGGAATGCATCCAAACCAAGACAGCTCAAAGAAGAACAGAATCGGAGTCCAGGCGGAATGGAGGACGGCGACAAAGAGTAACACCTACGAAACGGCGCTGAAACTGAGGAAAAGGGAATAAATCTCTATATTTTACATTGAATACACTATGTATGTTTATGATATATGATGTATTCAACGTATATGGGATCATTTAAGGTAAGTTTAATGGTTCACTCTACTTATATTATTCTAGCACGTGTAAGGCAGGTGTAGGCACCCTTCGGCACACCAGATGTTGATGACTACATCTTTCCTGATGTTTGCCAACATTATGGGAGATCTAGTCCAACACATCTGGAGTTCTTCAAGTTGCCTATGCTGCAACTGCATAGCATAGATCGAGGCTGCTACGATGGAGATCAGAGGAACTGTAAGGGGGCTCTACTGCTCCCACCATTACTCAATTGCATATATTGTTACACCCATCAAATTGCAAAATTGATGTTCTAATCCACGTTGAGAAGTTTATCAGAAACCTTTTATTTTTTTTCTCCAATGTACATGTGGCAGAACTACTACTCATTCGTATGTTTTTTTCCCCTTGTTCGCAAATCACGTTTGGGCTTGATTAGAAGATTGTGTTTGTCCCATTCTAAATGTAATAGAAATGAGGCATAGTTATTAATCTGTGGGTAAGTGTTAGTGTCTCTTTAATATGATACTGTAGCACAGAGGGTTTTCTTGAGGGCTGATGACTATTTATATCAAAGGACACCTTATCTAGGAGGAAATCAGGAAACGTGGCAAGTGAGTGAGTTAGGTCATACTGAAGCCATACTTCCAGGCCAACTGTGTATGACTTCTCACCCTTCCAGAGTGGCTCAGTTGGGGTCCCAGCATCAAAGAGGAATTTGGATTGCAAGCTCTGACCTCCCATGCAATCAAATAAGCCCCTTTTGAAAAAGTATTTTTGGAGTGTTTTCGAATATGGTATATTTTTCTGTAGAGCATCCTGGGAGGAAAAGCCCCATATTATTGTATGGGAGACCCCATGTAGGGGTCTGTGCATAAAAGCCGTGTGTGTTCCAATAAACCTCAACTGACTCCCAGAACTATGTTTTGTCTGGGTACTGGGGGAATGGATGTCTGCATGCTTTAATGGTTCCCAAGTGGCTGAAGGAAGGAATTAGGAGAGGTAACCAGTCGGGTTACCCGTGGTCCGCTACAGTACACAACCTAAATTCTTTTGCATGTGGCAGTTTACAATTTTCATGTTGTCTTCAGATTCTGCTAATAGTTTCAGCAATGAGTTTTGTGCCCTGGGCATATGCCAACGCAGTAATACTCCAGTTTGAGCTCCGCTACATTTCCAGGTACAGTAATGTTCTTGGGAGGAGGTTTCTCGAGTTTTAAGAGTGTCATATGGAAAAATGTAGGTCAAGCATTGTACACTTCTGAACTTTACTGAATCTGCTACTGCGAATATAGAAATAACACAATGGGCAAATAAAGACATTGAAAATTGATGTGGATAGAATTTGCATTTGTTTGGTCGCTAAACTAAAAATCACAAAATCTTGGGCTAAGTGGCAAAGCTACAGGGATCTTGTTGCTTGACAATGTTTTCAGATCACTTCTTTTGGTCTAGTAATTGAAATTTGTTTGTCAGCTCTCCGCATGTCCCACTTTAGTTGATAATCCCAGGCATTTTATCCTATTTCTATAGACAGGAAGTAGCGTCTGCACTAGTGAGACCGATTGATCCTTCTTATTAATTGTTGGCCTGTTTTACGAAGCATTTTCTGTAATACTAACAAGTCGATCCAGAAATTTCTCCCACCTGGGGTTTGAAGATAATGCACTCGGATGTGATTCACAACATTAGTAAGAGCGAACATAATGGAACCTATTAATATATAACAAGCAGACATCTGCGAGTAGAAAAGAACACGATCTCAAACACATTGTAGTAAATTCACTAAACTGGGAATGTGGAGAAATGACAGGGATTTCAGATTTTACTCCAATGTAGCCGGACTGGCAAAATCCCCCATCTCCCAACATTTCAAATGGACTAAGAGGGACACTTTAATATTAGGGGTGTGAATAGGAGCGTGGCCGGGGGCCGGGCTATTCTGAGAAATTTTAGGTGATTTACTAATAACAATTTATGCAACTAAAGTCTTACTCAAAACAAAAACAATGTATCTTATTTACACAGACTGATTTCTAAACACATTTACTACAGTTTAAAGACACATTACTGAGAGTATTATTGCTGTGGAGCTCTGTTATACACTCAGACACATTACTGGGAGTATTATTGCTGTGGAGCTCTGTTATACACTCAGACACATTACTGGGAGTATTATTGCTGTGGAGCTCTGTTATACACTCAGACACATTACTGGGAGTATTATTGCTGTGGAGCTCTGTTATACACTCAGACACATTACTGGGAGTATTATTGCTGTGGAGCTCTGTTATACACTCAGACACATTACTGGGAGTATTATTGCTGTGGAGCTCTGTTATACACTCAGACACATTACTGGGAGTATTATTGCTGTGGAGCTCTGTTATACACTCAGACACATTACTGGGAGTATTATTGCTGTGGAGCTCTGTTATACCCTCAGACACATTACTGTGAGTATTATTGCTGTGGAGATCTGTTATACATTCAGACACATTACTGGGAGTATTATTGTGGAGCTCTGTTATATACTCAGACACATTACTGGGAGTATTATTGCTGTGGAGCTCTGTTATACACTCAGACACATTACTGGGAGTATTATTGCTGTGGAGCTCTGTGATACACTAAGACACACCAACAATATGGAGCTCCTGGAAAAGAGGGACATTAGGATAGAGAAGAGGGACAGAGATATTTGGGCACAAAAGGGGGACTGTCCCTACTAACTAGGGAGACTTTGGAGTTATTTAACCCTTCAACTTTTTTTTTACTTTGGTCTAAAATCCATGATTCCTTTGCCAGTTCTAAACAATTTCAAGAACCAAGCCAATCATACAGAAGTTCAGACAATGACAGTGATATAATACAGACAGCCTTATGTTTTTAAAATATACACATACATATGCCCATGCGCAAACACAAGCACACAGACACTAACACACATGCATAGACATAAGCATGCAAACAGACATCCCATATGGAGAGACATAAGGACAAGGACACACACAGACACACATACTGACACACTTGTGCAAAGATAAAGGCAGTTTAAAGACACGCTACTGTAGATTTGTTACCATGAGTCTCTGTTACAAAGTCAGACAAAAAAAAATAAGACACTGAAAATATTAAGAAGGGTTATTCATTAATTGTCGGGAATTCAAAGTATATTTCCAATTTAAAGCCAACTTAGTCAAACGGAAAGCATAGCTAACTTGGATAATGTTTCCAATTTGTCTACCTGTGTCTTAACCCTTTAAGGACCAAACCTCTGGAATAAAAGGGAATCATGACATGTCACACATGTCATGTGTCCTTAAGGGGTTAAATGTGAAATTCACATTGAATGCACTCCGAATTCCTAACCCTAAACGAGTGCTGGGAAAACGGAATGTTAGGATAAAAAAGAGGGGCTGTCTCTATTGAACAGGGTCACTTGGGAGATATGCTTTGAGTAACTGACACATTTATTTTACATTTAAAAAAAGAATTAAGGTGTTTATTTCACCATTGGTGTGTACGGTTTTGTCAAGTAGCAAGCAGGAGTGTTTATAATAGTTATACCAACCACATCCAGCAATGGGTGATCCCTTTTTAATAATTAAAGTTCACATTGCTTTTCCTTTGGAATGTGGGATTTAACACCTGCGTCTAATGCAAATCTGACGGGAGATTTAATCTTCTTACAAAACAACAGCAATCGTGGTGAGCAAAAAAAATAAATAAATAACAATTTCTTCAAATGATATACGTACAGAAGATTGGAAGATTAAATTTAAAGTAGGTCACAAACATTCAGTGATGGGAGTCGGACACCCAAGTACTGATATGGTTGCTCCTTCAGGAGCTACACTGTGCTTTAGAAATTAATTATTTTAATGCAATAATAATAGGTAATAATAAGTTACCTGTCTGTTTGTCATTATTACCTTCCTACGGTGTCGGACTAGTGGGAAAGTGTTCTATTAGAACCTCTGTTCCACCTGGGATTCATCCCCCTTAATGGTTTGACATCTACATGACAAATGATATGTCAAGACCATCAAAATAAAAGGGACTGCAGCTCTGCGTATGCGCAGCCCTGGTTGGTGTTCTGGTTTGTAGAATGTAAGCTCATTGAGCAGGACCCTCCACCTCTCTGTTTCTGTACGTCCAGTTGTCTGGTTACAATTACATGTCTGTTAGTCCACCCATTGTACAGCGCTATGGAATCTGATGGCGCTATATAAATAATAAAATAATAATAAGGATACATGCCAGTTCAGTAAACTGGCATTTTCTATTTATGGGGTATGTCCCAATCACTGGGACTGGAAACAGCCCATAAATTGTACAAATCTCTGCAATTTGGAATATACCATATTTGCAACACAATTTTTTTTCAAGTTTCTGTCCACCCCCGCTATTTGCACCAATTTTTGATAGCGGGAATGGCCAATTATATTTCACAAATATTCTACTGTGCTATCAGACTATTTATTTACAGACTCTGCATGATATTATGCGATTAAATTGCATTGGGTGCATTGCATTCTGGGAATTCATTATTAAACAAAACCCTTATTGCTGTGTTTGTTTTGCAGGTGATGATCAGTTCCTGTTTAATGTACCCCGTCTTTAAAAGCCTATACTTTCAGATTCACTCATCGCTCACCGGAAGCTACATCCCTGGGGCCCACTCTCTTGCCTACGTCAACTGCCCCAACGAGCAAATTGCAAAAGATATTGGAAGGTACACTGGATAAAGTGTTAATAATAATTACATGATAAATAATGATTACTTTGTTTATTCTTTCCTATTGTAGACCTCTGTCGGACTACATGTGTATAAATTAAAGTGTTACTCCAAGCACCATGACCACTTCAGTTTTTTGACCACCTATATTGTCATTAGCCAGCACAGTTAACAAGTTTAGCTTAATTGGGCAGTTCTGGTGTATAGAGAACGCTCTTGCAGTCTCACTGATCAATTATCTGCCATTTAGGAGTTAGGTCACTTTTGTTATTTTCCTTGTAGCCCTAGCCACACCTCCCCTGACTGTGACTGACACAACCTACGTGAAAAAATTGTTTCATTTTCAATCAGATGTTAACATGCTTTAGAAGTTTTTTTATCTCCTGCTCTGCAAATTGAACTTTAATCACACACAGGTGGCTTCTGCAGGGTCTAGCAAGCTATTAACAGAGCAGGAGATAAGAAATTCTAAATTAAACATAATTTGCAATAACGGAAGTTTAAACAGATGTCTCTTTACAGGAAGTATTTAGCAAAGCTGTGTAAGTCACATGTAGGGAGGTGTGGCTTGCAGTGGTGTATTTTAGATTCATGCTGCCCACAATATTGGCAGCCACGTGCCTCTGGGGACTCTGAGGTGGCCAGCTTTTGGATCCCCCATGAAAGAGGATAACAAGGCACTTAAGGGGGGGTGGCGTTTTTTGCCGCCCCCCTTAATCTGCCACCCAAGGCAAATGCCTTGTTAGCCTCGCTGTAAATACAGCACTGGTGGCTAGGGCTGCATAAATACAGCAATTTAACACTTAAGTGGCAGATAATTGAGCAGTGAGACTGCAGGGACATGATCTATCCACCAAAACGGCTTCATTAAGCTAAATGTGATTTGGTACCTCTAATATTCCTTTAATTATATGCGGATAGCTTAGCCCAGGTTAATATATATCATGCTACCCTAACCAGAACTGGTGTTTTCGTGGGACACTGGTTTTTGGTTGGAGTAATCCTTTAAGAAGGAGAGTTGCTCATAGCAGGCACTCAGGGTGGTGGAGTAATCTCTTTGAAACAGGAAGAGAAATGTGTCCAAGCGCTAAAACATTAATTGTCTCTGTTTTCCGTAGGGGAATCTTGGAAAAACGCTTGGCTGTCAGCGTAAACATTATGCCAAAGTCTTCATCCCTGTAAGTAACGTAATAAACGAAATACAGAAATCTATGGCACACTACAAGACGTGAGGACCAGGGGTGGACCGGAACAGGGGGCAGGGAGGCAATTGCCCCCCAGGCCGCCCTAAATCCAGGACCGTCTGCATCTAGCAAAAAAAAGGAAAAAAACGAATCCCCTGCCTCTGGTTGGGTACTGGGATTTTTCAACTTACCTCTCTCCCTGCAGCCTGCAGCCAGTGGAGTCGGCCGGCCTCTCCTGATGATGTCAGGAGGATGTGGCGTGACTTTCACTGCTCTTCTCCCAGTGAAAGGGGTTAAAGAGATTTTTTTTCACTACAGACAAATCTCTAGTTAACCACAGCTAAGACACTTCAAAAATACATTTCTTATTTGTGTCAAGGTTATAGCTACTATAAGTGCCCCAAGTCCTTCTGCTACATTTTGTGTAATGGTTCATTGCACAGAACACATAGAAAGATTCGTTTTTCACAGTTAACCTTTAAGAAATAAAGTGGTATAAGGAAAACAAGAGGAGAACAAAAGTGCATCAGCTGCTAAAACTGCTGATTAGTTATCAGTTCATATTATTTAATATCCCAGGATTAAACATCATGCTCATATATTTCAGTCACTATATTTTATTGGAATATATGAGCATAAGGATCAGGTAAGTCTGGAAATACTCGTCATGCTATTGGATCTATACACCCTCCGCGTGGATTTTAAGACTAACCAGGTTTACTGACGATTCCTGCCATGTCTCCTGAATGAGAACCTTGCTCTGCAGATCACACTGTGACCGGTCCAAGATGGCCCCTCGCTCAGCCCTTGTTCCTTTGCTCACCCCCTGTCCCCCTTCCCCTGTCCCTTTCTTCAGCCCTGTCCCCTTCCTCAGCCCCTGTCCACCCCTTCTCAGCTCATGTTCCCTCCTCTCAGATCCTGTCCCCCTTCCTCAGCCCCATGCCCCCTGACCAATTGCAACCCATATCACCCACACCAGAGCCCCTTTCCCAAATTGTAGCCATCAACCTACTTCAGCCCCTATCCCCCCACTACATTTCCTAACACCCAATTACAGCACATACCCCCACTACAGCCCCTAACCCCCCTACTACAGCCCTGTCCACTTACTCAGCCACTGTCAACTGGCTTTAAAAGTTTGTGTGTGTGTGCGTGCCAGTATGTCTGTGTGCCAGTATGTCTGTGTGTGTCAGTATGCCTGTAACAGTGTGTCATTTAGTGTGTGTGTTTGTTAGTGTGTGTCAAATCAGCAAGTGTGTGTGCATGTCAGTGAGTGTGTCTGTGTAGGTGACTGCCTCCCCCCCCCCCTTTCAATCACATGTGAAAGGTGTTTTTACTCTTCTCTTGTTGCAATGGGCCACTTAACTGGATTTGTCCCCCAGGCCTAAGGCTGACAGCCCTCCCCTGGTGAGGACTCTGATCAATGAATGGATTCTGTATAATATTTTCTAACCACACGTTAGGAGTTCAGTTATTACATTAATTGTGCAGACACAGAACTGTTATGTGAGTGACAACTGTCTTGTGGAGTTTACTGGATAAGAAAAACAAGATTAAACTCGGACTATTCACCCAAAGTACTTAATTCAAGATTTAACAGAAATTATTGATATAACCCTGGCATTAGATATCTAAAATAACAATTTCATAAATTAAAGGGCTAATCCAATGAAATTGTTTTTTTAAACAGCTCAAATCCTGGGGCCCCGTGGTCACAATCCGCCACCACTAATGCAGTGAGTGTATTTAATGTATGCAGTGTGTGTGTGTGTGTGGATGCAGTCTACACTGATCAGCCACATCATTATAACCACCTGTCTAATATAATGTAGGTCCCCTCTGAAAGGGTTAATCGATCCTTCTTCCTTGGAAGTGTTTTCTCGCCTATCTCAGCGTCCGCTGTCCGCCACTTGGAATATTCACTGCTCTGTCTTCAATATGGAGGGAGACCATTGAAAGCACCTGTCTAATATAATGTAGGTCCCCTCATGCTGCCAAAACAACTCTGATGCGTAGAGGCATGGACTCCACAAGACCTCTGAACGTGTCCTGTGGTATCTGACACCAAAACATTAGGAGTAGATCCTTTAAGTCCTGCAAGTTGCGAGGTGGGGACTCCATGGATAGGATTTGTTGTTCCAGCACATCGCACAAATGCTCAATTGGATTGAGATCTGTGGAATGTGAGGCCAAGGCAACACTTTGAACTCTTTGTCATGGTCCCCGACACATTTTTAAACATTTTTTGCAGTATGGATGGGTGCATTATCCTGCTGAAAGAGGCTCCTGCCATCAGGGAATATCACTGCCATGAAGTAGTGTACATGATCTGCAACAAGCTCTAGGTAGGCGGTACATGTTAAAGTAACATCCACATAAATGCCAGGATCCCTTCACCGGCCTGCCTTCTTCCCATAATGCATCCTGCAATGCACTGTGTGTTCGGACACCTTTCTATCGTGGCCAGCATTACGTTTTCAGTAATTTGAGCTACAGTAGCTCTTCGGTGTTATCGGACCAGACATGCTGACCTGCGCTACTTAGGTGCTTCAATGAGACTTGGGAGCCAATGACACTGATTCACTGGTTGATCTTCCTTGCACCACTTTTAATAGGTACTAACCCCTGCAAACTGGGAACACCACACAAGACTTGCTGTTTGGAGATGCTCTGACCCAGTCATCTAGCCATCACTATTTGGCCCCAGTCAAAGTCACTCAGATCTTTTCTCTTTGCTGCCTAATATTTCTTTCCCCTGGACAGGTGCCATTGTAGTGAGATAATCAATGTTATTCACTTCACCTGTCAGTGGTTTTAATGCTGTGGCTGATCAGTGTATATGTCAAGGGACTGTGGAGTTGCATTGAGTGTACACACACACTAACAGACACACACTCTCACTGATTAGACACACACTGACAGACAACATACTGATAATGACTCACTCACACACAAGTTAATTTTATTGTGACGAGACCAATCTCGCCACATTGCATTGGAGGAGCCTGGTTGCCTGCCTGCTGCCTTTGGATTATGGACCGGCAGTTAAGCAGTTTATTCATGCCTTTCTGCACAGCCGTTCGGTAGATTTAGTCTACCACACAAACCGCCTTCTATTAGCCTCCCCAGCGCCGTGGGGAGCCGGCAGGTGCTGTTAATTGGCCGCCCAGAAGCTGGCGTGTGCAGTCAATTGACAACCCAGTAGCTGCGGTTAACCACAGCTTAACTGACTATTACTGGGTGGCCGCGGTTACACTTAGCGGCCGCTAGGTGGCGGTGTTATGGAACTCCCCGGACAGCCAGCAGTGCTCAGCCCGGAATCCGTGCACTAAAAGCGGACACTTTTACGTGCAGGCACCGCTGAGCCTCCAGCCTTCCCTGCTTCTATTCGTGGCTATTTAACCGAACACCTGATCATTCGGGACTTTGTTTTATGTGAATGCTTTAACCCAGATACCTATGTCATGGGGCCTATTCATGTAATTAAAGACTTTGGCTCCATGGCAATTGAACTGTGTGTATAGGATCTGAGCGCTATTCGGTACAATTGTGCGCTCAGATCCCAGCTATCTGGGGATGGGTTTAATGTATATATTTTATGTGATAAAGGTAACATTATGTATTTTATTGTATTTTAGTGTTTTATTATAACCACGTGTGTAATGGAGTTTTGCCTCGGTCTTGGGAGATAATTGGATTACGTCCCAATTATCTCCAGCATAGAGGGGAGGGAATTAGGATGCATTGTGAGGATGTTTTACTTCTGTGTGTCTGTTATTGGTGCATGTCTGTCCCTTGTCACAGTCTCCCATTTGGTCCCCTAGGGGAGTGTCCACCAGGGGGGAGACCTGCATAAATACTGGGCAGGTAGCCCTGAATAAACCAGACCACTGCTTGACCCTCAACACGGAGCCCTGTCTCGTCTTTGGGGGGATTTACTGTATGCTGACTGATTGCCAGGAGTGTAAGTCGCTTGGGTGCTTTTCCTGTTTGTCTGCTAGCAGCTATTCGGGAGGTTCCAGTTCGGGAGTTTGGAGTGCTACTTTGTATGCAGTTCGGGAGTTTGGAGCATTCCCTTGTATTCAGTTCGAGAGTTTGGTGTTCTGCAGTAGCTGTGCCTGTGTCTCTGGAAGGGAAGATCTACTAAAAGGCGGTTTAACCCCATTTATGCCTGGGGGTGCCGTTACATTTATTTATAGTTTTTAATTTATACTGAGGTCTCTATGAGAACCCTTTGATTGAAACTCATGATGATGACTGCTGTGACATAAAACAGGGAGTGGAGCGAAGAGCCCGGAGATTTGCCAGGATAGTTTTAGGTTATTTCTTTAAGTTATTTTAGCATTTATTGGGGACTACAGACGTGCTGTTAGCAAGTAAACCATGAACCAGTGTGCAAAGTACCGTATTACAAAACACAAATGGAGATCGTATGGAATGTTAATAACTGGTCAATCAAGGAATAACATACTCATTGTTTCTAATTACTGGGATACAGTTCAACGTTTTTATACTTTGTGTTCTTTCGGCCTAAGTATTCATTACCCTCAGGGTGAGGACATGTGGGAGACCCAGGTGCAGTCCAAGTACCAATGGCTCTCGCTCAGTCAAAACACTTTGAGTATTGACTATATGTCTGGTAGCTTTGATGTCCAATGAGTTTCCTTATCGATAACACTTTGGGCAAAATCTTTAATCAGACTTATTTGATTCAACGTAGACTGTTGGCAGGACTGTTAATGCCGTTTGCATGGATTTTGGCAGGTCCTGGACTTCTCGCTTGAACTCAGCAGCACAGATCTACCCCCATCCTCCCTGTCAGTTTACACTAGTCTCGGAATATGTCAGTATAATTGCTGATTTAATGGAGAGGGCAATTTGATAGTCACAATGTTAAGGAAGACTCCAATCTCCATAACTATTACTGCACACTGTAGTGATTTTTGATATTATGTGTGTCATGGCACCATAACCACTACATTAAACTGTAGTGGCTATGGTCTTTGGAGTGTTCCTTTAGAGAACAAGGCAATAGTTAGTCCTGGGGGTTCAAATTTTACACCAAACTAGGCAAACTGTAACAAAATCTCCAATTCTTCTATATTTGCAGTTCGGCTACACTGCCATAAAAAGTTACATTTAGCCAATCAGGATATATCTGACTATCGTGACATCACCATTCACCTTTCAAGTGCTTGATTGCCTATATAACGTGTTTATTTTCTAGATATATCTGGAAGGGGGAAATAGAAGAATCTACTGAAATTCTTTTGGTAAGTAAGATATTTCTATAATTCATTGTACTTTATTAATTATTATTATTATTATGTCCATCAATGTTTGTGGCACATTGGAATATGAGTAAAATATCCAGGCACAAGCTGTGGTCTTCTAACACCACCCCCATTTGGCGATCTTTGTATGTTTTGGGGTATCTGGCTTAAGGTCTACCTTCCCCGCTCCTTCACACTGGTCTCACACAGGGACGGAACCACCAAACAGTGAACTGGAGCGAGCCGAACACCAAAGTGGAACATTTAGACAAAAATAGCCGATTTGGCTATTAATTATCGAGCTCAGTTATAGTCACAGCTTGGCTATTTTAGCCTAAATTTTGCAACGGTCGTTTCCAAGTAACCAAAATTCACTGTTCAAGCCCCATTATAGTGAAGAAAGGCACCAGGTATACCAAACCGCGGCCATCTAGATGTAATCCAAGTCACGCTGATTTAGGCCACATGTTTGTTTATTTTGTTTGATATGCATTGATTTACTTTTTTATTCACTATTTGAGGCCCATTTAAATAGAGGTGTCCTTGTCTTATTTTTTTATTATTATTTTTTTTTTTATACGCAAAGCTAGATTTTGGCAAAAACAGGTCATTTGGAATCATGCTCCAACTATAAAGCCACAGCTATTTTTGTTTAAATTTTGCAATTTACTTTTCAGCCCCATCATTTTTGAATAATTGAAACATTAAGATTCCGTTTGCGTTCTGTACTTTTCTCCCAGAAGCTAAACGTGACGTTAGGGCTTTAGATCAGGTGACAGAGATTTAGGCAAACAGTATAACAGCAATCCCCCATAAAGTCCTTTTTAAGTACGTATGTCTGTCTTTTTTCTGTTTGTAGGAAACAAAAAATAAAATCTGCTTTAAAAATACGCAATAGCAATTTGCAGATATCAAGCAGAATTAAACATGTTATACACAGTCTATTGTACTTAAAATCTGTAGCTTGCCTTAGTGGTTATGGTGCTGAAAGTGATCTGGTGCCTCCTTTGTATTTTAAAGGGACACTCCACTGCCCAATTACAAAAAAAATATATAAATATCCCTGTCTACTAGATATACAGGAAAACCTACATACCTTTAATTATGCATTTTTTTCATTTGGGATATATCTAAAAGCAGTTTATAAAAGCTGCAGATCTCCTGTCTGCAGTATTTGCAAGCTCTCCCCTACTAGCCCCGCCCAGACTTTCTGTGGCTGTCCAATCAAACACTTCCCAATGCAGCTCAATGAGAAGTCTTTGTAAGGCTCTGGGCAATTGCTGCCTTTTGAGTTTGGCTTCATTGAGCTAACCAACCAGGAAGTAACAAGCACATTGACAGCCAGGGGGATGTAACAAGGTTCATTTATAAAAGTGATCATTTTAGCAAATTGCTTTCTGAAGTGCTTTAGGGATCTGTAGTGTCCCTCTAAGTAATGAAACTGTTTTTTTAATGCTTTGACTTCCTGTAGTGGGAACCTCTGCTAGGTCTCCTGAGCCCTGCAGTGCAGGGTTTAGCCCAGGCATGGCAACCTTTGGCACTCCAGATGTTTTGGACTACACCTCCCATGATGCTTTGCCAGCATTATGGGTGTAAGAGCATTATGGGGGATGTAGTCCAAAACATCTGGAGTGCCGTAGATTGCCTATCCCTGGCTTTAGCCCATTAGCTGAGGGTGATCAGCTGACTCCCTCAGCCAATAAGCTAACTCTCAGGCATTAATAATGGAGGTAGGGATTAGCACTGTGGTGGTTATGGTGCTTGTGATTCTCCTTTAAGATTATAACTTAAATTCTAGATATGGCAGTGTACAGCTACAGAGGAATTGGTTATAATATTGACTTCTCACTTTATAAAATTGGCATTTAAGAAGGTATTTATATAAATTAGTATTAGAATAGAATAATTTACTTAGCGTTCCACCATGATAACTTACACATTTTGTGTTTGTAAAGGATAATGTAAGCGAGCAGCTAATTAAAATAGTTTTTAACCACTAGAACACATTTTTTAAGCGCTGTATAACACATATTTTTAGTCACCTAATTTATCCACTAAACACAGAAATCCAGTGAATTGAAAGCAGAATTGCAAAATGTATGCCAAAATAGTTCATTTGGAAACATTCTACAACTCGGCTATTGTCTTTTACAATTTGGTATTTTATTTTTTATAAACAAACTTTTTACACTCAGATGAAGGCTCTCCTACAAAAGTCCTGCCTTTCTGGTATGATGCTGCCATCTAGTGGTAAAAGTGTATAAACGCGCTTGTCCCTCATATTTATACTTTATTTTCTCTTACAGGTAGTGAGAACAAAGACAGACAAGATATCCGAGCTTTGTGCCTACATTGGGTATGTGTCATTGTGTGAAACTGCAGTATATCACAGCCATAAGCGATATACAATAAATGCCCTCCATAAATGGTTTTGTCATTATACATACAACAATGACTATGACCAAGTCACTACATATGGGGATCACCGGTTGCATTAGTGGAAACAAAAATTTTAAAAAAATAAGTTCTGCCGCATTAAGATCCTTTAGTGAATATACAGTTATAAGGTACATTTCTGCATGTTTTCTATTTATGTAGCCTACATGTGCCTAATTAAATATAGCAAGACAGTATAGATTATATATAGGTTACATATAAAAATGATAGATTTTGGGTCTTGTCATTTTAGCCTGGTCCATCCCTTTGAAATCCCTGATTTTATCAGCATTCCCATAGAGCGAGGAAACCCAGGTTATTTAAAGTCCATTGAAGAAGCGGTGGAGAACAAGTCCTAGTGGCAGAACTTGGACAATGGTGTGTGTGGACCTCTATTAAACGATAATGGTTTTATACGAATTGAAGACTACTTTCATGGTGTATGGAGGTCTGGTGATGGAGCGTTCGGATGGCGACTAGACCTTTCAAGTCTACAGAGTTTGTTGTCATATTGAAAGGATGGATTAATGAAGCTGTGAAGAAATTAGCAGATCACTAGGACCTATCGCTGTGATTGGGGGCACAAGAAAGGATAAAGCCATTCTGACCATTTTCAAAATGACCAACAGAACTGGGCAGATGGCCAATCTGTTATTTAGTGGACCGCCACTGAAATTTCTAAGTATAAGCTAAGAACTAGTAATATTTATTCACAATCAAACGTACATTGGAAATTTGCTGGTAATAGAATTATGACAGAGACTCCAGCATTAAACCACGTGCAACAACTAATATTGATTTTCACTAGTCAATAATCAATGACATGTCTGGTGCTAGGAGGACTCTTTTCAGAGCAAATTGAGCATGTCTTATACACCAGTTCTACATCTCTAATGTCGCTTGTACAGTCCCTCTGTGTTGCTCAGAAACATTTGTTTTATAGTAAGGACAAAGTGTTTCTGGTTAAGCGGGGACTAGTACGGGTGGTGTTAAATGGGTCATGAGATGGAGCCTTGGAGGGCAAAGGGTTGAGCTTGTGGAGGAATCAAGTGTTTTTAGGGGGACTCAAGCTCTAGGTATTTTTTGGTCTTGAATTGACAACAACTGACACTTCAGTGTATAAGATGTGTTTACTGAGATAGTAAATTTGACTTTGTACAAACTGAAAATTCGGGTTCCTATTTTTAATTAATTTCTTTGCACCTTTATTATTTAACTCAGTCGTTTTCATCAGATTGGCCAGTAGTAGAATTGTCTTTGCCAATTTGTAGACCTTTGCCTAATAACAATTCTTCTTTGTATGTGAAGCCTTTGCTCCAGTGTATCTTAATTTCCACTGGCTATGATAATGAGGGCATGGAGTGGTAGAAGGAGGAATGACAGACAGTGCATGGAGTGGTAGAAGGAGGAATGACAGACAGTGCATGGAGTGGTAGAAGGGTGTATGACAGAAAGGGCTTGGAGTGGTAGAAGAGGGTATGACAGACAGGGCATGGAGTGGTAGAAGGGGCTAAGATAGAGAGGGCATGGAGTGGTAGAAGTGGGCATTACAGAAAGGGCTTGGAGTGGTAGAAGAGGGTATGACAGACAGGGCATGGAGTGGTAGAGGGGGCTATGATAGGGCATGGAGTGGTAGACGGGAGTATGATAGAGAGGGCATGGAGTGGTAGAAGGGGCTATGACAGAGAGGGAATGGAGTGGTAGAGGGGGCTATGATAGAGAGGGCATGGAGTGGTAGATGTGGGTATGATAGAGAGGGCATGGAGTGGTAGATGGGGCTATGACAGAGAGGGAATGGAGTGGTAGAGGGGCTGATAGAGAGGCATGGAGTGGTAGATGTGGGTATGATAGAGAGGGCATGGAGTGGTAGATGGGGTATGATAGAGAGGGCATGGAGTGGTAGATGGGGCTATGATAGGAGGGCATGAGTGGTAGATGGGGTATGATAGAGAGGGCATGGAGTGGTAGATGTGGGTATGATAGAGAGGGCATGGAGTGGTAGATGGGGCTATGATAGAGAGGGCATAGAGTGGTAGATGGGGGTATGATAGAGAGGGCATGGAGTGGTAGATGGGGCTATGACAGAGAGGGAATAGAGTGGTAGAGGGGGCTATGATAGAGAGGGCATGGAGTGGTAGATGGGGCTATGATAGAGAGGGCATGGAGTGGTAGATGGGGCTATGACAGAGAGGGCATGGAGTGGTAGAAATGCAAATATTTGTGTTAGGGAAAGAACTGAATAAGAATGAATACGTGAAAGGTGTGCATGTGTACAATGTTATGTATCTATGCATAACTGAGTGCATATTGGATAATATATGTGAGACGGGTTATAGACTATGTGGGGGAAAGAGTCTATTCTATTTATTTACAGCTCTGTTTCCTTATATATAACAGGGTGTAACATATTTTTTGCAAACCACTTTATATAAATTGGCAAGGACAACGTTAACAGGCCAATCAGCATCTCCTCATAGAGATACATTGAATCAATACATCTCTATGCGGAAAGTTCAGTGTCTCCATACAGAGTGAGTCACGTTGTGCAGCACTGCCCCAGGAAGCACCTCTGGCAGCCATCTGAGGAGTGGCCAGTGGAGATAGGTCAGTGATGGCGAAAGTTTTGTGCTTGGTGTGTCAAAATTCATTTAAAAAAAAACAAAAAACGTAACTCTGGTGTTGTGTCACATCTAGAAATACCCATCATTTTTTTTGTAGCTGTATCTGTCCTATGTTACCCCAGCAAGCATGAGGCAAGTTTGCAACAAAATGCAAACTGCCTATGGCACGGTTCTCCTGGTCTCTTCTGTTAGTCAGTTGCCAGCATACAACCAACTGATTGATTGACAGGGAATGGTATGGGGTATATTTATAAATAGATTTTTTTCAAGACAAACCTTGACTAATAATTCTGCTAGTACGATGTGTACATTATTTTTATTGGTTTGCAGTGTCTCTTTAAAAATGGTTTCATATGTACTACAATTACAAAGTTTTCTTGGTGGTGGAGAGATTTCACATTATTTTCAGGAATCTAAGGAGAAAGCATTCTCTGCACTGCCTTTTGGCATAAAACGTGTTAATATAGCGATATTTTTTTCACATCAGCGAAGCTTTTATCTTTTAATGAGAAAATGCATAATTTGCTGATGCAGGGTTGGTTTAATGTCAGTAGAATGAAGTGTGTCTTTAAGAAACAGCAGTCTGGGGAGTAGAGAAGAGCTCTGTCTTTGTCCCATTAAACTTGTGTGAGTATTGCTAAACTTACTTACAGTTCTCCAGCAGGATCAGTGTTCTGGGCTCAGGGCGGATTCGCGGAAGGAGTGTTGGAGAAGTTCGCGCTGCGCTATAACCCAGGGTTCACCCTAGCGTTGCCGTGACACGCAAGTACACGCAAGCAAGAAGCGACCGGAGCACGTACAAAGTAAGTGCATCGCGTGTGAACCGTTCTTGGGCGATGACCGTCCGTAAACAATGCGTTTCACCTTTGACACGCATGTCCTAGGTTCGCCATCACGGTCCTAGGCTGTAATGTAAACACTGCATTTTCTCTGAAAAGACAATGTTTACTACAAAAAGCCTGAAGGGAATGATTATACTCACCAGAATAAATACAATAAGCTGTAGTTGTTCTGGTGAATAGTGTCCCTTTAAGATAGTCATGATCATTGATATGCTAACAACCTCAATAGGTTAACTCAGCTGGCAACAAATAAATTATCCAAATTCCACTCATCACAGCAGTTGCCATCAGTGACCAAATAAGTCTTACATAAAAGCCACGCAGGCCATCGGCTATTAGTAAAACTGTCTATAAGAGGGACAATTACTTTCATGTTTTACCTAAATGCTGAACGTGCCTTACCTTCATTTTCAGCGATGTAACTCTCTTGGCTACAAACGTATCTGCCGTTGCAGCTCAATGAAATCACACGCTGATGCCGTTTTATCTATTCCTCTAATTTTTAAGTAACACAATAACTAAATAAATCGAACCAAAGAATGTCATCCAAACTCCTGTTTCAGTATTTTCATAGAGTATCTGGTAATGCAATTCACCATTCAATGACTACGAAAAATTCCTCTTTATTTTATTGAAGTGTAAAAATCTTTCAGTCGGCTATTTTGGCTTTACATTTGAAATTCACATCACATTATTAAATAACCCTAAAGATGTTCAGCAGGGGTTCAAGGTACCAATTCTCTTTGTTATCACTGTATTTTGACTATCAGCTCAAGTAAGGTTTTAGGAGCCAGGAACAAGTTGGCACTTAAAGGGACCCTCCAGACACAAAACCAACTTCATCTTAATGAAGTTGTTATGGTGCCAGGAGGCCCCTGGAGAAACATTTAATTCAAGGGGTTAAACAGCAGCACCCCTGCCGGGTGGCCCTTCACACTTCCTGAATCTGAAAATTCAGACGCCGGATGCTGCTTGGGGAGGAGTGAATATGGTCACTGGAAGCAACTTTGGCGTTAAAACGGTTCGACAGTTTAACCCCTCGAGGCAATAGTGCCTCCAGGGACATCCTGGCACCATAACAACTACATTTAGAAGTTGTCCCTTAAATAAAGAATAGACTTACTACACTTATAATACCAAGAAGGCTAATTTTCATGGAGTGCCCAACTTTAACAGACCCCAGTAGGTTGTCCAAGTTGCATTGGGCATCCTGCATCTAACATGCCATTAGTAAGTAGCAGATTTTAAGATTTTTCTCCATGAACTGCCATTTAACAATTTGGTCATAGTCAGAAAAATTTAGCCCTGAGGTTTGAGAATCAGAAATCCCTTTCTCCTCTGCTTGATCTGATTACACACACAGACATAAAAAACAAAACAAGAAACAACACAACAGAAACGATACATTGTCTCCCAATAATTTATTATTTTTCTGTTTTTGGTGTTCAACTTGTGGGAAATGTTAAATTCGATACTGATTTTCACAGTGTGATTTTATTACACAAAAATAAACACAAGAAACCCGACACAATAAAAAATGGGGATTGACAATATGAAAAAAAATACAACAGAGCATAAAATTATACTTTGTCAGAAATACACAGTATATATGTCAGAGAAGATGAAGGAGCCCTAATGAAAAGCAGCAAATTAAAACACAAAACATAGATTATCATAACAATCTTTCTAGGAGACAAAGTTTAAAGGTCTCATTCAGACCTGCTTGGAATGGTAAGGGATAAGGTAACGGTTTGATTGAGACACTGCCCCTATGGGTAACTTTGTTTGGGCTCAATTTAAAAGAGAGAGAATTGCATGTTAATCTAGAACTATCCCTCTGTTATCCTGGAAGTTAAAAACATCCACAATCTAATGCCAGTTTTAGAGTTTAGCTGACTGCACTCAAAGTGCAAATAATTGAGAATTCAGAATCAATTTCACATTTTAGGTCAAAACAGCCAAATTGCAAGTAAATGTCTCAAAATCAGCTAAGCTTTCAATTTGACACTTTTTTTCGCAATAATTTGAGCTTAGCTTACAATTCCAGACAAATCACACTTAAGTAAATAACACAATGAGCGAGAATATGTGGTAATCAAATCCACAGTAGATTCAAGCTGCAGTTGCAATTTGTCCCAAAATATACAGGTAGATCATTGGTGGAATTCGGTGAACATGTTTAAAAACCCATAGTAAAGGGGCACTAAGCACTATACCACTGAGCTCTCCTGGTGGTCTCCCCAGTACCCGAAGTCCAAGCGCCACATTAAACATATTGCTTTTGCATACGTTTTAGGTTAGCACTGGCAATGTCGTCCAAGTCTAGAAGGCATCCATTGGCCTGGAGTGTTACAGGTGATGTGCCCAGACAATGAATGCTGTTCAGATACGGACAAAACTGATATGCAGAGCGGCTACTAAGTAGGAAGCTGGACTGTGGGTGCATGCGGAAGGCTTGGTTTTTGATGGGCTGCAAGAAATGGTTTGACACAGAACCTGGGGATGGTGACAGTAGAATTCTCTGCTTAGTGGTTATAGTGCTTAGAGTGCCCCTTTATAAGAAATAAAATAGTCTGTATGAAGGCCTCCACAACCTGGGCTGACCTGATACAGCAACATTTACATAACTCTTAGGGTTATGAGGATTAAAGAATAATCTACTGAAATATGTGACAAAGGCAAGTCAGCATTAAGATTTAAATTCAAAAAAGTTTTAAAAATGTGAGTTTCCATGGTAACTGCTTCATTGTCACAACTTTGCCCAGAATACAAAACATCGGGCACATTAGATTGAAAGACTGCTGAACTCAGCAACTGAATTCAGTAGCGCCTGGATAGAAACAGCAGTTCAATTTTGTCTTCTGAACCGCGTTTTGTGTGTGGGAAGAGTAGAGAACAAAACAAGAAAAAAAACTTAGGCAAAGTATAATATTTGGAAAACAATCTCTGACTATATTATACACCAGCTTGGGAACTTTTGTAAACAGATAAGGGAGTCTCAAATATTCGCAGAAATAGCAGAACTGAACAAATACTCAAAATCAGCTATTTTATTTCCTTATGGATCATTATGGGTCTAACTCTTCCACTCTTTGTTCACTCTCTAAAAATTAAACTGCTTATATTTTTACATTCAAAATGACAGAGTCTTGCAGACCATTTCAGTTATAAAATGTACAACTTCTTTCTCGTGTCCATTAGTGCAATGTATGTTCCCAAGAAGTATGCAAGAACCCAAATTCTATAAATGACCAATAAGGGAACATTGGTACTTGACCACTAAGAGAAACCGATGCCACTAATGGACATTTTGCAGCTGACTATGAAAAAAAACCAAAACGTTATTTACAAAACTAGGAATTGTTGATGAATGGCAAGGGAACTGCAAACCAAAAATTGGGTTTGATAACTCCTGGTTTAATAAATAAATGCCAATAGTGTTGTAAAATCAGTTCTCTTATCTTAAACAGTTCTAAAAAGGTTTTAGGACATCTGTCATCATTATATGAAGCTGATTATTTTTGTCCTGTTTACTAGTTTGAAAACCATTTTCTAGAATGACTTGTTCGAAGTCAGGTTTATTCTTAAAATAACTTGACATTTCATTATGGTTTAAAAAGAAAATCCCCTTCTACATTCATAATTACCAAGATTACTGCTATGTTGAGCATGACCAAAGACACACTGTTTTAAATTGATAGACGTGGTTGTAGATATGCAAATCTGCTTCTAATATGCTTCTTAGATTGATTGAATCTTCTATCATTCCTGAAGGCATCAGTTTAATACCAAGCAGGCACTGATCCCAAGGTAGAGAAAAGTTCATCTTAAATATTTGTCCTGCTAAAAAATAAAAAAAAAAGTCGGCTACACATTACAAAGCTATTCTGTTTTTGAGAAACAGAACAACTTTGTAATGTGTAGCCGACTAAGCTTACAGATATATAAAATGTGTCCATGGCACATTTAAGGACACCTATCTCTAAATTCAAACAACTGATTGAATTTTGCCAATGGGCATATTAATAAAATAAAAGTAAACTATAGAAAGCATTTGTTATGATCCATCAATGCAGAAAGTGTCACAGGAGAAATGGGCTCAAAGTTAAAACATATCTGCAAAAAGTTTACAAAGTCATGCGCCCCTTTAAGAATAACCTATACCTTTAGTTAATAATTTTAAAATTTGGATAAAGTAAGTATAGCCAGCTAATCTGGATTTCATGTGATTGTTTTTCTTTTTTGACCTTTTCAAACGAACATATACTTGAAATGAATTATTTCAGCTCAGGATATCCCAAATTCTGATTGGCTGCTGGCATGATAGGCTAACATCAAACATTTCTTTTGAACAAAAACTGCCCTTGAGTGGATCATCTAGCAGACAGTATAGGCTAAAGCGGGTTTAAACATTAAAGGGACACTATAGTCACCAGAACAACTACAGCTTAATGTATTTGTTCTGGTGAGAAGAATCATTACCTTCAGGCTTTTTGCTGTAAACACTGTCTTTTCAGAGAAAATGCAGTGTTTACATTACAGCCTAGTGATAACTCCACTGGCCACTGCTCATATGGCTACTAAAGGTGCTTCCTGGGGCAGTCCTGCCTAGTGTGCAGCATTGCCATTCAGTGTCTCCACCCTCTGCATGTAGACGCTGCTCTTTACTCATAGAGATGTGTTGATTAAATTCATCTCTATGAGGAGATGCTGATTGGCCAGGGCTATGTTTGACCTGTGCTGGCTGTGCCCCTGACCTGCATCCTTGACAGTCTCAACCAATCCTATGGGGAAGCATTGTGATTGGCTCAGACCACCATTTCTGATGATGTCAGCAGACAGAGTTAGTTCACAGGCAGAGTCAGCAGCTACAGATTTGAATACAAGTAAGATTTTACTATATTTAGGGAGGGTAAGGGGTGGCCAGGGGGGCTAGTTGGTGATTTTAACACAATAGGGTCAGAAATACATGTTTGTGTTCCTTTAATGATTGAAATGTGATTTGTTGCAGGCATAGCTTTTAGGTGCATAGTATGCTATAATATACAATATAATCTTGCAATGATTGTCGATATATCATACATGCACTCACCTCCTCAAGAAGAATTACTTACAGTCAGAATCCTACCTACATTTTGTACATGAAGCAATTCTGAGTCCAAAAAGGGGGGAGGGGGATTAATAGATACAGTTTTATTAATAGCAGCATTATAATCCGAACTATCACGAAAAATACAATCATTACCGATAGAACGTAATGTAAGTTTGTAAAGTAAACACAAGTTTATATCGTTTAAAACAAGAATACTAACTAAGGATTATAAACTCAGGTATGACATTATTTTCAGAACAGCCTTCCTTATACAAAAAATATATATGCTTGGGTGTTTAAATTTAGATCTATGCTTATATGTACACAGGTTTGTTTATATATATATTTAGTAAATATATATTCATATATAAAATATATATATATATATCTTACAATGTCATATGTATAGCCGTACTAGAAAATTTGCCTTCTGTAACTGCCATTTAAAAGACTAGCAAATCATCATCCCTTATTAAAGGGTCTTGAGTTATGGTGTATGTTTGGAGCAAGTAAAAACACCAATTCCATTGGTTCAAAAGTGAATCCTTTTGGGCACACAGCGAAGTGGATTAAAGGGACACCGTAGGCACTGTAGCTGCGTCATCTCATTAAACTGGTTATAGTGTCTGGAGTCCCCTGGTACCATCAGTTCTTTCAGCATTAAACAGTTTTTAATGTTTTAATGCTAAACAAGAGTCCCTGGCAGTCCATCCCCTCTGTGCTGCTTTGGATAATAAGGAAGTATTAGCCTGAGCAGCAATGGGCAGCTGTGATTGGCTGAGAGTGTCAGCTGACTGCTTTTAGCCTATCAGAGCTCCACCTGACGGTATGAATGGGTAAGACAACAAGGAAGTGTGCAATCTCTTCCTTAGCTACACATACAGAAGGGGCCGGACTGTGGGTGGCCAGGGACTCTTATTTTGTGGCCTACTGCACGAACTTGGCGCAACACTGAATGGAGGGACAGTGCCAGGGCACTCCAGGCACTATAACCAATTCAAAGAGATGAAATGGTTATAGTGACTACAGTGTCCCTTTAAAGTCTACAATGAAAGATACATCATTAGTACTGATAAAGTTTTGACATAAAATTTGGGGGTATTATTGTTTGCAAGAGATAATATTGTTTTATATTTTGCACAGTCCTTCCCTTTTATTTTACATTGTACCTGCATGGTAGGTTAGAGGTATAACCTACTTATAGGGCTGCTACCCCTAGTGGATTACCTACAGTATAACATTATCCTAAATTTATTTGATATTGGCTTTTTAACGCCCCTTGAGTAGAGTATGTGTATTACACCTTGAATCGACTTTTTGGGGTTTAGGGGTGTTTGGGGCTGTGCAAGTCTTTGGTTTTTTTTTTTTTTTCACTCCAACATAAGATTTAATTCCATTGGTAGAACTAGGAGACAATAGAATTGTTCCATTGATATGTACCAAAATTTGTTAACATGGAATATAAAAATAAGGGCATTGGTAATTTGCTGGTTTATTGGGGAATATTTTCAAAAGGGAAGCAAAACCCCAAAACACAACCCTCAAAATTTAAATTAACTTTTCACATAAAGGAAAAATGGTGCCAGGAGGTCTGGCACACTCTTAACTCAAGGGGTTAAACGTTCTCGAACGGTTTAATCCCAAAGGTGCCTCCAGCGCTGAACTCCGCTCCCCCCAGCAGCATTCTGAAATGTAACTTTCAGGAAGCGTGGAGTGCCACCGGACAGGGGTGTCGCTGATAGACTAAGAGGAGCCAGCTGACGCTCTTAGCTTGTTGGTGACCCCCCATTTACAAAACTGGCTTGGAAATTTAAAGCCAAAACCGCTGAAAAGGAAGCACTTGGGAGAATTTTTGAATTTTGGCTTTAATTGCTTTTCACTTTGAATTCCTGACAATTATAACTTTACTGAATAACCCGGCTAGCTTTGAAATCCAGTTTTAAATTCACCGCAATGCACTGTTTAATGATGAAACTCTCTTATCTTACATTTTCGCTATGGTTTTAGAATCACATTTGGATTGGAAAGGAAACTGATGTAAAGAATCATTAGACATGTATAGAACATGGGAGCAGTGTCACGCAATGTAAGAATAAGTGGCTTTTATGTGATTGAATGAATTGTGTAAAAAGCCTCACTGCTACCAGCCCTAAACAGTTACTGACCACAGATCACTTAAAAAGATAGGGTTATTCAATACTGTGAGAATTCAAAGTGAATTTTCAAATTTAAGGTCAAGATAGAAAAATCTGTCAGTTACGTAGCTATATAATCCAGGCATTCAGCTTGGCTACTCTGGCCTTCACTTTGAAATCCACTTTGAATTCTCGCTTTGATAAAAACCCCTGAAAGCTATATGAACCATTCGGTACTCCGGATGTTGTGGACTAAATCCCCCATAATGCTCTTACATCCATAATGCTGGCAAAGCATCATTGGAGGTGTAGTCCAAAACATATGGAGTGCCGAAGGTTGCCTATGCCTAGGCTAGTGTGTTATAAAAACATAGAATGTACTAAGGTGCTCTACTCACTGCTAACCACTAGAGGGTGTTTTTCTGACTATTACTCTGAAAAGGCTTTGACGGAAAGAAATTGCACTTCCTTTGCCATGACATTGCTACACTTAATACAAATAAAAAGTTCAACAAGATACATTTACTTTTTGTACATTCTTAATAGCCATTAAAATTTTACAAAATGAAACATTTGCTTAATAATATAAATTTCTCTTCTCCCTTTATTTTTTTATATATATTTTTTTAGTTTGGCATTATTTAGAATAATACTTAAATTACTTGTTTTAAGTTACAGACATTTTTTCTTCTAAACCAATACTATAATTTTTAACTTTAAATCAGCCAGGGAATCTTTACTTACAGGGTTAATCACTTACAGCAGTATTTACTAGAGTCAGAATCCAAAGTAAATTTCAAATCTAATGCTAGAGTAGCCGAAGTGGAAGTATAACTAGCTTAGAGACTTAGATACTATCTAGTTTGGCCTTAAGTTGGAAATTCACTTTGAATGATCGATTATAACCCTGTAAAATGGAAACTGTGGAGAATTGAGAGGGATTTTTTAAAAAATTCCATCACAAAACACCACAATGGAAAAAATAGCAGAAAAGAAAATACAAAAAAAAAAAAACTCTACGCTGTTCATTTTGAAACAGAAAAAAAAAAGCATTTTTTCCCCCCTCTGATCAGCTGACAAAAAAAAAAAACCAGATAATCGTTTGTAACTAAACATTCCATGGAGTGCTTAAAAACAACTGTTTGTTTTATCAAGAAAATGTATTTTTGCAGTTAAAGGGCTCTTTTATAAAGATTTTTTTTTTTTTTTTTAAATAAAATATTTTTCTTCTGCTGTTCTGAGAAGTGAATTTCTGATTAAAAAATAATTCACAATTCAGTGAATAATTGATTAAAAAAATAAAAAACAACCTTTCAATCAGACAACTGTCAATCAAAAAATAAATGTCAGTTTGTACAGGAGAGGCTGTGCACAAACAGGCATAGATCGCTATTTACTAAGTGCTTTGCAGGATGTGTGACTTAAAGTATTAATTTCATAAGATTAATAGGAATATGATCTAATTATCATAAAATCTGGTATTCTTATCCATATTCTGTTTCCCTGTATTTAAAGGGATACAATTCAGACAAACTAAGCCGATATTCAAACACAAATGTGACTGCAGAAATATCGAACTTTTGGCGCACAGGTAATATTGACATTTACTACAATTCCCATAATCCTCTGTTGTCAGTGTGGTGGAAGACACTAGAAGCACAAGCTTGAGGAGGATGCATAACTAGATTTAAGAATTTGATATTTGAAGGAATTAGCTAGTGGTGCAAACAGGCACAGGCATAAGCCACCCTATATCAAGGTCAATGGTTCACACTGTAATAGATTCCAAGATAATTTCTCCATTACTGTGGCTCTTCGCAGATCAGCAATAGGGCTGCCTTCAGCTAACATGTTCCCAAATGATGCCCGAACACAGGTAAGCAGATGCTGTACTGTGCAATTATGATGTGAACTCTCAATTTTGCTCATCAAAAGCAAAAAGCTACACACTGGACCTCATAGGAATCACACCGTTTTGTTTTTTTCTACTGAACCATCATAACTTTAGGATAATCTATTTATGAAGATACTTCTATACCCATCCCAAGGCTGACTTGCTGTGATCAGCCCATGGAGGCTGTAGATGAGTTTACCAAGACTACTTATAAAAATTATAATTTTTCCATCTAGACCAGTAGTTCCAAAACAACAGTCTAGGATATATGTATTTCCCTTTTAAAAACCCAAGATTGTTGATCGACCGTGAGGATTGGTTTAGGATGCACGGAACTAGAATCTTCTACATAGAATTCAGGGTTAACGGGGGTTGAACAGAGCTGGGTGTAAATGATAAATTCATGGTTCTAGTTTACTCTTAAATGTGGCCTTTTCATTTTAATGGGAATTTGAATCTTTAATGGGGAAGAAACTCGCAGTTGCACATGTGACAATAGAGGTTAATAGATTTCCCAAAGGCGATGTTCCAAGTATAGATTCAGTTACGGGATCCCACCTGACACTGCCATGAGTTTATCACATTCATTACAGACTGAAGCCAACTGACTATAAGCAAAGGTGGCCTTGACTTCCCCATTGTACAAGGCTATTTCATAAAATGGGAATTCAACATGAATTTTAAATGTGAGATCAAAATTGGCAATCTGAAAAAAGTCAGCTATGCTTTCAGTACAGATACTCTGGCCTTAAAATGTGAACTTAACTTTTAATTCTCACGTTAGTAAATAACCATGTTAGTGTACTACACAACTGTTTTTCAAAATGTACCTTAAAGGGACACTATACTCACCAGAACAACTACGGCTTAATGTAGTTCTTCTGGTGAGTATAATCACTGCCTCCAGGCATTTTTATGCAAGCACTGTCTTTTCAGAGAAAAGGCAGTGGTTACATTGCCCCTAGGGACACCTCCAAGTGGCCACTCCTTAGATGGCTGCTGGAGGTGCGTCCTGGCTTAGGGCTGCACAGTAGGCAGCCCTGCCATTCAGTGTCCCCACGCTCTGCATGGGGACGTTTAATTTTCCTCATAGAGATGCATTGAGTTAATGCATCTCTATGAGGAGGTGCTGATCAGCCAAAATGGCCAAGCCCCCTTGCTGATTTTAGCGAATCCAATGATTTCTCAGTGGGAAAGCATTGGATTGGCTGAAAATTGACAATTCTGATGATGTCATCAAGGGGACGGGGCCGTGTGGTGCTGGAAATAAGGTGAGTTTTTTTATAACTTTTAAAGGGGCTAAGGGGGAGTGGGAGGCAAGACCCCTAAATGGTGGGTTTTGCACTATAGAGTCAGGAATACAAGTTTGTGCTACTGACCCTAAAGTGATCCATTAAATGAGCCAGGTGCACCAAGTGTAGCCATTTACTCCTTAATGCAGCAATGATTGTCCATCCTTGTTTGCAGTTTTACTACCTGCAATTTTATATTCTTTTTGGTGGCCATTGAGCCAGCTGAACATACAAATCACAAACATTCACTATTTCCATATATCAAGTTACCACTAGAACACTGGTATTCGAGGACTCATTATTTTTTACATCTGCATTTGAGTCAAATTTAGCTGGCAATTATATTTAATTAACTGATTTTGTTAATACGAAACATCCTTTATGATAAAGTAATCATATCATATTTAAAAAAAAAAAAAAAAAATCCTTCTTGGACACAGACCGTAACAAAACATTCGGCACACGTCTATAAAATTATGGCAGTGCAGGTTACATGATCCTGGCCACAGACCTATGCTCTAGATTTAGAATTTTAAATACATTCTATAAATTTTTGCAGCTTTTATAAAAAATATGTTTAGCTCTATAAATGACCTAGAAATTTGTTGGACTAAATATTGAAAATAAATTTTGCAGTAACCGTATGGTTGCAGGGATGCAAATGCAAAAAGTCACTACATCCAAACCTTCTGGGGCAAATATATGATAATCTAGCCTTGTGGCACATCCCCAAACTGCTTGTGTAAAAATACCTTTGTGGCATTTAATAAAAACATTTTTAAAAGTCAGTTCCAGCGGTTTGTTGGTTAAAAAGGTACCAGTATAGCAAGTCCATGTTTGTACCCTGTTTTAAGTGCTTTCCTTGTCAGCAGTCGTAGGTGTCATATTAGTAAGTGTGTATATCTCAGCAACGCCTACATACCCTTTTCTCCATGCCTACAATACAACCTACAGATTACAGTTTTTTCCCCTCTCTTTGGGAATATATACTGCACACAATTCTGGAGCTCTGCTCAAAAACATTTTTTCTTTTTTTTTTCTTTTAGAAAAAAAAAAAATCCTTTGGTTTTTTTTTGTGTGTTTTTTTTATGATTGGTCCTAACTTAATACATGTTTGGGTCAATAAGGAGTGGTTCCTTCCCACTCGACCAAATACTGAACTTTGCCCTCGGGCGTTATCCTGCGGGCCAACACCTGATATTTTTCGCCGCATGCCAACCTCCCAGCCGCTCCAAAATAACTGGTGATGGAAGATTTCAAGTGGGAGAGGCACGTGTCATCTTCACTGATGCTTTCAAAGGTGTGGCTGTCGACACCATTATCTTGAAAATCAGAGGTCCTGGGATATTCTAGGGATTCGGTCACACAGCTGTTCTGCCTCTCCGTGTGCTCCAAGGCTCGTTTCTTGGACTCCACAGAGGAGTACATTTTGGTGGCCAACTTTCTCTTCCGGCTACCAACATTACCCCTGTAATTGAGAACCAATAATATTAACATCATGGCATACACTGTGTCTGCAGTTAGAGCTCAGCAGACCAGGAAGTTGCTCAGCCAATCATGTCACTCTATGCTTTCTATGGAAGTGCTAAGCGCACCTTCTAAACCCCAGCAACAGAGCTGGAGGTTTCCGTGAGTTTAAGGTCAGCAGTCAGCTTAATCTGCAGAATTAGGATCCACAGAAACCCACACTGTGCAGTCGCTCAAGTTATCAAATATATCTATATTATTGGTTCAAATAGGGAAACACTGCCTCTTGGGTGGAGGAAGAAAGAGTGGGCTTATAGAAAAAAATATTTATTCATTTTATTTAAAGAGAGCAGGGAGCCTCCAAATACTGACTCTGTTTTCTTTGTCAAATTATTTTTAATGGGACTGATGAAAAATGGGTGTCTCCCAGAACACATAACCAAGCCTCTTGACTGCTATTCAGATAACACTTCACTTCCACAGTATCCTTTTAAACTGAACAGTAACAACAGGCTGCGAGTGCACAGGGGGAGCTTAAAATAAAATAGGGGGAAATCCCTAAAAGACCCTTTCCCCATAACTGCTACAGTCAGCTGTAGTGTTTATGGTACCTGAGTGTTTAATAAAAATAGAAGAAAAAAAAAAAAAGACAAAGACCCCACTGACTTTGAAACAAGTGACGTGTTTAACAATGAATCAGGCACAGCACAGCTGCACGTTACATACCTTGATTCATAAGACAGGCTGGTGGAAGCGGATCCAGATGTGCTGGCTGCATCATTAGAATCTAAGTCCGAGGTGAAGTTCTGTCCTGAGCTTGCGCTGAAACACATCAAAAGTTGGTAAATAATACAGCTAATGTCTATTTTTACAATACAGGAAGGTAGAGGAGAGCACATGCAGTGTACAGACAAAGAATACGCTACCTGCAGCTACTGGTTACACATTGTAATATTTTCAGATGTGAAGCAAAATCACTTTACACATGAATGGCCACAGACAGCTTAGCAGTTAAGGGCAACATGTATAAAGAGAAATTCTGGCGCAAAGTAAACAAATGAAGCAGTTGTCATAGAAACTAAAGTAATGCTTCTGCTGATTGGCTCACTTAGAACTTCACACCATTAATCAGCAGAGGAGATTTCATCAGGTTTCCATGGCGATTGCTCCACTTTTACAACTTTGCGCTACTTTTCAAATTACAATCAGATACATCTTGCTTAATGCTTTTAGAAGAAGAGAAAGATTCTCCCCTCCCAAATATGGAATTTAAAATGTCTTAAAGTGTATCTGGTATGGGTTTGTTTTTGGTTTACTTCTTTACATACCTGACTTTTTAACTTTTTTAAGGGGCTTAATTTCCTGAATGTTAAAGGACCACTATAGGCACCCAGACCACTTCAGAAACTGCTATGTTTATGTTAGGGTTAATCCAGCCTCCAGTGTCTGTCTCTTGACAGCCGCTAGAGGCACATGCGTGCTTCTCACTGTGAAAATCACAGTGAGAAGACGCCAGCGTCCGTAGGAAAGCATTGTGAATGCTTTCCTATGGACTGGCTGAATGCACGCGCAGCTCCTGTCTCGCATGCGCATTCAGCCGAAGAGGAGGAGAAGAGGGAGGAGAGCTCCCCGCCCGGCGCTGGAAAAAGAGGTAAGTTTAACCCATATTTCTCCATCCAGCCCGGCGGGAGGGGGACCCTGAGGGTGGGGGCACCCTCAGGGCACTATAGTGCCAGGAAAACGAGTATGTTTTCCTGGCACTATAGTGGTCCTTTAATTGATAATCCCTACTGTGTAACCTGTCCGATAATGGAGGTCAGCCAAGAGATAAATTGCAAGTGGTGAGGTGCCAGAAACACGATTAGAATTTAAGAATCTAATATTATGACCAATCTTGGGGTACCTTCACAAAAGGCCCATAAGGAAAATAGTCTCTTCGACAAAACAAATGGAACATAACCTGGTTGATTATGATAAAGAATTGCATTATGCTAAAAACAAAAACAAGATTGTGCTTATAGTTTTTCAGACTGGTATAAAAATAACTTGTTTGCTGGCAGACTATACATTCGTGCCATCCAGCTTACCTTTTCAAACTTTGGATTTCATCCAGAGTAAAGTCAAAGATGCTGGCCAGATGGTGGTTTGTGCTCCAGGCAGATGTAAAATCACTCTGTAATTTAAAGAGACAGAGTAAAGGAATAAGGTGTGTATTATATTTTTCTTTCTTTTAAACTGCTGGTGGAGGGGACCCTTTTAATCTACTATGATATCAGAATCAGGGTCTGAGATGTGTAACAGTCTGTCTCCCCTTCCAAAACATACTTTGCCGACATTAAGAAAGCCAAGATTTTGTTTACATTTTTACAAGGGAATTGTTTAAAATTGCAGTCCAACAAGTTCTCCAGTGCCAGCACCCAAATGACAGTCAGTCCTCTTCAATGCTCTCATTTTTACAACTGTAAAATAACTTCATTTTCTAATAATCCAGCAAATTACTAAACATTTCATTTAAAAGCCACATAAACAAATCTTTACACCAATTGCGCAGAAAACAAGGTCCATTCAATTCACACCACCCTCTGATTTCTGGAGCAGTTGTAAAAACAAATTAGAAAAAAATTAATACTTTTCCATCATTTTAATTTCATGAAATTTTCAAAAACCCGACTACATGAATCCACAGTTTCGAGGACACAAACATAAACACACACCCACACACTCAGTCTCTGCAGGTGACCGGATACAGTTGTCTCAGGAGAAGACAGAATTAGCTAATAAAGCAATTGGCAGCAAGACTGACCCTCTGCGGTCTTCACAAACTACGAAAGGATGTCGTTAATGGAAATGTATATATTGTTTGTGAGGCAGTCGGGACGTACGCATCTGTGAGCAAATTCTTGTGCCAAAGATTTGTTAAACATGGATAATAGTGAACAGATCTGGATTTAATCATTGGAAAAGCTGCCATTATGATGCTTTTCAACATTAAACGACACACTAAGCACCAAAACCACTATAGCTTAATAAAATGGTTTTGGTACATAGAGCCAAGTCATTTTTCTCTGGCAATGTCAAGCATTGCTGTTTCAGAGAAACAACCTTTACATTTGACAGAGATCACGCCTCTTGCGCCATCAAACTGACAGCCACCAGAGACTTTTCCTCCTTAAGACCCCGTTTTAAAATGAATAAAATATCTAATTTCTTCACGTTAGATTCCAATACTTCTCCACGAGCAGGATCCGATTGGCGCAGAGCACTAATTGTGAACAGGAGATTTTTGTTTTTAGCGGGAGAAGCATAATCAAGCCGGACACATGAAAGAAGACTGCAGAGGGAGCATAGGTAGGTGTTACAGAAGAGTAAAGCTCACAAATCATCTCAGAATATGGTGGCGCTAAATCGGAAGTAATGGTATTTCTCGAAATATGACACTGAATACATCATGTAGCTCTGTGATATATGTATTTACTGCGTTTGGTTTGGGATTTATGTTAAATGGAATCTGTCATGACAGGTTCGGTGTGCACGGTGGGCAGTGTATATTTTTTAAATCTATTTTAAAAAACAACAACAAAAAACCCTGAAATCAATACTCACGCTTGGAATAGCATCTTCCAGAAGAAATTTTGCTGGTTTCCTTCGAATACCTCTCTTTTTCTGCCGCTGACATTCATGTGGCAACAAGCTGCAAGAGAACAGAAATAAAAAGCAAAAATGTAAAGGTAGTGGTAAATGGAAATTACAACATTTTCACTGCACAAAATAATCTCTAGCAATAGCATCTACGTGATAACTTAGAATAGTACATTTAGCTTTCACTTCTTTCCTAGTAAGTATTAAGGGCGTTATTATTACGCAACTTACAGGACCACTATAGTGCCAGGAAAACATACTTGTTTTCCTGGCACTATAGTGCCCTGAGGGTGCCCCCACCCTCAGGGCTCTGGAGAGAGGAAAGGGGTTAAACTTACCTTTTTTCCAGTGCCGGGCAGGGAGCTCTTCTCCTCCTCTCCGCCTCTGATCCTCCTCTTCGGCTGAATGCGCATGTGCGGCAGGAGCTGCGCGCGCATTCAGCCGGTCTCATAGGAAAGCATTCATAATGCTTTCCTATGGACGCTGGCATCTTCTCACTGTGAAAATCACAGTGAGAATCACGCAAACGCCTCTAGCGGCTGTCAATGAGACAGCCACTAGAGGATTTGGAGGCTGGATTAACCCATTTATAAACATAGCAGTTTCTCTGAAACTGCTATGTTTATAAAAAAAGGGGTTAACCCTAGCTGGACCTGGCACCCAGACCACTTCATTAAGCTGAAGTGGTCTGGGTGCCTAGAGTGGTCCTTTAACCCCTTAAGGACACATGACATGTGTGACATGTCATGATTCCCTTTTATTCCAGAAGTTTGGTCCTTAAGGGGTTAATATGATGGGGACCCTGTTAAAATTAGCTAAAATGGCAAATGTAAATAGATTTGCATAAGGAATCCATTTTTTTTAACATTGATAATTCAAAATGCCTGCACACATGATGTGTTTCACCAGACAAGAGATAATTTCTTTTTTATTTCTTGTGTGGGGTTCTGGGATAGCTTTTTGTACGTGGAGCCATCTCCGAGTAGTCTTCTAGATAATACTCATAATTCATAATGACTATCCCACCCCCCTTATATTGATAAAAGTATCATATGTTGATTCAGCTGGAATTTAAATGTGTTTTTTTGATTAAGTATACTGTTTTGTAAAGACAATTATATTTGTATTTTGTATAAATTTGTTAATGAATAAATACACTTCTGGTGCAAGTGGGTGATGTCCATTCAGAATTAGGTAAAGCAGACACTGATTGTATATAAAACAGGTCTGCCGATCCGGATGCCCCACATATGCAAATGAGATGTATTAGAATGTACCAATTACATGCAGGATAAGACATATAAAAGCTCTCCGAGAGTGGGGAGAAACTAAGCACTTTACGTCCTGACGAAGCAGTCTGTGAACGGAGAAACGCGTAGACACGGAAGCACGTCGATAAGGGGGCGGAGCCTATCCAGAAGCCGGGCTTTTTGAAAGAGAAACTGCTGATCTACATGCTACCCGGACTGCAGCAAAAGGAACTCCATTGATCCCCATCGATCCCTCAACATAAGAAACATCTCCCAGTGTGGGAAAGTTTGGCTGTGAGTAACAGGAACACATACCGTTCTACTCACCATCATATCTAGTAAGCAGTTATCTGTTGCATAGCTATATATTCAATAGTGTTTTGTTTTATGTTGCACAGATATAGCAATGACCTGCTTTATGTATGTTAACTAAGCAGTGACATGCTTTGCACTTGTGTTTTTATTTGCTGTTAGAACTTGTTTTTATTTGAGACTTGTTTTATATTTGTAATAAATTTCTTAATCCCAGCTGATCAAGCATAGTATATGTGATACTTAGCACTATCTAAAAAAGTGCATAATTAAGGCATACAGATCTGTTCTATGATCGTTCTATCTTTTTCTCTTACATACTGAGCATGAATTGGGATACCATTCAGCAAGAAACCTAAGTATCTTTTCAATTTGATAGTTTTGTTGCATGTGGGAGAGGGGTTTATTGCAGCTTGATATCGCTCCACTTCTCAATATTATATTTTTAGATTTAATTCCAATGAAAAATTACATAATTAAATGCACGCAAGTCTTTATTTGGGGTATATCTACTAAACAGTGGTGTTTTAAATGTATTTTGTATTTAGGCAGGGAGTGGCCCTTTAATTACCAACGCTATAATTTGGTGTGTTTTTTCACTTTGTACTTGAGGACTCTCAGAACAGAATGCAATACCAAAAACTGGTACGGTAAACAAGGATTTGATTAAACACATATATCAATCAAATGACAGACCTCATGAGATCAATCTACCTGTTCTTATGGGAATATTTGCTTCTTCCTCTCTTCTTGGGGTCAGTAGATCTGCTCTCTGTCTGAACCGTCCCCTTGTCGGGAAGCAGCTTTCCTGGTGGACTTGGAGGCACACGGATTCTCAGCCGGAAGATGCACTTCTTTCTTTTTATTTCTTTGCCGCAAAGGAACCTAAAACCAAATGAGTTACAGAAATGTGTATGGGTGGAAATTCTACACCTGAAAACATTGGTAAATATCCTTCCTCATCTTGAGAGGAAGAGCAATACAGGACAACCTTGGAATCTTTAGAAGGCAGAGAAGACACTACTGGGCATGGTGTGTAGATGCACCACACGCACAAACAGGCAAAGAGCTGTGAATTCTGCCACATTGAGCATGTGCCTAGTTCTGGGATTTTACAAACTGGGTACTCACCAACTTTTACAATTAAAAAAACAAACAAAAAACAGTTAAATACAAACATGCATTTTTAAATCTGAAAACATACATTAATGATTAGTGTTTTGCCATTATGTTTGTTGAGGTCAACTATGACTTGTGTACCGCTCAACATGACATGTGTATATAAAGTTACCGCAATGCTCAGTCAGATGCAAGCTTGTCTCACCTGCTCTTATAGCTGTTTAATGCTTCCAGCAGATGTTGCCCTCTATCTTCAGCTGGGGCGATTGACAGCTAATAAAATAAAATTATTGGATTATCATTAAAACATCTGAATTATATTAATAAAATATACAAAAAAGTTAATACGACAGCAACAGAGTTGTCATGCAAAGTGTGACCTGAAGGAGGCGCTCAAGCCATCGCTAATGCATATCATTTCCTTGTAAAACTGAAGCTCTCCCATGGAGTATAATACATTACAGAAATCCTAGAAGGAAAAACCCTCCAGACATAAGATACACAAGACAAATTCTAACAGGATGAGGAGCATACAGTAACACAAGCATGACAAACTATGTAACCGGTTTGAAAATACTGACAAGACAAATGGTTGGTGACTCTGAATACATATATTGCTGAATGTAAACCCATGGATGCTTTTCAAGATGCATATTTTAGAAGTGTGACCCACTAACGGTAAGGCTGGTCACCCAAAGTATGTCGCACACACCCCACTTGGCAAACAGAACGCCACCTACAGTTGTAATTTCAGCTTGCTCCTGTAAAGCGTGGGAAATTATCCCGTGGCCAAAAGATTTTAATCTTACTTTTTTCCCCCCTTGACTTTGGCTTCTGTAACAGTCCCAAAATTCATAGATCACAGACAGTCTAATCCCCCCCTTTTTTCCCCAACATGAGCCTCTCACATGCCCACGTTTTTATTTCCCAGAAACTGGGATCCAAAGGGATATTGTGTTGCTTGCTTGCGTTCTTACAAATGACAAGCAGATGGAACAGATTGGTTGAAGCCCATCCTTGATTGGTTACAGAGTGGAGGATACAACTTGGGGAATTTCTAGCCAACTGTCCTATTTAACCCATCCCTGGCCAAAGAGCTGCATACCCACTGATCTTTAAAACTCTACAGGGCCCCTTGTATGGAAAAAATGTACTCAGACCGCAGAGTTAACTAATCATCCCACTACATTGTGAAATATACATTAAAACATAGGATTGTTCAGATATGGGGGAGAACATGACGTAACGGACCACACAAGGATTACATGATTTATAGATGCAAAATTTATCATTTTACAGTATAAAAAATATTAAAGGACCACTCTACACTTGGAAAAAAAAGAAAGAAAAAAAACTCCACAGTTTAGTAGATATACCCCCAATAAATAGATACATGCATATTTTTATGTGTGTAAGCATTGGGGGTATATCCAAAAACAGCTTGCAAAAGCTGCAGTTCTTATGACTGCAGCCTTTGTAAGCCCTCCCCTTTTTCACAGGAAGTGACTTTTAGTCACTTCACAGAGAATTGTCCAATCAGTGGCTTCTTATGGAGAAGCCTGTTTCCATTCTATTTCTCCTCCCCTCAGTCCCACCATGTGTCTAATCCCTCCTATCCATGCGTCTCATCCCTTCTCCCCTCCCAGTGTCAAACTCCCATCTCCCCTCCCCTCCCTGTGTAAAAGTCCCACTTCCCCTCCCTGTCAAACTCCCATCTCCCCTCCCTGTGTCAAAGTCCCACTTCCCCTCCCTGTCAAACTCCCATCTCCCCTCCACTCCCTGTGTCAAAGTCCCACTTCCCCTCCCTGTCAAACACCCATCTCCCCTCCACTCCCTGTGTCAAAGTCCTCCCCCTCCCTGTGTCAAAGTCCCCCTTATCAAAGTCCACCCCCCTGTGTCAAAGTCCCCCTCCCTGTGTCAAATTCACCCTCCCCTCCCTGTGTCAAAGTACCACCTTCCCCACTCTCCCTGCGTCAATGTACCCCTCCATTCCTATCCTCTCCTTGTGCCAAAGCCCCCTCCCCTTTCTGTATCAAAATACCACCTCCCCTCCGGTTTCAAAGCCCTCTCCTCTCCTGTGTCAAAGTCCCCCTTTCTTTCCTGTTTCAAAGCCCCCCCTCACCTCCAGTGTCAAAGCCCCCTCCACTCCTTTCCCTGTGTGAAAGTCAGACAGACAGACACTGCAAGAACTGAAAGGCAGGAGGGGAGTGCTTCCCCTCCTGCCTGTCCCCCGGGCAGTTCTTGCAGCCAATATTGTAATGCAGGAACGCTCTATTAGAACATACCTGCTACTTCCGTTAGCTCAGTGGAGCTAACAGAAGTAGGAAGTGACTCTCCCCAGCTGTTTGATTGACAGCTGGGGAGGCGTTTCTATTTTTAAGTATAAAAGTGCTAATTTCACATTGAAATTTACACTTTTATTAATGGGAATTTTAAAGGGATACTCCACATTCATATAGCAATTCAGCAAGCTGAAGTGTTCTATGGGTGTGGAGTGCTCCTTTAATAAAGAACAATTCTGGTACAACGTTCTGAAAGTGGAGGGTCCGTAAGAACATTCCACTGGTTTCCATGGTAACTGCTTTTGGCACTTTGCTCAAACAGTTGCTCTACTTTTTGAAATAAAATATCTCTGTGGTAGTTGTTGACCCAGAAGCCTCTGAAATTAAGGTATCATGCAATTTTATACCAGTTCTCAAAATCTGTAAATTCTGCTTTACGAAACAAGTACACAAGCCTTAATTGAAATTATCTATTGAATATGATGGCACAGCCTATAAATACAGCGATTTACATATTGCATTAGATGGGTAACAGTTGCTGTACTGAAGCTTTTCCAATTTGAAATCTCCTTGTTCCAAGTCTTAGACATAAGATTTGTGCAATGATAACTACGTTATTGCAAAGCAGAGTTAGAGAATGTTTTTAAATGTTTGAAAGCAAGTTTTCAAATTACCTCAACTCGCAGTTTAGTGAACAGACACCATAATGTATTCTCTGTAGCCAGTTCCCAAAAATTGTGGTTATTTTTAATAAACCAGGAGTATATAACTGTATAAAGTTATATCTTTCTCTCATATGCGATCTTTGTACTATTAACAAACCTAACATTCACAGTCTTAAGCTTTTTATTCCCCT
The DNA here is from genome assembly GCA_933207985.1 of Pelobates cultripes. Taxonomy (NCBI): domain Eukaryota; kingdom Metazoa; phylum Chordata; class Amphibia; order Anura; family Pelobatidae; genus Pelobates; species Pelobates cultripes. Next base: position 136,499,244 of record OW240920.1, on the reverse strand, counting down.
CTACATACCTTTCCCAGCTGCAAATGGAACCAGTTTTCATTCACAAAATTCAGGATCTCTTCGAAGTCAAAATATTTCTTTTTGCTGAGTACTCCCAGGTTGTACAAGGCAAGATGTACGAGATCTACCCTGTGAATTGCACAAAACAGACGCAGAATATTTCCATCAGATGTTTTGAGTGAAATCAGACAAAGCAAACGGACCCTTGACAAAAAAAATAACACAGAAACAAAGCTATCCTGGATCTACAATTCATTCAGTAAAAATTTGCATTTTTTTTAAAGAAAAGTATTCCTCGAGATTATGTTGAGAGCTATTTTGGCCTAAAATCTAGATTTGCTTTTAATTCTTGACAATTGGCACTGTGGTGAATAAGTCGTGTTAGTCTGACATTTCAGAATGCATCACACATGTCCTGTATTTCAGCATAAGGCAGGGCTGTCCAACCTGCGGCCCCCCAGAACTACAACTCCCATGATTCTTTCAATGAAACAGATAGCCAGGGAATCATGGGAGTTGTAGTTCAGCAACATCTGGGGGGCCGCAGGTTGGACAGCCCTGGCATAAGGGATGAGATTTTTTTTGGCCCCCAAACAATGAACACCTTCATCTGTGGATTACTCAATCCTCAGAACTGTCGCTTAAACTTGCCTGCAGTATTAATAGACTGAACTAGCATTCGAGGATCTATCGGGGGCCTGGGGCAGAACCCAGCCTGCTCTACTTACTGGTGAAAGACAAACTGCCTGTGTGGTATGCTAAGTAAACAGGCTTGTAGACGAGGTTTCACACCTTTGCAAAGTGTTTGTTCCAGTAACAGCTCTGCTGTTCACAGTTTGCACATGCTCTACAACAGGGTCGGGCAAAAAAAAAAAAAAGGCTCCAGTTGTTGCAGATGTGCAATTTCCACAATGCATTGTCAGTCTTAAAGTGGTACTGTCACTTGAGCAGGTGTCTTTGGACGTTTTAGGAAACCTTACATGAGAGTATCTGAAATTATCCCCCTTTATTTGGCTCTGATAACTATCAGTTCAGCCCCATCTTTAGTTTCTGGCAGCTGAGGCCACTTGATAGATCTTGTAAATGTGCAATATGATAGAAGATGACGGCAGGAAGAGTTGGTCTGTAACTCTGCCTTTTGTCATATTTTGCCAAAAGATTTTATCTTGTGATACCTTTTGAGTGTGTTTTGAATTTCAATGAAAATCCCATGGATACTATATGAGTTAGCTCACACATTTTCCATCTTCATGAAAACGTTAAACGTGGCATTGCTACCTTTTGCCCCTTATGCTCCTCAAACCTGAAGAATAGGCAGTAAAAATTTATAGTTGATCACACTCTTGGTGTTTGAAAAGTCACAATATTTGCAAGAATAATAAACAAAGAAAACATCAAAGCCTCCCATTACTCACAGTAATGTGCAGTATGTATGAATGTATTAGGGAGTTATACAGCAAAAAAAAAACACAGAGCTCCACAGCAATAAAACATCCAATAACGCGCAGTGTATATGTGTGAAGGTATCAGCATTTGTCTTTAAATGTGCCTACAAATGAGTTTGTACAAATAAAATATGATGGTCATACTATAAACTAGATTTTGAAATAGTTAGAAGGCTATAAGTATGGTCACCTACAATGTTCCAGAATAACCATGCTGCAGCCATAAGGTGAAAAATAGTCTTGGTTAACACCACACCATATACTTATCAGTTGCTTACTGAATGGGCCTGGGTAGATCATTAAAAAGCGAAAGAAGATAAATGCTACTATAGCAGGGTATCCACCAAAGCAGAGATTTATGTTTACATATTTTGGATATCTAAAGTGGATTCAATTTTTCCTATTCTTTGTTTTCTAAAGTCTAACATTTTCACAAAGTAATGCAACATACACATGTTGCCACTTAATATTTAAATTATCCTCCCTTAAAGGGACACTATAGTCACCCAGACCACTTCAGCTCAATGAAGTGGTCTGGGTGACAGGTCCCCCAGGTTTTGACCCTTCAGATGTAAACATAACAGTTTCAGAGAAACTGCTATGTTTACATTGCAGGGTTAATCCAACCTCTAGTGGCTGTCTTCTTGAAGCCGCTAGATGCTTTCCTATGGACTGTTTGAATTCGTGCGGGGCTCTTGCCGCACATGCGCATTCCGCTCCACTCGGGAGCTGACGTCGTAGTGGGAGGAGAGGTCACCAGCGTCGATGGAGCCTGGCGCTGGATTAAGGCAAGTAACTGAAGGGGTTTTAACCCCTTCAGCGCCAAGGGAGGGTCCCAAGGATGCTATAGTGTCAGGAAAACAAGTTTGTTTTCCTGACACTATAGTGGTCCTTTAACTTTTTTTGTTTGTTGTTAGTGCATAAAAGAACCCACCTCCCATAACGCAAAAATATGTAATACATTTCTCGTATTTACCATCTCAACGGCAGCCGCTTCAGGAATTCTGAGCCGTCGTTACACACAGAGCAGAAGAACAGATAAAATCTAAGAAAGAAAGAAAGATAAAAATGACTAAATCAATAGTAGGTAAATGAAAAAATATCATAAAAAATAAAGCAACATATGCCTGGATACTTAACACAACCTCATCATTCAGGTATGATTCATACAATGTGAGCAATAGAGCACCTTAGAATAGTCTTTTTATTTTCAAAAACCAAAACAATGAATTTTGGTAAACGGTAAAATCAAACCAGAATTTAGACCAAAATACACGGTTTTGTAAAAAAAATAAAAATAAACAAACATTCCCAACCACAGTTTGGCTTTTTTTAAAGCTTTTGTTCTGTAATTAGATTTTCAGTTCAGTTTAGAGAATAGTCCCTTAAATGGATCCTACAGTGCTAGGAAAACAAAGCCGTTATGCTTTCCTATGGGGAAAGTCTGAAGCTGGAGGTCCTCATGCAGAACGTGAGGACGTCCAACATCAGATAACGGACCAAAAGTCAGTTTGGATTCCGTAAGCGCCTCCAGTGGCTGTGTGGTACACAGCCACTGTGGGCAGACTTACAGCTGCAATGTAAACATTGCAGTTTCTCTGGAACGCCAATGTTTTACATTGCAGCACTAAGTGCAAAAGGGACACAGCACCCAGACCACTTCAATTAGCTGAATTGGTCTGGGTGCCTACAGTGTCCCTTTAAGAGTTCACAAATGTATTGGAAAAAAAATAAATAAATAAACAAGTCAAACCAATGACATACAGGGGTTTATATACTACACACTGAATTGTAGTAATTTGAAATGCCAACTGTGAAATATAATCTGATTTACAGAAAAAAACTAAAATATACAAAATAACAAATAAATACGTAGTAACAAATCTTGATCTGGAATAAAATAAGATATATATTTTTTCAAAGTGACAGTTTCTCTTTATCGATAAAACCGTCAGAAAAGTAATTTAAAACAGTAGTTGTTTATAGATTACCCAGGACTTGGCAAGCAATTCCAAGGAAGACCCGCTATTAAGCACTTTATTTAAAAATAATAATGTACTATGAAAAACAAACGAAAAGGCCCTAAGACAATATTCTAAGGCTATTAGTTGTCTGTGAGATTTTTAGAAACTCATGTGAGTGAAACAAAAACAGTAGAAAAAAAAAAAATGTTCAAAGGAATTATTTGGAGGGTCTCTATGCAGAATTGCACCTGTAAAGACAGATTTACAGTTGCGCAGTGGGAGCTGCACAGACTTTTGGTTTTAATTCATTCATGACCAGCGAAAATAGAGTCTAGCAGGAAGTGCTGTATCCAGCCGGCAAAAGAGGCTGCAAGCAATATGTGTTTTTATAGAGAGTACAAATCTTTTTTTCTCACGCACTTCACAGCACAATGCTTTATAGGGCTCTGCAGAAATCTGAGGAATGGGGCCTCTCGGATGTAAAAAAACCCCCATATGCCACGCATTTTATCCTGCCTGTGTTTCTGTGACAAGTATACCGCAAGACTGGATGAAGCGTGACTGCAGGGGTTAATGCGGGGAATTTGCTACTTGCTAAATAGAGAAATGTACACTGGCTCTCCCAAAACAGCCTCCCAGGAATGTTTTTAAGAATTTACAGAATGTCACTGAGTGGAGAAAACCACAGTGATTTGTTTTTCTGAGAAAAAAAAAAAATCAAGAGATTTTCATTTAGTCTGCCTGTACATTAACGCAGTAGTCCTGCCAGGGAGAGGCCTACCCTAAATATCTCCAAGTAAAACACCCAGAGCTGCCAAGGGCCACATAAACAAGTCCACCACAGCTAAGGCTACATGACACCAAAACATTATTTGGAGGACCAAACCTTTTAGTTTTACAGAGAAAGGAAACCAGTGTGGTCCTGTCAACGGCATTTCAAACCCTCTTGCCAATGATGGGGCAATTAAACTGAAGCAAAATGGGATATGCAAAGCCAATCACTTTAAACTATCAACTGCCAGGTATGCAGTCAACAACCAACTGCTTTGCACAACATTTTGAGACAGTTGGTAAAGCTGCTGATTAAAACATGGGAGATCTGAACTTATTTGGCCATTTTAGATATGGTCAACCAGAGCCATGTTGATTTAGATTACAATGAACTGTTGGTATAAGATGAAGAAAATGAAGGTGTGAAGATCCTGCTTATGAAGACAGACAGAGCCAGGTTGTCATGGAAAGTTAATGAGAAAATAAACACGGACTGCTATGTATACATAATAACACGACAGTGTATATATTTATAGACAAAGACACAAACATATTTTATATGTTAGAACGAGTCAAAGAGTTATCCGTGAACGGTCTCAATCCTTAGACTGCACTGAATGAGTTGGTAGATGAGCTAACAGTCTAAGTACATAGTGGGGTTTGGGGTAATGTGCAGATAACATTTTGACTTGTTCTGTATGCATATTAGTCCATGCAACTGCCCAGAAATGTCAGGGGAGAGCTGAATTTTAATGGCGGCAGCTGCTGTCCTGAATTGTAACTCCCACGAATCTCAGGACGACCAGGACATGTATGTCCCAGTGCTGCCCAAGGTAAGGAATTCCCAAAATGTTCTTCACACATATACACATGCAGGGATACAAACACATGTGTATTTGTAAGCTGCTCAGAATTTAGACAAGTGACCCATTGAACTGACCACTCCTTTACTTCTAATACACACTAGTTTCTCTGTTGCTAAAGAAAGGACCCCTGTATCACACATTCCTCTCACAAGGTCTCCCTGCACTAGCACTAAGGAAAGAAAATAAGTTGTTTTCATAGCCCCCTCCTGTACAATTTACAATAGTAATAAGCCGTCAGCACGACCCATTTACTGGCTGTTAACAGCTAACAGGGCTGAGTGTTAACATCCAGGAGACTAAATAAATAAACGGCCCATTTCCCACACTGCAGGGGGGTTGTGGAGATGACTGTAGTTAGAAGGTTGTGCGCGATTTGTCTGAAGATATTCACTCGCAAATGGTAAAGTGACAATGTACCTGTCCCCAAACATCATGGGCTCGTTAAGGCACTGGATGCAAGCTTCATGGAACCACTGGCTGCACCGGAAACATTGGATCATCTTCAAGTACCATCTGTCACGAAACCAGAGATAATTCACAGAATTAGACAGCAATTGTAATGGTGAGATACAATCTCCATCTTCACATTTCTAGTTTAACAATTCATCAAAATGATAATACGTTTTCTCTTTAAGCTTTTTTGCACTAATTGGTATTGTATGATGTCACCGTAATTAAGTCTTAGAAGGACACTCTGTACCATAACCAAAAATGAATACAAAACAACTTATAGTCAGGCCTCCAAAGTTCAGCACATCTCAAACAACTGAAGTATAAATGTCAATATTCACACAGCATGTTACCATACCTTTTGAAAAATAAAAATCTGGAATGTGCATTTTTATTTAAAAAAAAATAAATTGCATATTCAGAGAAGTTATTTGTTAAACAACTTTTTTGGATCTGCTTATTTCTACTTTTTAAATAAATTAATTGATATATGTTCTACAATTTCTCACAGATAGTTACTCTCATTTCTCAAGGAATATTTTTAGAACACATGGGGGCTATAAGCTTATTCTACCTACATATTTTGTGGTCACGGACCAGGATTTGAATTCTGGTTGGATTACAACACTGAGAAGCCAGTCACAATACAGCTTAGATTTCAATGCAACCAGTTAGTCTAATCCTTGCAGCTCTCGTTACAAGCGCTTTCCAAAAATGCAGAGCTCCCCGCAGCAGTAAAATACAAGCCCCAAAAAGGGTTGCTAGCAAAGCAAAGTGTCACAGTATGCTTTGCCTAAAAAGGTTCTTCTCAATAAGGTCCCAGGGATTCTATATTACTTTACTTAGTCTTATATTTAAAAAATATGTATTTGTGAGGTTTGAAAAAGAAAATGAAAACATAGAAATCCACACAACTGTATTTAGCTCTATCCACTAGGCTCCCGGTCAATAATTGTTACAAACTCTGCGCTGTGCACCTGTCCTTCAGCATGAAGAGGAGGAAAAGGAAAAATAAATCAATACATACATCAAATTCATCAACAATGGACAAATGGAAAGGAAAAAAAGCCATTAAATAAATCATGGCACAATAAATGTAGTTAAAGATCACACAATAAAACTAAAAGAAAAGCACTCCCAAACATGCCTGCACATATATTTGTCAAATATGTGCAAAACAAGCGTATAAGCCTAGAAGGGCTAACACAACCCTCCACTGAGTCCACCTGACACTGCTGGGGAAAAGCCTACATATCCGATGTCCGCGACCTGATTCCCCCCTCCCCCCCTTTTATTTGTCCACTGTTGATGAATTTGGGGTATTATTTGGGTTTTGGCACTCCCTGTGTTTTGTGTGTCACTAAATTATAAAATTAATACAGAACATTTTGGACACACCAAGATAGATTCCCCAGGCACCTCTATAAAATGGTACTCTGGGTAAAAGCCCCAGATCTTGATGGGATAAGGGAGAGACAGACAGAAAACCGGTCCTTACTCTCCGGGTCCTCCGCAATAACAGTAACACTGTTGCTGGTTCGTTCTGTGTGGTGAATCCCAGTCAAGATCGTCAGGGTTGTAAGTCAAAAACATTTTTACCGCCTGCAGGGTTTTTGCGATTGGCCCTTTCTTCAAGGCGCCTCCTTTCTGCAAATAGAGAGCGCAATTAACTTTATTCACAAAAAGCATAATTTGTAAACGGCTATTTTGTTCATTTTTTCACGTTTTCAAAAGGTACATTTACAAATACAAAGAAATAGAAGCAGGGCTTGCTGCATGTATACGATTTAAAAACCCACAGACAGGTGTATTCACTAACTAGAATTTGTGGAGAACAGATTAAAGGATTTGCAATTTTATGCAAAAATAACAAATTGGGAATATAGCAGAGTTGGGAAATTCTTCTAATTGGTCAATTTGTCTTAACATGCATGAGAATCAGCATTACTACACTTGTGTTTGCCTTATTGGGGGCTATTCACAAATATCTGAATTGAAGCAAATTTAAATTTGAATGAAAAAATTCAAACAAAAATAGCTGATCTGGATAAATTCTCCAACACAGCCATAATCACGGCTTCACTAGTTTAGCCTATTATTTTTTGACGTTTGGATTTTAAATGTTCTACAACAGTAGTTTGGTGAATAAATGAATACTCAAAACACCCTAACCAGTACAGCTTGTTGAATTTCAGTGAATTAAATCCAGATTGCAAAATTAGGGGTCCTAGACCTGGATATGATACTATAGAGGCCCCCACCCACCCACAAATTCACAAAAAAAAAAAAAAAAAAAATTGTATTTGAGTTGATATAATATTCAGTGTTTAGTGAATGATGCCAAAGACCATTATCTAGTATAAATTTGGGTCCCCGTTTCCTTTCAATTTGCATAGACACCATATTTATCAATGTTCAGACAACCATCCTCAATAAAATTGTTGTCTATAGTGGCACTGCCTATATTGGTCCAATATGTGAGTCTATAAGTGTTTCGCAAAATTTACCTTGGTATATAATGCATTGCAATGTATGAATTGGTCACCAGCTAGTGTAATTTAGAGAATTAGGCTCCCTATCAAATTAAAGGACCACTTTAGGCACCATACAAATTTATTACAAATTATTAAATCCCAGAGTTCAATACAAACTGACTACTCCATGTTTCTACAATAATTAATAGCATAATTACAACATTCCCATTGTGTACTAATTACATCCGCTGGTGAATTTTTGTTTTGACATATTGTTACGCCATATTTGACAGATCATATTATCTTTGATTGCAAAGCGTGAATGGTGGAGGGCTTGCATTCACCGTTTCTTCGACACCAATAACTCTCACATAACCAAACAACCAAAGGACACAGACACATATTACCCATTCTGAGAACACTTGGCACATGAGCCACTTTAAACATCTTCGACTATAGCTTAAAACTGACAGACGGCCAATGTGAGGGGCGGCATCCAGTAGCACATGGCAATATCCCGCTAGGGTTGCCCATTTTCCAATAAGTAAGTTTGACTATTAATGAGAGCTTCATAGTCTAATTAGGGAGACCAGACAGGCTGTCTAAAATCAAATATAACAAAACTATTTTTTTACACACTAATATTGCATGTATTCATGGTAAATTCATGGAGACGCAGAGTTTCCTGAGCACACTAGCAGGCACCAACGTACCATGTTACATGCACTAATGTAAAAGGAGGATTTTTCCAAAGCAACCCAGTGTTGGAGAAGAATTTGAGTGGAATCTCCCTGCTGACCTAACGCAAGCCAAATAACTTTTTCCATCTCGATTCTGGTGAAGTAGACACTATATCATCTTGAAGCAATAAATGCTTTTTCTTTTAAAACTAAGACAGGATTTGGCAGGCTTTTGAGCCTCAGTTCACAAAAAAAAAAAAAAAAACACGACAGAATCCCTCTGGACCGGACAAAAGCCTGTCAAATTCTTTCGCCTGTAACCACAGACCCATTGAAATCACTAAACTCAGCATATTCTGGCGGTGACGGCAATAACCATCCGTCTGGGGGATGAGGCAGAGAAGGGTGCTTGAGATTTATTTATTACTTGAAAGGCGAGTTTGATCCACGTTTAGTACTGTGCCAATTCTCTATGTATAAGCTTTCAGTCGCCACGCAAGTAAATCACTAGGCCACAAGGTTAAAAAAAAAAAAAAAAAACAACGATATAATCTAAAGTGAGATCCTGTAACAAGCTTGGTGAATCAACATTCTCCTTTCTGCACATTTGCAGCATTTTCTGAACCTCTCCTTGTTCTAAAAAGAAAGTGGCTGCAATATTATCGTGAACCCTGTCTACACCATTCATACAGTGTGAGAATGTTTGGAGATACGTGTTAATATAATGTATCTCCAGTGCAGATATTCAGTGGTTCCTCCATAGAAATTAATGTGTTCCTCTCCACTACATACAGAAAGACACCAGAGTTTTTTCACTAAACAGCTGAAAACCATTCAACTGAAAAGCACTTTGCAAAATGTTATCTAAAATAGCCAAGCTATCACTATGGCGAAGTTGAGGAATTTTTCAAAGTCGGGTATTTTTGCCTATAATTTGCAATTCAGTTTACAGTTCACTAGAATTCACTGTTTAGTCAATAAACCTTCTTGCGAATGGCTTTGCATTAAAACATAAATTAGTTGTGTCCTGTAGCCTTCTTTCAATAACTTTATTAAGAACTGCAATTGTATAGATTTTTTTTAAAAAGGAATGTAAATCGTTTTTTATACTTATTTAAAATAAAAGATTACATGTATTTAAGAATCTCTGTATAGTATGTAAAACATACATATTAGTAAATAACTTTTTTCAGTTCATCTCCTTGCTACATTGGGGCGCCCGTCATTAAAAGGGACACTGTAGCCACAATAGCCATTTCATCTCATTGGTTTAGTGCTTAGAGTCCTCTGGCACTCTCCCTACATTCAGTATTAAAACAATTTAGAAGAGTTTAACACTAAATGAGGATCTCTGGCCCCCCACAGCTCAGCACCCACTGATGATATAGCTAAGGCGAGACTCATACCAACAATGGGCACTGTGACAGGCTGAAAGCAATCAGCTGACACTCTCACTCTTTAACACTGATTGGCAGGACAGCGCCAGGGGACTACAGACACTATAAACATTGCAAAACTGCTGGAGTTCCTACAATAGAGGTAGGCAACCTTTGGCACTCCAGATGTTGCTGCCTACATTTGCTCTGGCCTACAGTGTCCCTTTAGTTATTTTCTGGGGTAGAAGCACAGCTTATTTGAGCAAAGACAATGGAGAGCTAGTGATGTCAAGTGCCTTACCCTGACAGCCAGAACAAAGATACATCTCCTGCAGAACCAGGGGTCAATAAGACAACTGTCCGTACTATCCACAACTGGAATGTGGCACTTCTGGTGATAACCTGCAATGGGAAAGCATTTATTTTATCATTTTTAATACTTATACAAAACAAATGTGTTCATATTGGTAAGTACCCTATTGTACAGAGCTGCGAAATGTGTTGGCACTTTATAACTAATACAACAATATTAATTAAAACAAGTTTTGGTTTCAAAGAACATGCCGAGTAACGTATTGATGAGTATGGAAACCATGTTTGTGCAAGATGCACTTCAATACGTCCTGCTACTCGGCTGTGAAAAGGACTCCTGAATGTATGTAGCAGTTATATGCTGCATGAAGGAAATCCCATTCCCTGCCAGGATTAAAAAGCACTCACCAAATTCACACATTTGATGGCTCCACAATTAATTGTTTTGTGTTTTTTAGGAAGTTATGTATACATTTATTTTTATGTCAATTCGTATAAACAGTACATTATTTAATGACAAAAGATCGATATTTTTGTATCTTTTTGCTTAACCAATTGTAAAAAAGGGGGAGTGAAAGAGACTTAAAGGGGCGATTTCTCGTTTTACCTAAAGTACATAAAAAAACGTTTTCCAGTGTCTAAAACATCAATTGGTATTCAACCTTGAGAATACGGATGAAATATAATTTCAATGTATACTGGCGGCTAAGTTGGTAATAAATAACGCTTGTCATGTCTTCCTGTGAATCAATTATTTACTTTTTTTGTCCTGTCCAAGCAGTTCAGACAACTGACACATGCTGCAGGACTCAAGCCTCCCTGCATTAAGCACTGGGTTTCAGCTGAACTGGCAGATCCAGGAAAACACATATGGAAATGATTAAACATCAAGCATACTCATTTAAAGTATCAGTTATGCATATATGACAGTTTACGGGCAAAAAAAAAAAAAAAAAAAGCAAAAAAAGGCTGACGTGAGGAACTTGATTCCTTGCATCGATGTTTCCCTAGGTCTGTAAGACTGAGTGTCTGACCTAAATGGAAGCAAATCTTCCAAATAAAGCTTTGTGATCCTTGTTCAGCATCCTGCAGGATTTTAGAGTTTGAAAGTCTGTTCCTATGACAACAGGTTATCCCATGAGATTGCGAAAATAGAGACTAAAATTCCGGCAAAAGGAAAGGGTCTTTACTGTAAGGAGAATCAACATGTGGAATTAACCAATGGTTCCAACTCCACAATGAAAGGAACACTCAAAGATAAAAAAAAAAAAGTTTTAAGTTACAGTTAGTGTTTCTTTTTTAGTTTAGAACACTGCCCCTCCCCCTAGCTAAAAAAATAAAGAAAATAAAAAGTTAAAGGAACACTCAAAGCACCATAACCACTACAATGAGCAAACAGAAGTTCCTGCTTAGGCACTTACTGCCCTTCGGCATTAGTAGAGAAGTCAGGAAGCGGCGCCCAGCTGACCCCAGGTAAGTACTCAAACTGTTCTAAAACTATTTCACTACTTACAATGGGAGTAAGCTGTTGTGGTTATGGTATTTGGGAGTGTTCATTTAATAAAAGTTTACACTTCCCTGTAATCCAGCCGCAGCATCTCCACATACGATTTAATCATCAGTTGTGATCCCTTGTGTCCAATTCAGTGCTTCTTACAGAGAACAAAATAAGTAGAATTCATGACAATCTGCTAATCCAATATTTTTCACATATTGAAACCAATGCTTCTTGTTGAGAGGCACTCCGCACATTCAGCATCACCATATGGTGTGTGATGACTTTGAACATGAAGACCTTTGAAAATCGAAGAGACTCACCTACAGAGAGACAGCTACAAGAGGATCGGCTTAAGCAGAATGTACAGTGCCTTTTCTCAGAACCATTCATGTATGTAAAAAAAAAAAAAACTGCTCTGAGAAGATGAAGTAGTGTTAGTGTTTATAGTGTCCCTTTAGGTTTGTCTAATTTACCCTTAGCCTCTAAAAACACAATCTGTAAATGATTCTTCACATAGAAGAGGCAGATTTTAATCCTATACACCAGTCATGTTTAAGACACTGCTTATGATTAAGCAACAAAACTGCATGCTGGCCCCTCAAAAATTTGTGGTGTAATATAGGTTTAGGACTATATTTGCCATATAAGTTGACCCCCAAAATTATGCACTATAAGGAAAATTGTAATGTAATTATACAGTATATATAAGGAGTTGGATGTACCATAAAATGAGCAGAAGGAATTGAAGACTCTGTGTACAGACTCCACAGTGCTGAACAAAAAAACACGTAGGAGTTTACTGAATTTTTTAAATTTTTTGCCACATGCACTGAACACTGTACATTTAAATTATTATTAGGTGTGTGTTTTATTTAATACACTGGGTTGCCTGAACATTTCTCAACAAGAACTTGCTTTTAACTTTACACCTATCCCAACGAAGTACCAACCATGCAACAGGGCCACGAAGTTTCATCTAAAAATAGCAATGATTCTCTATGTCCTTCCACGGCATTTATAAATAAGCTACATAGTAGACCACTGACAAAACCAGTAACTACATGTAAAATTCATTAGCAATTACAACCGTACAAAATTAAGTCCTATGTTCAAACTCCCACTACACCTCCGTGGCAGCAATGACAATAGTACACATCAGCCCCATTACATACAATAAAAAACAATAACTAGAGGTATTTTAGTATCTCTCCAATGGCCATTCAAGTGTAAGCTCACCTGCCACGTCAAGGCAAAACTGCTTAGGTGTGTCAGACTCTAATAATTCACAATAGCTGCTTCCAGCTTAAAGGTTACATCTCTAATGAGACAGAGAGGGGTATTTAACCCTATTAAGTGTTAATAAGTGTGTAGGTTTAGAAAAAAAAAAAACACTCCCTGTCTCACTAGAGATTCTGCCTTCTAGTTTAACCCTTTAAGGACCAAACTTCTGGAATTAAAAGGGAATCATGACATGTCTCGCATGTCAAGTGTCCTTAAAGGACCACTCTAGGCACCCAGACCACTTCAGCTTAATGAAGTGGTCTGGGTGCCAGGTCCAGCTAGGGTTAACCCTTTTTTCTATAAACATAGCAATTTCAGAGAAACTGCTATGTTTACTTATGGGTTAATCCAGCCTCTAGTGGCTGTCTCATTGACAGCCGCTAGAGGCGCTTGCGTGCTTCTCACTGTGATTTTCACAGTGAGAAGACGCCAGCGTCCATAGGAAAGCATTGTAAATGCTTTCCTATGAGACTGGCTGAATGCGCGCCGAGGAGGAGGAGAGGAGGCGGAGAGAAAGAGGAGAGCTCCCCGCCCGGCGCTGGAGAAAGAGGTAAGTTTAACCCCTTCCTCACCCTAGAGCCCGGAGGAAGAGGGTCCCTGAGGGTGGGGCACTATAGTGCCAGGAAAACGAGTATGTTTTCCTGGCACTATAGTGGTCCTTTAAGGGGTTAAAGAAGCAAGGTGAATTGTTAGTGTAGGACTCACATAAGAGGTTTTGCCTTGACGTGGCAGGTGAGCTTACACGTAAATGGCCATTGGAGAGATACTAAAATACCTCTAGTTATTTAAATATGCACAGGGTTTGGGATAGTGCGCAAGTAACTTTTTTCCTTTGGTAATTAGCAATTTATTATGATTAAACCACTTATTCTTTTGCATGAAATTGTTTCACATTATTACCCTGCAAAACATACAAATACACATAACAACCCCTTTGTGTGTATGTATATTTTGAAAAGTCATACATCTGCAGTACCAATGGTGACTCCATTTACTAATTTGGACAGCTGTGAGAGTGCTGGGGGTGGTTAGTCCAAGGTTGGACAGACTCGTAATTCATTATGCAGTGTAATTTCTGCATTATCGAAATTACTATACAGAAGGTGGGTGATAGAGAGAGCCCCGTTTTTGTCAAGCTGTTCCAAAAAGGATTGACATAACTAATGGACAACAACCACAGGCTCACAGAACCATAACCACTGAAATGAGCTGTAATGGTTATGATCCATGGAGCATACCTGGCAACATCTTGATTACTTTAAAAAAAAGAACTTTGAAAATTGTTTACAAGTTTCCAGGTCCATTTGTTGGATTGTGGAATAAATATGGCATTAAAAAGATTTAGTGGTGGGGCATTAAATTTATAGAGGTCCGAGTGGGGGGTGACACTAGTAGCTGCACCCAGGAAGCACAGAAAGAAAGATGCAAAACAACTATCTTCCTAATAGAAATTATTTTATAAAACTCTGGTATGTAAAATGATGATGTAAAAAATATGTTTAATTATTCCAACTAAGCAATCCTTTCCCCATTCTCTGTAACATATCAGTAGTCAAAAACTATCTGTTAATAATAAAGTCTTAGCTCTAGTTAACTACTAGGAGAACCCTTCCAGGCCAACACAATTAGATTGCATATATTAGACAGACAGTTTTGCATTTATTTTGTGTGACCTCTTCCTCTTAGTTCTTTTTATTTGCTACAGAAGGCCTATAGCCAGATGAACTCAGTCCATATTCAATAAAATTAGGCATCACGGTACAAAGGCCGCAAACAGATATCCTGTCTGTCTGCAGATGATCTACCAGCGCCAGTCACAAGCGAAATAAACCCTACCCTCTATTATACAGCAAATGGACCATGTCCGGGACATTGTGCCAATTCTATGACACATATCTGGCCTCTATGAAATTAATAAGCCAAAACTTCAAACTATAGCTAAAACACATTTTCCATTCATCTGAAAATTTCTAACAACTCAAACATCATAAATAAATTTAATCTCAATTTAGCCTTCCTGCAAAAGGAACATGTTAACTTCTTCAGGGTTGCTGGCAGGTGAATTAACCCTCTAGTAAGATAAATATACATCTCTGTGCTTCTCATAAAGGGGGTGGCCAAGGATTACCAGAGCCACTTGGAACTAAAATACTTTAATTGATGGGCAGTGCATGAAAAGTGCTACCCCACAGTATGAATACTTAATACGTTAAATTAAGGAAATAGATTCCTCATTAATCAAGGAGGAATCCCAGTGAAATTGCCTTGATTAATTAGGAGATTTCCCCACTACAGTATGTGCTCTGCTCCAGCATGACCGGGTTACAAGACTCACGAGGAAATCACAGTGGACCTGGCAACCCTATGTAGGTCATGGGTTGACAAACAAAAAGCACAAATAATAGCATCAAGTGAAGAGCTGGCTTCTATTCAAGACTAGTAATCATGACTTAACACAACACTAGCCAAATATCGAGCGCATCCTGTGAGAAAGGACGGGAGTGTGCCAAGTTCCACATTGACGTTTTGTTAAAGAGAATCTCCTGTGAGAAAAAACGTGAATGTGGAAGGCAGATGTGGAACGTGCTGCTGGTTCCAGAGCACCTATAGGAATTGTAATAAAGGGTTTGAGAATCTCAAGCAGTATTCTCTGCTCATTCAAATCCCAGAAAACGTTAATAAGAGAAAAGTGACATGTAAAAGAGCAGACAAGAGTGCAGCTTTCCTTCCAGCTATGGATCCCACACTCATCATCCGAACATCTGCTACTTCCTCTGTGCGTACCAGACACCCAAAGGACACGAAGAACACACACTGCTCGCTTTTTACATACATAAAAATGCAATGTGCTTTGATTTCACAGCTAGGCTATACAGCAGGTACCGGCAATAAAATTAACCTCTCTGCAAAAACACAAAACAAACACTACAACCAATAAAAACTAGCTGTGCTGAGCATATCATATTGTGCTATTTATACAAATGCTTACTTCCTGCAGCTTCAGTATCCTATCACTTAAAGGGCCACTTGGGCCCCATAACAAATTCACCTCAATGAAGTAATGGGACCGAGAGTTTTCAAGCACAGCCTTACAGCATTAAACCGCTTTGGAACAAACTTCTGTCTCCAGCCACCTGTCCCGCAACCTCTCCTCTCCTGAGCCACACAGCTAATAAGAAAGTACTGGTTCAGGCACACAGTGATGGGTTGAGACCATCAGTTGACAATCTCAGCCTAGCACATTGTAAGTAATAGTAAGAACTCTTGTGTGACAGGTGCCTGGAGATTGAACTTTGAAATGAAGTTATTATAGGCTCATAGTGTTTCTTTAAACAATACTTTTTTTTTGTTATTGGCGTCATTTTAAACTAATAGTCAGCAGCATTAATAAATCGGTTTATTTTATGGTTAAGGCTTAATTAAGATATACAGGAAACCCAATTAATTTCCTCATGATACTCCATCAGTCTTTACACTGGCTGTGCGTTGTGGTATTATGTAGCCAGCGAACATCTGCACTGTCAAAAATAGCCATTGTTTGTGGACAATGTTTCTCTAGGTATCAAAGAACGACCTTCTCCAAAAAAAAGACATCTCATCAAGATAACATAATCAAACATGATGTGGGTTCTATTATCTTCTGCAAATAGTTTCACCCATGGTTTTCCATGAATGACACTAACTGTGGCCAAGTCTACCACGTGACCTACAGGCGATCCACATAACTCATTAACCACTGCTGCATGAGCGTCAGGATTGGCTGAGCGGGATGGACTAGGGCTTCAACTGCAGGAGTGAACTGCAGAATCTGTAAATTCTGTAAACTTCAAGCAAAAGCGAAGACATCAAAATGGGTACATTATTTTATGCTGAAAAAGCATAATTGGCATTGTGTTTTTAAAATAGTTGTTAACCATTTTCATCAGATTTATACATCTGTATCATACTCATAAACACTGAAGATAAACAAGCACAGAACATGCTGAAAGATTGGATGGACAGAGTCCAAAGGCCACTTACTCAGCATTGATAATACATCAGAAGGATGGTGTGCGCTTGTGGTTACAGCACAATGGTTTCTCAATGAGAAACATCTGATTGATGCATTTCCTGGCACAGAAAAGAAAGCATGTATATTATCTTTGGGGGGGAAATACTGACTAAAATGTAAAAAAAAGCAAAGGTGCGTTCCTTTAAGGTGTCACTCCATGCACCATGAACACCTGGAGATTGAACACCTTAGGGTTTTGAAGTGGTCAAGGGGCTTGCAGTCTGTATGTGCAGTGTTTCAAGATTTCCTGGCTGGCTAATGTCAATTCTGCGAATACATTTCTTTGCACAGACACTCCGTTATTTACTTTACAGTATACAGCAGCACTGTTAACTGTGCGTTCGAGTGACTGTTTTTCAATCTTTCTCGATGCAGTAACTTCCTTATTAAGGAAGAAAATTAAAACTAAATCCATAAAATGAATGCAGATGTGACAGTGTAAAGTAAATTCACATAAACAAACATTCTATAAATAGCTACACCACATTGTAACCTATTATAGTGTTTACAAAAAAGAATTAGCCTTTTTTTTTTTATTTTTTTTTTTAAATCTACATTTCTCCTGAATCCGACTTGCCAACCTTCTTCTTTTAATTACTTAACATTGTACCGTGCAAAATGTAGGCCAACACAGCAATTTTTCACTTTAGGTTTTTTTATTTATTTATCAGAATATAAGCCTTGATTCCTCACTGGAGAAATATTGCTGGAGCAAAATAATAGTTTATTACAAAACCAGGAAGGGGCCGGGGCGGAACTGGGGGTGATGGATGTTTATAAATACAGCACCGTGGGAGAGCTGAAGTGCCTGGAATTGGCCTCATGCAGGAGGGTTATAGACACGCTCCGTCTCTTTCACTGCGTTTTGGGGAAAAACTAAAAGTGACAGGACTAGGTGTAGGGACAACAATCCCATAAAAGGACTAGTCAGCAAAAAAACTGGATAGTTTTGTGTTAAGGAGCTTTTTGATGTTTCATTGTGACTCAAAACACATATAGCACTTCATCTTGCTGAAATGCTTTATTTGTCTGGAGTCTGTCATATTTGTGACCGTTTCAGGGGCGGACTGAGCGGTCGGGGACTTCAGACACGGTCCGAGGGCCCGGCCGAATAAGGGAGTCTGCCGGCCGCATTGTATGTCTGGCACTTTCACACTACTAAATTGACACTGGTCACTAGAGTCTGACGCGCAATAACCGCGCCGTCCTCGAGCCCGGTGAAGCAGTGATTACATGAAGCTGAGGTGGGGCCCGGCAGAGCTGATGATGAATGAAGCCTAGTGCACGGAGGCGCGCACCATCACGTCACGTACTTCCCCTGACCCTGATTACCAACTTGCTGCCGGGACAGAGAGGAGGGAGACCAAGAGGTAGGTGTGTGTGTGTGTGTGTGGCAGTGTATGCATCTCAGCATTCAAACTCCAACACTTCACACAAATATACCCCTGCATTCAAACATCAACACTATATATAGGGCACACCCCTACATTCAAAAGCAAATACTATATATGAGTAAACCACTGCTTTCAAATGGTAACAGTACATAACAACACATTACACAGAAATACACCTCTACACCCGTATAGATATGTGCTGGGTAGATAAGACTACGGTACCCAACCTAACCGAGGTGCAAATAGGTGATCGGACATGGTCTGACCACGCGCCGGTAACCACTACGTTCAGGGCTTTGTATCCCTCACGTGGGCGCAGCTCCTGGCGTTTGAATGAATCCCTCATAGACAACGAGGTCACTGCCACAAAAATTCGGGCCAGCATAGTAACGTTCTTCGAAACCCACCAATCTGACCCCACCCGCATAGACACCAAATGGTTAGCCCTCAAAGCCGTATTACGAGGCCTGTTAATCCAGGCAGGCGCAATAAATAAAAGGACCACCCTTACTGAATCAGATAATCTACTCTCCCAACTTAAAACACTAGACCAAGCTAATAAACTTAAACCAACTAAAACTATATCCCGCAAAATTGAAAGGGTGAGGGAAAAATTACTGGAAATGTCCCTGATGAGCATGGAGCGACAGCTCCGCAAATTGAAGCTCGCCCACTATATGCAAGGGAACAAGGCGGGCAAATTGCTTGCAAACCGATTAAAATCCCGATACATTCAATCCAAACTCCCATACATGACATCAACCACTGGCTCAAAACTATTCAACCCGCAAGATATCGTGAACGAATTGGCTAATTTCTATAAAGGTCTTTACAATCTTGCACAGGACAAAACACTACACCAGCCAATCGAATCGGAAATAACCACTTTTCTGACAGAGGCTACATTGCCCCGATTGACTGCACAACAAAGTGCAATCCTGTCGGCCAATTTCACGGAAGAAGAAGTACGAAATGCAATACACAAACTACCTAAACATAAAGCCCCAGGCCCAGACGGTTTCTCTAACCACTTTTACTCCACATTTGAAACACAGCTTACCCCACACCTTACAGCCCTTTTTAACTCCTTTAAAGACTCAGGAACCATGCCGGATGAGATGTTGCTTGCCCATATCGTTACACTTCCCAAACCGGGCAAACCTCCCACTGAATGCGCCAACTTGAGGCCTATATCCCTGTTGAACGCTGACACAAAACTCTATGCCAAATTACTAGCCAACCGCCTTCAACCCTTCCTGCAAGATCTGGTCTCTCCAGAACAGGCAGGGTTTGTCCCGAATAGACAACCGGGGGACAATACACGACACTTTCTGAACCTAATCTCCTGGGCCCAAAAATCTAACCAAAGCGGCATATTGTTAGCCCTAGACGCGGAGAAAGCGTTCGACCGCCTAAATTGGACTTATATGAGGGCTGTTCTAACTGCAGTAGGCATCCCATTAGACTTTCTGACAGGGATCATGGCCCTATACGCTAATCCAGCTGCCAGAATTTTTAATTCTGGGTTTCTCTCTCAACCCTTTCAAATTTCAAATGGATCTAGACAGGGATGCCCCCTCTCCCCATTAATCTTTATAATATGTATGGAACCTCTGGTCAGACATATAAAAAAGGACGAAACAATTGAAGGCCTAGACACCCCCATAGGGAACCAAAAAATAGCTCTATTCGCAGATGATGTTCTCCTATTTTTAACACGCCCGGAGAAATCACTGCCGAACTTGATAACCCTCTTGGGGAATTATGGTAAGGTTTCGTTCTATAAAAACAACGCCAAAAAGACACAAGCGATGGCGATTGGGATGTCACACACATCCCTCTCCCCCCTGAAATCGCTGTATCCCTTCGAATGGCGGGACTCCTCCATCTCATATTTGGGCATAAAGTTGCCTTCAAGGCATTCAGCAATAGTGCAAGAAAACCACTTACCACTTATTCACAGACTAGAACAACAACTTAAGACATGGGAGGAGAAAGAGATCTCCTGGATAGGACGCATCCATACTGTAAAAATGATGATTCTCCCGCATATCTTATACTTATTCCGCACCCTCCCCATTACAATCCCTAATCCTATTTTAAAAAACTTTCAGGCCATGATAAACGCTCATATTTGGAAACGGAAACCCCCCAGAATAGCACAAAAATCACTCTGGCGCCCGTTTACAAAAGGGGGTCTGGGTGTTCCCAATGTTAACCTTTACTACAAGGCGTCATTGCTGGCCCAAGGCCTGACGATCCTTGAACGCCCTTCTCCCCCGGTGTGGTTGGCGCTGGAAAACACCTGCACATCCAACGGTTCAATTCCCTTATCTCTATGGGCAGGGTCAAAACTCCCCATAACCAAAACCAAATCCTTGCTACCCACAACAGTCTCGCTCCTCCATAACTGGAAGCGATCCACATCATTATTCCTCCGAAGCAACGACCTGCTCCTCGCAGCCCCACTGCAGGCCCTGGCTGCGCGTACGTCAGACATCCATTTAGACAATTGGCTTAAACAGGGGATCTCCCATGTCCGTTCATTAATGACCCCAGATGGCATCAAGCCTTTCCCAGATTTAATCCGGGAATTCCATATCTCCCCACGAGAACTATTCTCCTACCTCAGATTAAAAAATATTATCCAGGAATGCAGGATTAACATGGGGGAACCCGACCACTCAACGCCGTTTATCCTTAAATGCATGGGCAAACTACCGAAAACCAAAGCCTTATCCTTATGCTACAACACGTTATTGCTCCACAATAAGCCATCTAAAACATCGTACATGTCCAAATGGGAATCAGATCTAGGAATGCATATCCCAATAGAAGTGTGGCATTACGCCCAAAGTTTAACTAAACAGGCTTCCCACAGCCTTAACCAATGGGAAACATACTGCAAGCTAACGATGCGCTGGTATCTAGTCCCCACCAAATTGGCCCACATATATCCGGGATCCGACGATCGATGCTGGAGATGCCACAACTGTGAGGGGTCCCTCCTCCATATATTTTGGTCATGCACACATATTACCTCGCTATGGCAGGAGATACATGCACTTCTATATAAAATTCTGGGTGTAACAGTACCTTTGACGCCAGAATGCTTCCTTTTACATATCTTCCCAGATACCCTCCCTGTGGAAACGGCTGTATTCACGATTCACTGCTTAATGGCCACCAAAACTGCCATCGCGCACAGATGGAAGTCCCCTTTGTCACCAACGCTGCCAGAAATCTTAGGCAGACTTGACTCAACCCACGCATACGAACGCATGGCTAGCCGGCTGACCAGCAGCCAAACTAAATACAGATCACGATGGCAGGTCTGGGTGGACTATAGGAAGGGCGAGCCTCCCCCTCAGGGCCCGTAATCGGTCTCCAACCCCCCCCGGGCTTTCCCGACACAACTCTCTGTGATAAGTGTTCTACTGTTATTTGTCTGATACCAGGTCGTCTTCATGTATTTCCACCACTGTACTGTCATATAGCGCTCTAACTGACAACTGTTATTTCCATTTGACCTAATATCAAGGTTTGTTCAATGACATTGTACCGCATGTGATGATCTATGCAAGCTGCCTTCCCCCCCTTCCCCTTTTCTCTTCTGTTCCCCCATTTGATTTGTATTCTGTGTTATGTGAATGATGAAAAACTTACTCAAATAAAACACATTGAAAAAAAAAAAAAAAAAAAGAAATACACCTCTACATTCACACACATTTTTATATATTGCTATACGATAACTAAGAAAGAAGTAAGGTTTATTGGTAACCGATTGTTATTGTGCTGTATAGAACGGCTGTGTGTATATCTTCTTCTTTAGAATACCTGTAGAGTGCCCCCCATATTATTACTTCAGGAGGCTTTATCTCATAAATAGCGCTAACACGATTTTCACATTTTGTTTATAGGTAATTGGGAAATTTCTGATGTGTTTTTAGCTGCTTTTACGATTTCTTTGAGTTATTTTTTATTGGATATTGATTTTTGCGCTCTCTTACTTGTATACATTCACACACATAATGCATTCAAAAACATGCTTACATATAAACATACAAACACTGCTCAGTGCCAAGTACAACCCTGCAAGGATGGGCACATGGTAGATCCCCAGCTGGTAGTTGTACAACGATAAGGGGTATCAAAAATATTCTTGGACCAGGGCCCTATCTATTTTAGCTCCACCAGTGAGCGCAATGCAGATTATCAACTTTTAAAAATGGTACACATAGAAAACATTCATATACAAAGAAGGGGAATAATAAATCAGAGGCAAACTTCAATAGACACTACAGTCACCAGAACAACTACAGCTTAATATAGTTGTTCTGGCCTGTATAGTATGTCTCTGCAGGCTTTTTAATGTAAACACTGTCTTTCCAGAGAAAATGCAGTGTTTGCATTACTGCTTAGTAATCCCTCAATTTGAAGTCACTCAGACGGCCACTAGAGGACTTCCTGGTTCAGTGCTGCACAGTGTGCAGCACCTATGTTCCACAAACCCAATCACTAAAGGCTCTATCCCCCAGTTACATCCCGTATACCCACTACAGTCTTTCTTCCCACACTACATCCCCTATATCACTACTACAGCCCCTACCACCTCACTACAGCCCCTGTTCCCCATTACATCCCTTATCCCCCACTACATCCGATATCCCCCATGACAGCTTACAACCACCCAACCCCCACACTACAGTCTCTATCCCCAATTATAACCCCACTACAGCTCCTATTCCCCCATTAGAGTTCTTATGTGTAACACAAGAATGAACATGTGGACAGTGCGGGCGCAATGTATATTTGTGTAGCTTGCAAGCTGGTGGGTACAAGCGGGGCCCGTGATCTTCTATTGCCCAGGGGCCCCATGAGTTGTCAGTCCGCCCCTGGACAGTTTGTAAAAGTGCTAATTTAAAAAGGCATTTTATTTGTTTTAGTGGGGGGTAGAAACACTTCCCTCCTTGCTACTCAAACAGACAGGGAGGTTTTGTTTAGTTTCCGTTATCTCCACAGTGCTAAGAGAAGTGGGCCCCTATGTACCATACCCACTACAGTGAGTTGTTGTAGTGGTTATGGTACTATGATTCCATGGGTGTTCTTCCTCTTTTTCCTGTAAACTTTATAGGAGCAGTTTGTCAAACAGCGTCCCTTCCCGTTACCAATAGACTAGTCTGTGTGTACAGGCTAAAAATATGGGGACATTCCAATTCCACATTATTTGTGCCAATCTGTTCACTCTGCCAGCCCACAGTTCAGAAGCTCAAAGCCTTTTTTTTTTGCTGTCAAAGGGTGTAATTTTCTGTAAAAACCAGTGCACAGTACCCACAGTCTCATGATGGAGAGATATAGTAGTCATTGTACTTAGAACATCGCCTTAACATGCACCCTGGGATGCACGGCTCTTGGTATTAAATGATTCTCCACTTCAGAATATTTCATCCTAAACACTAAATTAAAGGGTTACTAAAGTCACCAGAACAACTACAGCTTATTGAATTTGTTCTGGTGAGTAGAATCATTACCTTCAGGCTTTTTGCTGTAAACACTGTCTTTTCAGAGCAAATGCAGTGTTTACATTACAGCCTAGTGATAACTTCACTGGCCACTCCTCAGATAGCTGTTAGAGATCCTTCCTGGATCATGGCTGCCTAAAATGCATCCAAACATTCAGTATCTCCTCCCTCTGCATGCAGACACTGAACTTTCCTCGTAGAGATTCATTGATTCAATTCATCTCTTTGAGGAAATGCTGATTGGCCAGGGCTGCTTGAATCATGCTGGCTCTGCCCCTGATCTGCCTCTTTGTCAGTCTCAGCCAATCCTATGGGGAAGCACTGTGATTGGATCAGGCCACCACTTCTGATGATGTCATCAGACTGCTTGTTTTTTTCTGAGTCTAACAGCATGCAGAGTTACAGCTTCAGGCTTGAATACAGTAAGATTTCTATATTTAGGGAGGCATGAGGGGCCCAGGGGGGCTAGATGGTGGTTTTAACACTATAGAGTGAGGAATACATGTTTGTGTTCCTGACCCTAAAGATGCTTTAAATAATTTCTACATACATTTATTTTTTGTCTCCAAAAAAAACCCCAAAAAAACATACATACATATATATAATTGCGGTAAATTGACAAAACTTAAAACCACATACCTAAACCGCACTTTCCGCAGATAAGAATTTCATCCAGAGGGACGGATGTATTTCCCAAACATATGTTGCACTTTGGCTCTTCTCCAGGGATGCCAGCTGTGGGAAGGACATATTAATGGATTAACAAGAAAATAAAACATCATAAAAATAATAGGGTTAATGCATGGATCCCCCAAACTGGACCTTGACTTGCATATAAAAATAAATAAATAAATAAAAAAAATAGAAAGAAACAACTAGTAAAACATAAACAGGTTTGGTCAATAAAAGGGAGTATTTACTATTTATAAAGCACTAACATTCCAAACTCCACTGGGAATAACTGCCATTGAGGTGCCTATGAGAGAATGTGGGGGCTAGCTACCTCCCACTTATTCTGAAATCTGCAAATTATGTTAAAAGGTTCATTTATTTATTTTAAAAATCAAAAATCAACTGTTGACAAATTATAAAAATAGACTATGTTGATGACATAAAAAGAGCCAAGGTCATAACATATTTTGTGAATAACAGCTAAGAGTACACATTTGTAATTGTAGGACAGAGTTAAACATCCATAAACCAAACCCCTTTGTTTTTATGTTTTTTACCAGCTGACAAACCAAAGAAAATTATTGTGCTCAAATAAATATATGATTTAATTATTTTTCTTTGCTACTATCCGCAATACAAGTATCAATTGTGACTAAATTATGTGTAATTTGTGCATTTACCGACCTGGGAATGAAATGTACATTCTAAATTCTAGAACCCAAAAATAAAGATAAATAATGAATGGGTTTAACTTCAATGGAGCCATGCAGATGTCAATGCAAAGTATAAATACAGCTATTACGGGTCACTCGACTTTGAGGGATCATGCTCTGGAATTGACTCAGGCAGAGGGAATCCCCTCCAAAACTTGGAATGCTGACTACGGGAATATAGTCTAGTCTAATGTTCCAACAGCAAGGGCTGGAAGAATTTGCAATTGGAGGCTAACAGGGCTTTCTACTAATGTGAGAATTCAAAGAGCATTTCAAATGTAAGGCCAGAGTAGTTGAACGGAACGAACACTGGAGTATTTCCAGTTTGGCTATTTGGACCTTAATTTTAAAATTCTCTTTGAATTTCCACTTTGGTAAATAACACTGTAAGCCTATCAATGCATCCAAATTTAGAAGAATTGTGAGGATCCAGCATCCTGCACTATCTTAGCAGCATAAAAAGGGGCTGACTTTTCCCAATGGGGAAATCATTCATTTTTTTTTTTTTTTTTGTCATATTGCACAAAAACTGTTTGAAAATAATCAAAATGGAATGATTATGTTGCAAGAATACTAATTGATTTCAAGCTTTAAATTGTCCCTTTACCAGTATACTGGAAAAAAACAGATATCCCTACCAGGGAAGAATGGATCCATCGAGTTGAGGATATCCGAGCGGCTGAAGCTATGCAAGCGGAGCTGATGGGCAGGGGACCGAAGTGTGCTGAACTCTGGACTCCGTGGTTTACCTTCCGCGCACAGCGGTAGGGGGGGGCCGGGCGGGGATGCGGGCCGGGCAACGTGCCTATGGCAAGTGCTGCGCTCCACAGTGGCCCGCTGGAGGTGGCAACGCTGAACCGTACACCACGCATCTCTCTAAGATGGGTGGGAGACTGTGAAGGCACTGCCGATTGAGACAAACGGGTGACCACGTGGACCCACAAGGGGGACATACCCTCAAGGGAATAGCTGACGAACCTGAACGAAACCCCACTACATAAATATGAACGGGGATACGGCTGTCCTACACATGACCCCCCCCCCAGACCCTCTCCGACTACTACATGGTGTCGCAACCACGGTTAGGGGACTCTGATAGACTACATGACGAGGATACGCAGGGCACCTGCTAACGAGGACGATGGGCGTACAATGCAGCCTTGGATTTGCACCCCCCCCCATTTCCTCGCACACTTGCCACATCGCTCACCGCTACACACTCCCCATGTCACACCGTAACCTGGACAATCCTCTCTTCAACGGATCCATACCGCCCACTTATATATACTGTGGTCGCACATATATACATGTTGCCCCACCTCCCCATCCCTGCCGACGCCACTCGTATAAATACACTACAGGCACATATAGCACCTCAGGCACTATACGGACCCCATTTCACTCACGTTGTCCCGTCTCCTATGGGCCTAGCCCGACTGTTCGAGTCTACTACATTCACATAATACAACGACTTCATAGAGTCAACAGCATACCTAACTATGGGCACTGATATGAGCGAACATGGGAACTGTGATTGATTCTCTCCCTCATTGAAAGCTCGATGTAGATATCAACTGCTTATTCACTGTATCTTCATGCTTGTATGACAAATGGGACCTGCGAGCCCGAAATGCGATATACTCACCTACACACAGGCACTCATATGACCTCAGACATTATACGGATTCCACTACACTCACATTGTCCTATCTCTCACGGGCCAAGCCCAACTATACGAGTCTAATACCTTCACACATTTCAATAACTTAATTGACACGACAACACACCTAACTATGGGCACTTGACACGAGCGAACATTTGAATTGTAATTGATCCTCTCCCTCATTGAAATCTCAATGTAGATGTCAACTGCTTATCCATTGTAATTTCATGTTTTTATGATGACTGGGGCCTGCGAGCCCGAAATGCGTTACACCTATTCATGAATAAACTTGATTTTCCAAAAAATAAATAAATTGTCCCTTTAAATCTGTACCATGTGGATACAACATTTTGTAGCGGAATACTGCACAGCCGCTGGGATTTCAGTTGATTAACCCCCATAAGGACCAATTGTATTTCTTGCCATCAAAACAATTTGGTCTACGCTGACCTGTTTGCCAACAAGAGCATGACCCGCTTCCGTATAGCACTGCTCACTTGATGGCTAGGACATTAGGAATTTATGATGACACAGGGCATCATAGGTATTTAACAGGTTAAACTTCTTAATAGATTGTTTAAAAATTGTCCTAGCAGCACCGTTTCAGATGCCCCCATTGCCATTCCTATACCACAGGCCTTCAAAAATCAGTAAAATTTAGAAAAGGCAGAAATATTAAGGAGCCAGCTTGTTGGTTTCCAGGAGCTGGATGACAAGAACATTTGCAGGATTCTACATACCTGGCTATGAATCTGGGGGTTCAACTGTTTGTATTAATATAATGTAACGCAAAGCGTGACTGAAAGGGTATAATATTCCTTTAAAAGCTTCCATAACAACCTTTCATCTTTCCTGGACAGAGACACTAAGAGAAGGCGGGGTGATTTACTGGGTGATAAATGGCAGACAGATATAAATGAGTTTGGAACAGTCTCTACAGTGACTTCCTTCAGAAACCTCAAAATAACACAAATGCCTTCACTGACTGTCTGCTGGCTCATAAACAAAGCTCTTAAACAACAAGGGTCCTTTAGTAGCCTCTCAATCCCAAGCTCTAACAAGCTTCATTCAGCCCAAAACCATAGAATTCCTTCAGTGCGATTTCACGAACCACCTATAAAGAACAGAATTCCTAATTTCATGCTAAGCCCCTTGTTTCCCAACATTGAAGAACAGAAAACTAACAGGGGATAGGAAGTTAACATTCCAGTTATTGTAGGCAACATTACCCAAGATCTGTAAAGTGCTGCGCTTTCCTTAAGTTGTGGTGCAAGGAGATCCCCTGTCTCCCGGTACACAGTGTATTATAACTGCAGACATCAGCCACAGACAGGATATTTGAAGAAGAAATTGTCTGCTTTCTTCTGTTAGTACAAGTACTTGTATGTTGTGAGTCTGTGGAGCGGGCGCATGTGATGTGCACCTCTGACAGGCTCTTTATCAGCTTTCTGTGATAGAACTGGAGCACCCAGTCATGTGGAATAGCTCCTGAGTGGTGGAGTACATACCTACAATATCTGCTCACCATCTCTGGGAAATAATGGGAAAGCTGGGATAGTCTGATATATGTCTGCTATAGTGTGGCCAGATTCGCCATGTCTTCTTGGACACATATCAGTTCTTCATGTTAAAGAAAGAAGCTGTCTTGTAGTATACAGCATTCAAATGCTGCTGGGGGAAGGAATCAGGTACAGTTACCATAAGTTCCTTCATGATTAAGAAATTAATTTCTAAGCTGAATCATATGAATTCTACATACAGCAGGGAAGCACTTCTCAAGCAATACACAAGAGAACACATTAAAACTCTTCCTCATTACTTATCAGGTCCATGCTCTGTCTCTCCATGCTTTCTCTGGAAGGCTTTCACCTTCTCTGACATAAACAAACCAACACACATTCATCATGATTTCTTTTAGTTCTTTAAAGGAAGACTATAGAATCAGGAATACAAGCGTTTATTTCTGACCCTATCGAGTTAGAACCACCATTTAGCACAGACCCAGGAAACACCTCTAGTGGCCCTCTTAGAAGTGGCAACGAGAGGTGTCCTAGGGAGAAATGTAAAGACTGTTTTTTTCTCTGAAAAGGCAGTGTTTACAGCAAAAAGCCTGCAGGGACTGACTATAGAAACCAGAACTACATTAAGCTGTAGTTGGTTTGGTGGCTATAGGGTCCCTTTAAACCTCCAGGCACTCACTGAATTCTGACACTGCTACCCCCTGCTTTACTGTCTTATAGCAGCCATTAACGGACACTGCAGGCTAGAGGTGACCCCTGCATTGTCATCAATTATATAAAACAATTCATATTGAGTATTCTGCCTATGCTACAAAATCCACATACTTCACAGCATCTACAGTGGGCTCAGCTCAGATCAGGAAATGGCCGAGCCAATCAGCATGCTCCCATTATTTTCATTGGAGCTGGGCACATTCCTTAAACTGGTGGCCAGCAGAGGAATATCCAATGTGTAAATACGCGTTCTGCCGCCAATTCCAATCATTACACTGGATCAACAGAAATGCCACCTACCAACTTACGGACGCTCCATTCAGTTTTGGGAGTTGCCCTGTCAGACGGTTGAGCACAGCAACAACTCAGGCTCCTTCACTGCAAAAATACCCAGCAGGGAGGGAGGTAGGAGTGTTCGTACACTGTACAAATATGTGAATATGTGTAGAAGGAAGCAAAGCATCCTCCTATGACATCTGCCACTAAGGGGTGGTGATTTACATCCTATCCATTGGTTATACCCCCATGGGAGGTTTAATTTAAAAAACCTATCACAATGTTTACAAGTGCAGTTGACCCCCGAACCTTGGGTTGTTTTCTTAAAAATCGAGAATACACTCAAGGTGTCTGACTAGTGACATCCACAAGTATGTCCTGTATTATGGATGTGCTTAGCAAAACATTAGAAAACAGTCCCTCTGTCCAAAGCAGATACTAAATTTGGCATGTTCTCCAAATGGAGGAACTTACAGCTTGCATAAACAAAACTTCTGAGCTTGTTGTAAATATGTGGCACCCTGGATTGGACATGTTTGCCTTTCCAGGAATGAATATTAACCTACTGGCATTGTGAGCCAGTGGTGGTGGGAGATTTGTTTGAGGGTTTATTGCGGAAGCTTATTTGGAACACTAGTCTTCATGGTATCTTCATACATAAGGCATTACTGTTAAGACAAGCTAGCTTGAGACTTTTTCTTGTTATACTAATAGCTATGTTGCATAAAAAATAAAATAAAAACCAACAAAAAACAATAAAGAACAATAACAGTGAATGAGGGGGACAGAGGGCCTCTTTGCTTTGTAGTTGTAGGTAGGTACAGTACTTGAGTGGAGTTGCTATTTAGGTTTTAAATTTCCCAACTATTTGAAAAACAGCATCTCTTAATAAGCAGCAAATTCTCATTTAGATTTCTGGTTTAATTTCTTGTCGGGATTCGACATCTGGATTGTCTGTTCCAGCAGCCTGTTACCATTTGGCTTTCTCCAGTCATTGCGTCACCGGGAGTACAACTGACACCAGAGTGTTTGTGGTGGATAAATTAGACTCAGAGGTTTTACTGAATGACATAAACAGGAACAGTCTTCTCTGCCTGTCTAAACACACCCCCTAATCTGATCACTCGAAAAGAACTTGTTAAGTGATATTCAACAATCTGCTAATACATTTGTGGGAAGAAAAAAAAACACATCCCTCCAGGAATCAGGTTACCCAGCATATAGGCCCCACAGATCTGCATGTTCCGACAAAATTGCTTATTCTTGTCACAACTGTTGACTTGACAGAACACAGAAAACGCACTGTTTGAAACGGGACAGTAGCATTCCAGGAGCTAGTAACTAATGAAAGTGAACTATAGATGCAGTTGATTAAACTGAAGGAGTTTTGGCATGTACAAGTTCAGTCTGGTCCTCTAAGTTATTAGGGTATTTCCACACTCTGTGATAAAATGCATTAGGGTCAAGAAGGCATCAATTAAGAGCGGGGCTCTCTCACTTTAGACATAAATGTGTTGTATTATGAATTACATGCAGCTGTGGCTCATTCTTAAAACGACATATTCACGTCACTACAGTGATTTTATCTTGACTGGCTGGATGCATGTTTCTGATTCAATTTAGTTGTTCCTACAGAAAGCGGTAGTTTTAATATTTATTACAAAGCAGTCGTTAAACACTTAACACCAAACAGCTGGGAGATATTTGGAGAAAAACAATAACGACAAGTTTCCATGGTTGCATTTAACGTCTTCAAGCTTCTCACGTCTGCGTCCAATGATACCGACCACTACTTTGCCCATACGGTTTTAAAAATTGGATATATGTCAGGAAAAAAGTGCATTTTCTTATTCATTGCCATGGCACATTCACCAGGACACTATAAAAAGGTTCACTACAATCACCTGAGAAAGCATCCCTTGGTATTGTTATACATCTGAGTTACCAAACTTCACAAGTATTTAGCGAAAAACAAATAGCCACGTTTACAGATGGGCTGTAGTGTTTAAAGGTACCCACTTATAAATGATATACTAGGAGTTTGCAGTCATTAATGTGTCTTTCTTTTTTTTTTCACATTTACATAAGGCAGGTGTGTTTTTTATGTAGTTTGTATGAGGTAATAATTTTTTATATCTAGCATGGAAACAAGGTGTTAATTAATGGTTTGTCTCTCCTATTATTCTATGTGATATGTTCACATTTTCATCAGTCTTCAAATGTCACGTTTTGCAGAATGGAAACAGTCGGTAATTGCTAATGATCACGACAAGCATGAAAACAAGGCCAGTATATACTTACCATGCTGAATGTCTTTCCAGAGGACCCAGTACTTTGAATTATCTTCAAATGTGACAAGACAACTCTGCTTAGAGTTGCTGACCTGCAATAAATTAAAATGTATTACGGTCAGGGAATGTTCCTAGTGATTTACATCAAGAGCCATTTAGTGACTAATAACATTGCAAAACTTCATTATGTTAACTCCTGTATACCTTTTTTTTAAAAAAACAAACAAACACGCAGGCTGTTAATGACCTAGTAACCTAACCGGGAATTTTTCGGTTCACTTTATCTGGAGATTTTTGTCTTTATGAACGTAGTCGTTCATCTATGCAAAAAGGGTCTGGACTGCCCAGAATGAGTTTGTGAACTGCTTTTAAATTACCCATACCCCAGGTGAAGATGCAGATTACCAGCATCCATGTCCTGCCCATTGGCACTTATCAATCACGTGGAATAAACTAAATGACTGACCCAAAAAATTCTCTTCCCAGGACTATGAACATAATTTCCTCATTTAAGGTGATTTGTATAGATTTAGTAAGGTTTGAAATAGTTACTCGTTTTATCTTCCCAAGGTAATACAGTCCATCTGTCCATCGACACAGCACATATTGTCCTTCAGCCTGACTGGCCATCAACTCCGTACACCCATGCCCATTCTTCATCGAGGACTCTGGGACAGTTTGTTGCCGGTGACTGCAGGTTACACAAACATCTCTGATGGCAGGGTCCAAGTTGCTTTCTTCCATCACCTCTTAAGGACCACTGTAAACAACACAGAAATCTCAGCTAATGCAATAAAATTGGAACTACCGTGACAACGGCAAACAACTTCATGTCCTTTCCTAGCAACAGCAAAATAATATAATAATGTAACACAGAATTATTAGCAAATGTCATGTTTCCTACAGAAGTAAGAGAGAAAATTACAGGACTCAGATCTGTTTGACAAAAAGTATTTAGTGATATCAGTTATTTTGTAGGCAAGGAAGCTCAAAAGCTATTTACGTAGTACCAATAATTTTTTACTTTATAGATATGAACTCATACTCCCCATACAATATATTGAAATGTACAACATTTTATCATAAGTGGAAAATAGAGAGAGAAATAACAGTCCCAATTTGAACATGCATTTGAAGGAAAACAGAATATCACATAAAAAAAGATTAACACAAGTTATATGTAATTTTCAATTTTCTTTTTTTTTATGATGTGATTTCCAGAAAAATGATGGTTCCCTTTTAAATGTTGCACTATAAGAGAGCCACTATGACACTCACTCTTTAGAAATTACATTTAATGAACACGTATTTAAAAAGTGCATTTTCACATTCAGCACAGGTTCCAGGTTCCTAGGATTTTGCCCACGAGAACAGGTGCACTTTTCGCCTGATGCTTCAAAAAGAATTCCCCTGCACTAAAATTAATTAAGATAAAATTAATTTTCAGCTTGTGACATCACCAAACCAGAAAGTCAATATTTGAAACAGAAACACACTTCGTATGTCCAAGTCTCATCTTTTGCATTTTACTTTTTTTTTTTTTTTTTACAGCAATCTGTCCATGCCAGAATATTTGTACTGTGTGCTGTAAATCGGATTCTGTCTTCCTCGCCGTGAGTCAGCGAAAATGAATCACATCGCTTAGCAGACGCACCGCAATTAAAAAGAAAGTTTTAACTGTCTGCTGCTAAGACTGATTTGCAGTGAAGGAAGGAGGGAGGCAGAGAAGGCTCTAAATGTGTTAATGACAGGTGTAGAGTGGAAGTGCTTGTGCTGTGCTTTTCAGGAAATGGTTCTCCCCTAGTAAGGACCATATCCTATATCATGGTTATTTTATAAAAAAGTAATAAAATAAGAATATAGACTGGCGGAACCAGATAACACACTGAAATGTGTTAATGTGGCCGGGCTTGGGATAATGGGACTTGCAGT
Organism: Pelobates cultripes; assembly: GCA_933207985.1. Taxonomy (NCBI): domain Eukaryota; kingdom Metazoa; phylum Chordata; class Amphibia; order Anura; family Pelobatidae; genus Pelobates; species Pelobates cultripes. The sequence continues at coordinate 136,465,379 of OW240920.1, read as the reverse complement.
CAAGAGATGGAAGGCCAATCGCTGGTTAATAATTTGAGTACCATGCAATTTACTTGCTCTAAGGATGAGGTGGTCAAATCTGTATCGTCAGCTGATCCCATGATGCTTAGCTGTAGTTCTGAAGCAGTAGGACATACAGCATTTGGCCATTCCTGCCCTAGGGTATCCGAATTTAAAAAAAAAATTATAATAATTAATTATATGTGAATCCAAACAAAAAAGTATGAGCCATTACTGGTCTTATTTGGATTCTGTTTAAACTATTTAGATTAATATACTTTCATTCTGGCTTCACCACTGACTTCTACATGGTGGCCCATAAGTCCCTACCCATCCATGTATCTTATGTATCCAGTGTATCTGTGTGCTGGATGGATAGGGACGTATGGGCCACATGGTATCTAAAAATATAGTTCCCATGACCCCTGAGACCAAACCGCATCAACATCTGTCTCTAAATTTGCAGAGCAACCTCCCCAATATAAGAAAGTAGATTAATCAAGCACTATTACAAAATAAGAAAAATTTAAAATGTTTAAAAAAAGAAATAAATTTAAAAAAAAAGAAAGATATTCCGGCCCGGAAATCCTATGCTAACTGTGTCATTTACATTTCCTCTCTAAAACAAAGTGAAAAACCTCAAAACAAGCGCCTCCCTCCACAAGAGCAGGCTGTGGTCCAACTGCTCAGTTAATTCACCCAGCCAGTGTGGTTATGAACATGTACATTAACAGCATTAACCGTTCCCCATGCTAAGAAGACTCCTTTAAGGGTGGGGAAGAGTTAAAAGTGTTCCTTATGAGTCTGGAGTTCATCAAAAGAGCAAATCCATATAATGATGACTATTTAAATCAAGAAGACAGACACCTCTTAAAGGCAAATTAATGTGTAATGATTATAAAATATTCTTATTCAACTTCAAAGCGGAGGTTTTTTTTTTTTTTTTTCTACAGACAGCACCTTGCCAGAAAACCTCTGCGTTCATTTCTATTAAGTCATTAAAATGAGACACTACAGAAACAAGGGATTATGGGAAATGTATGTCTCTCTCATAGGATTCTCTGAGAGATGTGTAGGTGTTGTGCGCATGTGCAACACAGAGTGTTTCTTCTTTGGGGAAAAAAGTGAATGAAGCTCCCATGGCTCCCATTTACAGGTGCAAGCAAAATTTCAATCATTCCCATTTTCTCCAAAAGAATTTCATATTTTAGGCCAATATTGCTAAAATGAAAACACAGTTGACTTGGTGAATTTTTCAAAATTGACTAGTGTGGTCTAAATTTGAAAATTCACATAAAACAACTGATATTCAGTCTGTAGGGAATGGCCACAAATAATTAACTCTACTTCACAATCATTGATGTTTGCATCCAGGTAAAAGATGTCGGACCAAAGTGGTTCTCAGGACTTTCTACTACAATCAGGTTTACAGGGCTTCCTGGTATGTGAACAGGTGGGTTCAATCAGGAAGTGTCAGCCTCACCTGTGCTAACAAATGAGTCACAGAGGGGCTTTTTCTCAGAAAAGTACTGTGAAAAAATGAGCACAGAGAAATTGTCTTTGGAAACATTTGACCTTAAACAAACAGAACAACCGTTGGCAGGAAATCTGATGACCACTAAAATTTATACTCTGCCAGGTTGGCAGGACATCACGGGCAGTGATCACCCGTAGTAATTTGGGTACAAATTCTGCAACTTTAAAAGTGGTCTGTAACTGTGTCTGGTGTAATGCAGTCATTGATAAATGTTGTTATCTTAAAACTCCCAGAATCCCTTATGCTTTCTGACATGTGGGCAACTGTCATGGATGTTGTGTGTAGTTGTCCAATGTGGGTTCCAGTTCTGGACAGATCTAAGGTGAGATGATTTATGTGAACGAGCAGCGTCAATATAGATAACAACTTGTATATGTTATTAATGGAAAACATGTGAGGCGATCCCCTTAGCTCTACTAATCCCTGCTGTGCTGCGCTAGCTCATTGGCTGAACGTGACCACTGAGTGCTCTCAGACAATGAGCGCTGCCCCTGCGCCTGGCTCAGGGCCTATTGTCAAACAATTCTGAAAACAGTTTGATAACTTACTCTGATCAGGCAACAGGTAACTCCTGGCACAAACCATTACAGTGGGCTGTAGTGGTTATGGTGCTTGAAGTGTTTTTTTTTTTGTTTTACATTTTTGGATTTAAGTGTGGCTAATGCATTTTCTAAGGCACTTATTATTTTGTACTGAAGAAATTGTGAGCAGAAGGCTGGCTAAGCATCATGAGAAATAGTTCTCGCACCTCTATGATGATAAGCAGGGGAGGTCTGCTATGGTGGGCCCTTGCCCTCAAGTGGCAATCGTTATTTTGAATAATAGAAGTGGCAGCTGTGAAGGTAAGTCTGTTGGCAGAAGAAAGGCCGCAGGCAGGAATTGTGTCAGGCTTTTACTCACTCAGCACTGTGTGGGTTTGCGCATGGGCTGGTGGCTACAATTTTGATATTCTCTAGGCTTGCAATGACCCACTGGGTATTTCCCAATGGACGGCAGTACCTGGAATTGTCCATACTGTCACACTATGATAACTACCTGTAACGTGGCGCTTGCAGTGACCACAGTGTTAGATGAGACATTGCTCATGACATTCATTACAAACGCTGGTTTTCATTGATGGCGATCTAGTGGTGGGAAAGAAACTCTGCTTCTCTTAGACTTGCACAGATCTCTTTGAAGGCTTCATCACGCTGGGTCAGTACTAATGGCTGATACAGGGATATATAATCTCCCAGTACTCGAGCATCCTTCATCTATCAAACCTGCATCTCACATGAGCATGACCAAGATCACCCACATAGAGGTCTTTTGGACACATATAATTTGTCCTTCTCCCCATGCCCACTGCTGCCAAGGAATCCTGCATCCCAAAAGTGTAGGCTTCAATAAACAAACTGTTTGTAAGAGAGAGTTGGAGAATGTATTTTTCTTCAAAATGTTTTTTCCCAATTCACTACAATTTGTTGTATAGTAAATAAATAAAGTCACTAGCTTCCAAGAACAAACCAAAACGATCACCTTCCCACAAAAAAACAACTTTCATTTTAGCCATCAATGAATCTTTCACGTCTCGAAATATAAATGTTTGTGAAGTACTTTAAAGGGATCAATCCATCTGATGAGTCAAGCATTACTAACAGAATAAAATGAATCACCTTCAGACTAACCAAAAGGCTGGTTGATTATTTGACGCTTTCAAATGCTGCTTGTTTTAACTCAATCAAACTATAGCAGCATCTTAAAACACAATATTGGTAAAATCTACTACAATAATGGCGGTGCCAGGTCGAAAATAAAAAAACACTAACAGACTGTGATTTTTAACGCAGCTGAAACCTGCTTTTAAACACAGCTAAGACATATCGCACTTGCCAAAAAAATTTGAAATTCAGTTGGAATGTATGTTCACTTTCCAACAATTCACACCGTTCGTGAAGGTGTTGCAATAATTGTTCTCCAAAAGCATATAGCATTTTACAAAGCTGTACCGGTTAACTTAACGTCCAATGTTAACTGTCTCAGTGCTGAAGGGCATCTTATTGGGGGAAACAGTGTCTTAGTTACAGTAGCTCTGATTGCACACATAAAGGCTTTATTGATGCAATGTCATGCACACGCTTTTATAAGTTAAATAAATAAGAATGTAGCTAGACTAACATTGCCCATATGAAAAGGAACCTCTTAGTGACTTTTCGTCTGCAAATAAAAGAGTAAATGTAAAGCAGGCTGTGCTATATAATAAAAGGTCACTAGATAGAAAACAGAAGAGGACTGTGGAGAAATCGGCAAAACCCCCTCTCTCTAAATTCCTGTGCTTCCACCAACCCAAGTACTGTTATGCATGTCTTCAAAATTTTGCATATTAAAAATGCTATTCTGGACACCCCTTGGTTTGGTTAAGGGGGGCAATGGAAAAGATCTGTGTACCAGCACTCCTCATTGCACATCAGAGTAGCAAGGCCTGTAATGACATTTCCTGTAATGTGCCCCCACCCTGTGGTTGCCCAAATACTGTACACTAGAAACTGAAGCTACAGTTAGACTCCTATTTGTATCCCTGCAGCACCTCCCCTAATCCGTTACATTAGGTGTCCAACAGGTCAATTAGGCAGTCAAGAGTTAACATAACTGCATCGTCCTCTGCCGACCACTGATTGGCTCTTTCAAAAAAACCTCAAACATCTTTTAGAGGAGGCAGTGAGCAGTCATAAGAAAAGAAAAAACTCGCAAATCAACATTAAAAACTGGCTTGTAGTCCACTTTCCCCAGGCTAACAATCACTGTAACAGGGCTAGGAATGAAGCAGGTTTTGGTACCAATAGAATCATCAGCAGATACATTGTAAGGAGGATAAGACATTTACTGACATCAGAAAGGTTACAGATTGGAATGCATATAATAGAGTGCTATCAGATAAAGTAGTATTCATAAATATTCTATGCCACAAACACAGGGTTTCCTACAAAGGAGGCGGGTCTCTGGGCACAAGAGCTTACAGTCTAAAGCTCCATTTTATACATTTATAAGATACTGATTAGTCACTGAGTGCACTTACAGTGTGCCCCCCAACTTCCACTGATTGTAGTGACATTATGCCCATTCCCTGTTTCTGATTGCCATCACACCATACTCACCTGACAATGAGTGCACTCGCACTGTGCCAACTTCATGTCACTGGGTGCCATCACACCATACTCACCTTACAATGAGTGTACTTCCCTGTTGTCATTGATTGCACTCACACTATACCAACTACACGTCACAGAGTGCACTCACACCATATTCACCTCATGTCATTGAACACACTCACATGGTACCTACCCACTCACACTTAACATATCCTGTGCCCAAAATGTCAGTAAGTGCACTCACATTATACCCACTACTTGAAGGCGGGTGTACAAACCAAGCACCCACCTACTGTCACTGAGTGCGCCCTCACTGTACCCACCCCCTGTCACTGAGTGCTCCCTCACTGTACCCATCCCCTGTCACTGAGTGCTCCCTTACTGTACCCACCCCCTGTTACTGAGTGCTCCCTCACTGTACCCATCCGATGTCATACTGTACCCACCTCCTGTCAATGACGGGACTCACACTGTATCCATCCACTGTCACTGAGTGCTCATTCACTGTACTACCCCCCTGTCACTGAGTGCTCCCTCACTGTACCCACCTCTTGTCAACAAGTGCTCCCTCACTTTACCCACCCCCTGTCACTGAGTGCACTCACACTGTACCCACCCACTGTCACTGAGTGCTCCCTCACTGTACACACCGCCTGTCACTGAGTGCACTCATACTGTACACATCCCCCTGTCACTGAGTGCACTCACACTGTACACATCCTCCTGTCACTGAGTGCTCTCTCAGTGTAACCACCGCATGTCACTGAGTGCAGTCACACTATACACAGCCATCGTCACTGAGTGCTCCCTCACTGAACCCACCTCCTGTCACTGAGTGCTCCCTCACTGTACTACCGCCCTGTTACTAAGTGCACGTTCACTGTACCCACCCCCTGTCAGAGTGCACTCTCACTGTACCCACCCGCTGTCACTGAGTGCACTCTCACTGTACCCACCTGCTGTCATTGAGTAAACTCACACTGTACCCACTTCCTGTCACTGAGTTCTCCCTCACTGTACTACCCCCCTGTCACTGAGTGCACGTTCACTGTACCCACCTCCTGTCAACGAGTGCTCCCTCACTTTACCCACCCCATGTCACTGAGGGCACTCACACTATACCCCCCCTGTCACGGAGTGCACTCACACTGTACCCACCCACTGTCACTGAGTGCTCCCTCACTGTACACACTGCCTGTCATTGAGTGCACTCATACTGTACACATCCCCCTGTCACTGAGTGCACTGACACTGTACACATCCCCCTGTCACTGAGTGCTCTCTCACAGTACCCACCGCCTATCACTGAGTGCTCTCTCAGTGTACCCACCGCCTGTCATCGAGTGCACTCTCACTGTACACATCCCCATGTCACTGAGTGCACTCATACTGTACACATCCCCCTGTCACTGAGCGCTCCCTCACTTTACCCACCCCATGCCACTGAGTGCACTGACACTGTACACACCCCTTGTCACTGAGTGCTCTCTCACTGTACCCACCTGCTGTCACTGAGTGCACTTACACAGTACCCACCCTTTGTCAGAGTGCACTCACACTATACACATCTCCCTGTCACTGAGTGCTCCCTCACTGTACCCACCACCTGTCACTGAGTGCGCTCACTGTATCCACCCCCTGTCACTGAGTGCTCTCTCACTATACACATCCCCCTGTCACTGAGTGCACTCACACTGTACCCACCCAGTGTCACTGAGTGCACTCACACTGTACCCACCCACTGTCACTGAGTGCTCTCTCACTATACACATCCCCCTGTCACTGAGTGCACTCACACTGTACCCACCCAGTGTCACTGAGTGCTCTCTCACTATACACATCCCCCTGTCACTGAGTGCTCCCTCGCTGTACCCACCCCCTGTCACTGAGTGCTCCCTTACTGTACCCACCCCCTGTCACTGAGTGCTCCCTCACTGTACCCACCCCCTGTCACTGAGCGCTCCCTCACTGTACCCACCCCCTGTCACTGAGTGCTCCCTCACTGTA
>OW240920.1:136307422-136458607 GCA_933207985.1 Pelobates cultripes | reverse complement strand
GTACCCCCCCCCTGTCACTGAGTGCTCCCTCACTGTACCCACCCCCTGTCACTGAGTGCTCCCTCACATTGTACCCACCCACAGTCACTGAGTGCTCCCTCACTGTACCCACCCCCTGTCACTGAGTGCTCCCTCACTGTACCCACCCCCTGTCACTGAGTGCTCCCTCACTGTACCCACCCCCTGTCACTGAGTGCTCCCTCACACTGTGGGGCCCCTGGGGGTGTCCGGCTCTTACCTTGCTCAGGGCAGCCAGTTCGCGCCTTCTGACAGCAATAATGGTAATAGAAAATAATAATCCAGCCAGGGATGGTGAGGCTGTCAGTCAGTCTGATCCTCCTGTATGATGAGGCTGTCAGTCAGGGATGGTGAGGCTGTCAGTCAGGGATGATGAGGCTGTCAGTCAGGGATGGTGAGGCTGTCAGTCAGTCTGATCCTCCTGTATGATGAGGCTGTCAGTCAGGGATGGTGAGGCTGTCAGTCAGGGATGATGAGGCTGTCAGTCAGGGATGGTGAGGCTGTCAGTCAGTCTGATCCTCCTGTATGATGAGGCTGTCAGTCAGGGATGGTGAGGCTGTCAGTCAGGGATGATGAGGCTGTCAGTCAGGGATGGTGAGGCTGTCAGTCAGTCTGCCCTCCCCTCCACACCACTCTCAGCCCTCCCACTCCACTCCCCACCACTCTCAGCCCTCCCCTCCATGCCTGCCCAGCACTCTCAGCCCTCCCCTCCATGCCTGCCCACCACCTCAGCCCTCCCACTCCACTAATTAATGCCTGAGTCAGCCCTCCCTCCACTGCCCCTCCCACTCCACTCCCCACCACTCTCAGCCCTCCCCTCCATGCCTTCCCACCACTCTCAGCCCTCCCACTCCACTCCCCACCACTCTCAGCCCTCCCCTCCATGCCTGCCCAGCACTCTCAGCCCTCCCCTCCATGCCTGCCCACCACTCTCAGCCCTCCCACTCCACTCCCCACCACTCTCAGCCCTCCCCTCCATGCCTGCCCACCACTCTCAGCCCTCCCCTCCATGCCTTCCCACCACTCTCAGCCCACCCCCAAGTCTGCTTACATAACCCCTCCCTAGCCTGCCAACTACCCTCAGCCATCCTACCAGACTGACCCTTCCCTTTGGTATCCTCATCTCCCATTCCCTCCGACTCCCAGCCCTACTCACCTCCCCATCCCTCCTTCCTCAGCCTTTCCCACCTCCATCCCTCATCAGTTTTCCTTCCCTCAGCTCTTCCAGCACAGACACTGGACAGCCAGACCCTCACTTTGCCTCCCCTCTCCCTTACTGAGTGCTCACTACCTATCTGTACACTCCCTGTAACAGTCTGCACTCACTGTAAGTCAGTATGTACTCACTGTACATAGAGTCTGCACTCACTGTAAATCAGTCTGTACTTACTGTACATTCAGTCTGCACTCACTGTAAATCAGTCTGTACTCACTGTACATAGAGTCTGCACTCACTGTAACTCAGTCTGTACTTACTGTACATTCAGTCTGTACTCACTGTACATTCAGTCTGTACTCACTGTAAATCAGTCTGTACTCACTGTACATAGAGTCTGCACTCACTGTAACTCAGTCTGTACTTACTGTACATTCAGTCTGCACTCCCTGTAAATCAGTCTGTACTTACTGTACATTCAGTCTGTACTCAATGTAACTCAGTCTGTACTCACTGCACATAGTGTCTGCACTCTCTGTAACTCAGTCTGCACTCACTGTAAATCAGTCTGCACTCACTGTACATCCACTGAATGTACTTACTGTACATTCAGTCTGTTCTCACTGTAACTCAGTCTGCACTCACTGTACATAGAGTCTGCACTCCCTGTACATTTAGTCTGCACTCCCAGTACATTCAGTCTGTTCTCACTGTAACTCAGTCTGAACTCCCTGTACATTCAGTCTGCACTTACCGTAGCTCGGTCTGTACTCACTGTACATTCAGTATGCACTCAGTGTACATCCACTGAATGTACTTACTGCACACTCACTGTATACTACATTTGCACTTAATATAAATGTAATTTTTATTGTATATATTGGGCCGATGAGAACTATAGTCAATGCTGCCGCCTAGGAGTAATGAGAGTTTGAGCGCAGAACTTAATTTTCTATGTGTCTATTTGCTTTTGTATTACACAGCTATGTTACAGTGCTGCCGCCCACCCCAGGAGTTCCCTATAAGTGTGTAGGGGGTTTAGAAAAATACGCCTCTTTGTCATATTACAGATTTTTACCATTCACCCAAGAGGTTTTGCTTTGACATGGCAGATGAGCTTACACTTAAATGGCCATTAGCCATGCTAACAATCTCAATTATTTAAATGTGCATGGTGTGCAAGTAACTCTTTTCTTTGATTTTTATTGTATATATTGGGCTGGTGTGTACTATAGTCATTGCTGTCACCCAGGAGTAGTGGGAGTTTGAGCACAGGATTAATTTAGTATGTTTGTACACAAAAAATATGTATGCACCTGGGTACATTTTGAGTGCCCTTTCTAATTATTTTAAACAGCCCTATGCATTGGGGCATTTTAAAACATGCCTTTTTAATATGATGGGGACCCTGTTAAAATTAGCTAAAAGCCTGCCTGTTAGAACAGTAGTCCCAACGAAAGATAAATGGCAAATGTAAATAGATTTGCATAAGGAATCCATTTTTTTTTAACATGAATAATTCAAAATGGCTGGTGGTTCACCAGACAAGAGATAACTTGATTTTTGTGAAATTTTGCAATATACAATATAGAAATGTAAATATTTCTAATTAATTTCAAGCTGAAAAGAATATAAAGATTTATATTACTGCTTCATTCAGTTTATTAAAAAAAAATTAAAAGAAAAAAAAGGGTTAAAAAGATATGTCAATGCAAAATGTAATAATACGTTTCTTTAAAAATGCTAAAATTATTTTAAAGTATATCAAATCAAAATATGTATTTTTTTTAAAAAAGCGTATGGAATAATCTCATCTGTTTTTGTGGTAGGTTTTCTTTAAAGATAATAAAAAGGGTATGTATCCCTTGTGGCCAACAAAATGGAGAGTATTGAAAATGGACAGCAATTGTTTTTTTAATTAACAAATGTGACAAAATTTTATTAATTTTAATTATTTATGAAAAATATAGTTTTTAAAGAACAGCTGTAGTTTAAATAATTTACAAAATAATGTTATGATTTTACAGTTAGGAGTATTTTTTTTATATATATTTTCATTACAAAATAGACACAGAGTGGCTAGACAGACAGACTGAGCGATTATATTTTATAACACAGTTCTATAAAAATTTGTTTAATCCAACACGTTAAATATTTAGCTCGATTCCAATGCTCTTATCTGTCTGTAACATGCATACGCACTACCAATCGTAGCTCATAAAAAAACATTGTTGTACCCATAATGCCCTGCTTAAGGCATATGAAAAGTTGCAATATGATTTTCATAGTCACTTCCTGGTATTCTGGTTCTCACTGTAGAAGCTTCAATGAGTGAGGAACTACAGTAAATACAAGGACATCTAATGTATCTTTTTTTTAAATTATTTTAGTGGAGTGTTTTTGCACATATATGTATATATATATTTTACTACTATATCTACAAAATGCATTAAAACAAGAATTGGTCAACACCTACATGGAGAGTCAATGTAATTTGGCCTGAAATTATGTTATAACAGAAAAAAAAAAAAAGAATTAAAAACCTCTAGGGTTAACATGATTGATAGAGCGCTTTACTGGCTGTCTCTGACTATTTTGATTTGTCTGTTGTTCTTACTTTTGCAGATGATAGCAATTGTCTTATAATATGCCCATCATTGCTGCTCCAGTGGTTTTACATTGCATCCTATTGATAAGCATTATATAATTTAAAAATAGTAAAAAAAAAAAAGGCCACCTTATATGGCACCCCTCTTATGTTTTGTGATGGCATTTATACCTGTTTGTGATACTGGCATTGCAACTACAAAAATAAAATTTTGAGGGAAAGTAATTGATAAAGAAATCAAAACAAATGTATTTTTCCTGCAATAGAAAATAATATAATTCAGCATTTGTAAGTTAAAAAAACAAACAAGTTATTGCTCATTTTCCATACATCACGTTAGTGGGGGCATTGGCTAAATATTTTAATTCAATATGTTATTAATTTTTTATGATACTAAGTAGCACTTCTACGAGGTACGATATATGATATTTTTTCCAATGTAATTTTAAATTTTTAGTTTTTTTTTTTCCCAAATGAAATTGATTCCATTCTTTTATCTTTTATTATGTATTTCTCATAGGGTTGCAAGATCCATCATTTTTATTGGATATAAATGTCTACGCAATGCTGTGGTTGAAACTAGAAAAGTCTTCTACCTATCCTTCCCATGTACCCCAATCTTAGGACTGTGACACCAAACATGGGACAGTTGTGAGGTATGATGTTTTCTGTGAGAACACTACAGAATACTTAAAGCAGGACTGAGCTAACCTAACTGAATATTAGTTATTGGTTGGGTTACATTTTATATATTTTTTTTGGTTTCTACAATATTGTGGATTTTTTAATTTACATTGTATTTCTGGGTGTTCCTTCATACCAAGTGCATACTTTGAAAATTAATTAAATTATTTTAACCCTCACAGTGTTGTAAGCCCAGACACATATCCTCATACGACATTAAGAAAGGAATGTCTGAGCACACATTAAAATAAATAAAAAAATATTGCATTAGATCGAATTATAATTTCACATATGATTTTTTAAGGCTGCTTTTAATAGTTATCTACCTTAAAGATGTTTTTTTTTTTATCCTGTTTGTATGTGCTATCTGTACATCCCTATTTTAAACTGTCATACTAACTTTTGCTTTTTAATGCTAAGGATTTTTGGTAATGAAAGGGTTAATCACAGCAGCCATAAAGCCTGTATCATTTAGCACCCTCATAAATTGTCTATTGCAACACACATATATGCCAGGAGAGCATTAAGAAAGTTGCAAATCTGGAATAACTGCGATAACTAACTACCTGTTAGTTATCACTAATTTAGGCCAGTGATTCATTTGTTGAGAAATTCACTGGAATTCCAGAATGTTATTTTGCAAACCACACTAATATAGATCTATTATAATTTACATTATAAGAACGTGATGTAATGCCGTACTATCGTCCCCTCCCCTCCCGTTCCCAACACTTCCAATCATGTTTTTGAATTTCATTGTACAGACATGTACCCCATGTGGATAGCATTGATTCAGAATTGTTATCCCAAAATTCACTAACAGACTTATTCACTTAAGAGAGAATTTAAAGCGAATTTCAAATTTAAGGCCAGAGCAGAGGAATATAAAGCATAACTGACTTAGAGAATTTTTCCAGTTTGGCTATTGTGAACTTAAATTTAAAATTCCCTTTGAATTTATCTTGAATGCTCACTTTTGTGAATAACCCTGTATATGGTAAATTGGGGTAATTTGTAAAATTTATGATAAAATAGTCAACCTATGATATGAATTTTTCCAAATTCCTTATTTTGGCCTAAACTTTGCTATTTGGCTTTCAATTCATTATGATTCACTGTTTAGTTTATAACCACTTTGTTGATAAAAACAAACAGCTTGCTAATGTTATAACAGAGCTATTTACTTAAAGCAGGAACTGAAATTTAGAAATTCAAAACATATTTCAAATTGTATTTCACATCAGCTAAAACTGAATCACTGCTGAATATTTAAAATTTGGCTATTGTGGACTAAATTCAATTTATTATTTACCATGAAATTAAAAGGTTCCAATGCTCTCTTGTACTAGGGAAATTAAATGTTCCAGTTATCTTTTATATTATGGAATCAAAAGGTTCCAGTACTACTCTATACTAAGGAATTATAAGGCTCTGTTACTGTGCGATATTAGGGAAGTACTGTTATATTAGGGAAATAAAAGGTTTCAATACACTCTTATATTATTGAAATTAAAAGGCTCCAGTACTGTATTATACTGGGAATTAAAAGGTTCCAGTACTGTGTTATACCAGGGAATTAAAAGGTTCCCGTAATGTGTTATACTGGGGAATTAAAAGGTTCCAGTACTTTGTTATACCGGGGAATTAAAAGGTTCCAGTAATGTGTTATACCGGGGAATTAAAAGGTTCCCGTAATGTGTTATACCAGGGAATTAAAAGGTTCCAGTACTGTGTTATACCGGGGAATTAAAAGGTTCCAGTACTTTGTTATACCGGGGAATTAAAAGGTTCCAGTACTGTGTTATACCGGGGAATTAAAAGGTTCCCGTAATGTGTTATACCAGGGAATTAAAAGGTTCCAGTAAAGTGTTATACCGGGGAATTAAAAGGTTCCAGTACTGTGTTATACCGGGGAATTAAAAGGTTCCAGTAATGTGTTATACTGGGAATTAAAAGGTTCCAGTACTGTGTTATACCGGTGAATTAAAAGGTTCCAGTACTTTGTTATACTGGGGAATTAAAAGGTTCCAGTACTGTGTTATACCTGGGAATTAAAAGGTTCCAGTACTGTGTTATACCGGGGAATTAAAAGGTTCCAGTACTGTGTTATACCTGGGAATTAAAAGGTTCCAGTACTGTGTTATACCAGGGAATTAAAAGGTTCCAGTACTGTGTTATACCGGGGAATTAAAAGGTTCCAGTACTGTGTTATACTGGGGAATTAAAAGGTTCCAGTACTGTGTTATACCGGGGAATTAAAAGGTTCCAGTACTGTGTTATACCTGGGAATTAAAAGGTTCCAGTACTGTGTTATACTGGGGAATTAAAAGGTTCCAGTACTGTGTTATAACGGGGAATTAAAAGGTTCCAGTACTGTGTTATACCGGGGAATTAAAAGGTTCCCGTAATGTGTTATACCGGGGAATTAAAAGGTTCCAGTACTGTGTTATACCTGGGAATTAAAAGGTTCCAGTACTGTGTTATACGGGGAATTAAAAGGTTCCAGTACTGTGTTATACCGGGGAATTAAAAGGTTCCAGTACTGTGTTATACCGGGGAATTAAAAGGTTCCAGTACTGTGTTATACCGGGTTCCAGTACTGTGTTATTAAAAGGTTCCAGTACTGTGTTATACCGGGGAATTAAAAGGTTCCAGTACTGTGTTATACCGGGAAATTAAAAGGTTCCAGTACTGTGTTATACCGGGGAATTAAAAGGTTCAGTACTGTGTTATACCGGGGAATTAAAAGGTTCCAGTACTGTGTTATACTGGGGAATTAAAAGGTTCCAGTACTGTGTTATACTGGGAATTAAAAGGTTTCAGTATATTTCTTTATTAAATTAAATTAACACATTTTAGCAGAAGTAACTCACTAGTGAGTTTAGTGTGTAACGAAAAAGCGCTTTACAATAAATTTAGTAGATAGCTGCTTTTAAACACCCGTGAGGGGATACCTTTCTTCCCTCACCATAAAAATATACCAAAACAATGATTAACAAGATAACAACTTATAATCAGGGAGCGGAGCACCAAATGATAGACAAACATATACCGGTAATTGCTTTCCCCTTACTGAAACAGTATACAGATCTCGATATGGGATAATATAAAACGAGAAAAAAGTAGAACGTTTCTAGTGCAGATGGTACTTAAAAAGTGTTGGTATGCAAAGAAAATACAATATTCAGAGCTTGAGTATTTATAGTAGCGCAGATGTGCTTTTATAGGCAGCACCCCACCTTCGTGGATACATGAGGATCTCAAGATAACTCATATCTTTTCTCTTTTCATATTACCCCATATCGAGATCTATATACTCTGTCAGTAAGGGAAAAGCAATCATTTGCTTGTCTATCATTTAGCACTCCACTCACTGAGTACTCTCCTATACATGGGAATGAAAAGCTTCCAGTTCTCAGCTACACTAAGGAATTACAAAGTTCCAGCACTCTTCTATAATATGAAACAAATTAAACAGTTTAAGTACTCTCTTATATTAGGGAACTGCAGAGTTCAGTACTCTCTTATATAGTAGGGAATTAAAGGTATCCTGTATTCCCCTAGACTAGGGAACTAAACTCTTCCAGTGCTCTCCTATAATAGGGAATCAAAATGTTCCCGTACTCACCAATATTAAGAAATAAAAACAATCTCCTATCCTCATAAATTAATATGTTCCTGTGTTCATGTTTACAATTGAATTATAAATATATAATACTCTCTCATACCAGTCCTTGTCAATTTCATTTAGCATTATCACTGGGTTAAATTATTTACCTAATATTGATATAGTGTTATTATATAAAATGTATTAATGACAGCGACTGTACCTCATCCATAATAAAATTGTGTTAACCTCCCACTATGAAAAATAATATATATTTAATTAAATTATATATCTATATATATATATATATATTTTTTTTTTAATGTATTTATTTATTTTTAATTAAATGCCTATTTTTTGCAGCTCCGATCTCTTCAACCATCAAATAGCTGGGATCTCTCAGCCAATGCAGATTGCACACATTTCTGTGGCAGGACTGTACGTCTCCCTCAAAGCTCTCCATGTGAGAAGTTGCTGGTAAAGGTACAGAATTAAGAGAACGTGCAGTTTGTCTACGGACTTTCATTCACTGAGCTAACAAATGCCTGAGTAAGTGAGTGAATGGAACAATCGTTCCATTCACATGTGTCTGTGTGCTTTTAATTCAGTTTTTCAAGTCACAGAGAAGCTGTTTGTGACGCAGGTGCCCTTGTGTTGCCCTAAATGATACAGGAGGGGTTTATGGGAAAGATACAAGTGTATGTATACATTTAGGTAACACCATTTCCTTCAGGAAATCAATGCTTTCCTATGGACGCTGGCATCTTCACTGTGAAAATCACAGTGAGAAGCGCGGAAGCGCCTCTAGCGGCTGTCAATGAGACAGCCTCTAGAGGCTGGATTAACCCATATGTAAACATGCCAGTTTCTCTGAAACTGTTATGTTTACAGCAGGCAGGGCTAATCCTAGATGGACCTGGCACCCAGACCACTTCATTGAGCTGAAGTGGTCTGGGTGCCTATAGTGGTCCTTTAAACCCCTTCACTGTGTTAACCTCTACCACGTCAGCTGGAAGGCTATTCCATGCATCCACTACCCTCTCAGTAAAGTAATACTTCCTGATATTATTTTGAAACCATTGCCCCTCTAATTTAAGACTATGTCCTCTATGTCGTATACTGTTCTGAATATATCACTGAAATCCTATATAATTACCTTTTTATATAGTAATTTACTTACTTTATTGAAGTCATTTTATTTATGTATTTATTTATTTTTGCACAAGTCTCCCTAAAGCTGTTTCATGCTGAGAATGTCTCTTTAACATAAAATTAAAAAGAGCAAAATATATGTTTTTTTTTTTTTCAAAAAGACTCTGTATGACTCACAAAGAAACAAAGAAAAGAAAAAACGTTTTTAAATGAACTTTTGCTGTACATATACAATATTTTCCTTTTCCTGGAGACACTTGACTCTTTACAGTGATCCCGTTATTGGACCTTTTAAGAGAAATTGCTTCCAAGTTCTTTCCTGTGTTTACAATATTCATGGTGAGTTAAAGTATTGCACAGAGCGAAATGACGTAATTTCAGGGAAAAGAGACCATATTCCCTGATGTTAATCTGTAACCCCTTCAAATATTTCAAATAGCTACATGACAGAATTCCTGAGATCTTTGCTAATTCACCACTGGGGCATGGAACAATATTAATGTCATTTTTTTCTTCCTGGAAAGATTGTAATTTATAATTCAGATAAAGGGCTTTCTTTCTATGAGACGAGGGTGGTGGGGCCAGAACTAGGAAAACAAAATGATGTGTAATTCTATTTTTTTAAATTTTTTATTAATAACAGACTTGGTAATAGAATGGGATGAAATATGATAAAATTACATTATAACTCTATTATTCTACAATTTACACCTGTCTAAAAAAAAGAAGTTGGTTCTTTACAAAAACTGTAAAATAAACATTGCCTGTTGTTAGTTATAGTGTTATTGGGAGTCTCAAAAAACAGCAAAAATTAAACTAGCATTCATTTTGAAATAAATATAGTTTTATTGTTTTTATTCACCAAATAAATAAAGTACTAAGTAACAAAGATTTAAAAGACAACTAATATTAAAACTGTAAACTAATATTAAAACTTTGTTTATATCACTCGGAGCATGATAATACCATAATCACTATAATGGGCTGTGGTGGTTAGGGTTCTTGGAGGGCCCCTTTAAAAAAAAAAAATGTTATACTAAAAGGATAGTACAGAGTGGATATATATACAGATATGTATGTATATATATATATAAAATGTTTGGCCCTTTTTAGTCTAGTCCGATGGAAATATAGTGCAGATCAAATAAATAAACACTTTATAATAAATACATAGCTAGTTTTTAGATGATGTGTATTAACTAGTTGAAGGCTGTTGATATATTGCCATATTTTTACAACATCCGTTTCTCAGGAGAAGTCCAAAGTCTATGTATGGATTTACACATCTCGCACGACGTGACCCTGTCACCTACACAACTTTTCTTTTTGCACTGTAGATAAGTATAAGTCCTGTAGATAAGAGCATCAAAGTTTCCGGCTAGAGGGATAGATAGTTAGATTATAATCTACTGCATGAGTGCTGAGCTACAATGGAGTCAAATGCTGAATGTCACTCTAATATTAACTTCCAGACACTCATCCATTTTCCCTTTCTGTTATATTTTTTAGTTTTTTCGGGATCCATCCAGTCAGCTACCTCTATCTCTTTCTTCCATAAACTCCTGAAGACCCACCACTAAAGCATTTCTGAAACACTCCTTAAAGTAGTCCTTAAAAAGGCTTTTGTCCTGGGTTTGCTGAACCCCTACCAATATCTAAGTGAAATTCCTCAGTATAGGCTATGGTTTTGGGGATGATACAGCTTTGTTTTATTTTTTAGTGAAACCACTTAAAAATGTTTTGATATAAATAAAATGGAGGGGCTGCACTAAAATACTTATTTCACAATAACCACTATAGCAAGCTGCTAGTGGCTGAAATGTCCCTTGGAAACAGCTTCTTAGAACAGCTCTGCAAACGTACCATTCCTCAATCGATTCTCTTTTTCTTCCTGTCCGTAAATCTGTTCTTATTTTTCTAAAAATACATAAGGCAATTTAGGACTACTTTGCCTTTTGTATTTTCCTACTCTTGACAAAACTTGGCAAATGGTGGTGCTTAAGAAAAGGTCCACTTCCTTCATCGAGACAAATTTCTTCATCATACTTACCTGCTCGTTGGATTCCTTGGGCTCAAATCTCGTGAATCTCCATCGTCTTCCAGCAAGCTCTGCGCATGCCCAGTACAATCTACTAGCCTCTGGGTCTTGGGTATGTGCACACACACCGCTATCGGTATCAATGGCAACGCTATGCATGAAATTCAAAGTGCAGGAAAATCCAGCGCCGAATTCAAGGAAGAATTTGAAGATTAAAACTAGTGGCCAAGTACAAAATTATACTTTGGGGGGACATGTAGGCCATAGAGTCCATGGACGGGACCTTAAAAAAAAACAGCTAAGCCCATGACAGCACATATGTTGTTGGCGTAATTGTGTAATTTCTGAGATACAACAGAATCTACTCTCTTGTTTGGAATGAAATCAATGTTGCTTCAGGCAGGTGCATGTTACCACGCGGAGCATTGTATGAGTGCGTAAAGCAACATCTTATCAACTTCAACTAGATGATATACCAATGGAAGTGCACCTACCGTTATCATAATTTTGGAAACTTGAGGCAGAAATGCCACTTCCTGTGTTTCAATGATCTGCTTTCACTTTCGTATCGTGCTAAGGGAATGTCAAATTAAAGCAGCACAGTCATTCAGAGATAGAATCTTTGGTAGATTGGAATTCTATTACATTTCCAGAACCATCAGAAGACAAAGTAAGACACATGAGACAAAGTAACTGCTAAAATGTGGCATAATGTGAGAAAGGTTGGAATTTCAAACTTCTGCTGCCACATCTTACATTATTACTAATAAAACTTTTTTATCATTTTTCTCCCTGTTTAGAGGGCCATCATTTTGTAACTTTTTAAAGCACCGTGACCACTTCATTGATATGATGCGACCATGGTGCAAGCACCCTGTATGTGAGTACGAGACACTGCACATACTGCGATATTTAGGTTATGTGCTGGAGGTGTAACTTCACCTTTGGTAGCGTAATTAGATGGACCAGAATGAGCGTTCCAAACTGGCTAGTGTCAATTCTGTGCATAGATGCTCATTCATTGACTGAGAGAACTCAAATGATACTCAGAGCCAACTAATACATGTCAGGCTCTGCAGAAGACAGATGCAGTTCAGCTGCTAAGGAGAAAGGATTGGCGCCTGGCGGGACAAAGGCAAAGAGGCAAAGTGTTAAGACACTATTGGCCCTATTACCGAGCAGGTGCAGATTAAGAGCTCAATGGGCCCTGTGCTGACGATTATGATTGGCCTAATTGCAGATTCTTATCAACAGAAAAAACTAAAACAGTTATACCATGTACATATACCACCATGTATCTGGTGGAGGTGGTGTTGGAGAAAAACTCACAGGACATAGCTATCAGAAAACACATACCCTATGCTAATCTCTCACTTTCATTATTATTATTATTTATATAGCGCCAGCAAATTTTGTAGCGCTGTACAATGGGTGTTCATCTTTCAAGTAAATCCATACCCTATAAAAGCAGCGTCTGGTGAAGCAGGATTTCGGTGGGCGGGGTAAATGGGCGGGCCACTGATGTGAATCATGTAACCAGAATCGCCCAAAGGAACAAACATGCCCAAAAAGGTGTCGTGTCTCCATGAAGAATTAGATGGCCAGCCTGTGAATGCATGTCAGGCTGCCAGCTAATCATGCAGGATGACCAACCAAGGTCATACTGTGCAGACAGCACCCTGAGCTTGGCATAAATGTGTCTAATGATGCACTCGCTCCACGCTTTCTAAGGACTGTCTAGACAGCCACTAGAGGGACTTCCGTGTTCTTAGAACACGAAAAGTGTTTTAAACAATGCTTGATGTCCTCACGCTATGTGAGGACCTCCAGCGTCGCCGAAATCCCCATAGGAAAGCATTGAATAATTCGTTCCTATGGAGAGGTCTAATGCACGTGCGCAGCCATTGCCACACGTGCGCATTAGGTCTCCCCCGCCGGCTGACATTGGCGGGGAAGGAGAGTAGGTGGAGCCTGACCCAGCGCCGAGGGACAACCCCTTCAGCAACATGGGATCATGGGATGGTGGGTGGGTGGGAGGTAGAGGGGCACTAGAGGGTCCTGCAGTGCCAGGAAAACAAATATGTTTTCCTGGCACTGGAGAGTCCCTTTAAGCAAGAGCATGTGCAGAGTGGTAAAATCTTTTTTTAGTTTTTTCCAATCAATGGGCCTATTCTATAGTCATGGGCATGGGCCTAGAGCTGCAACTCCATCAGCCCCTGTGTTAATCCGGCCCTGTTACCGAGAAATGGCACCAGGGTGAATGTAGCATCATAACCACTACAGTGGACTTGCCATTGCTGGAGACAAGTGATCTGTAGCTTTTGCAAGTTAATTTTTTTTTAATTGGATGTGTATCTACTAAATATTGTTTTTTTAGACAAAACTAAATGATTTTGAACATTTCCCAGCTCAGTTAAGGTCACAGCTTGAAAATTTTAGGCCTAAATTGTAATTTGGTTTTCAATTCCTTGAAGGCATTGTTTACTGATTAAACCCCTCAGTGTTAGGGGCACGCTTGCACTAGATCAAATCGCCAAATTATAAAAAATCTACAACTGACCTATGTTTCCAACATGATTATTTTGGCCTGAAATGTTAAAATTCCCGGTCAATCAATTTGTGACAGTTCCCGGATTAATGAATAGACCTGTATGTGTTTTAGACAAGTTCCAGATTAGAACTGAAATCTGATCGCTGTATTTAACTGGAAATGTTGGAACTCTCTAGAGAGAATATTTCTCAATGAACCTGAAATTCCACACATACTTACAAGGAAGTGTTCTAAAGCTTAAAGAAACTACAGGACAAGTTTTAAGAGTAATAAGTCCTTTCTTGTTTTTTAATGAGCCACAACCAGTGTTTTTCAACATTTTCTTGTGTTGGGAACCTCATTTATGTTCATGACATTAGCTTGGCTACTTATTTTGTATCTGGCAATTTAGCTGGGACCCGTTTTTAGATTTGAAAAATTAGCTGTTTGTACATATATAAGCTGTTTGCAGTGGCGTAACTACCACGGTTGCAGGGGTCGCAGCTGTAACCGACCCGTTACTCCACAGCTGCAATCTTTGAAACCGTGCGCCATCATAACTTCAGGGTGGTGAGCAGGTACAGGAGGGGAAGGGGAGAGACACATTCAGGGGCTGGGATGGAGGAAGGAATGGGACACATGGAGGGGCTGTGGGGGAGGAAATGGGACACATGGGGGGGCTGGGGGGGAGAGAATGGCACACATGGAGGGCCTGGGTGGGAGGGAATGAGACAGATGGAGGGGCCGAGGGAGAAAAGAATGAGGCAAATGGAAGGGGGATGGAATGATACACATGGAGGGGCTTGGGGGAGATAATGGGACACATGGAGGAGCTGTGGGGAAGGGAATGAGACACATGGAGGGGCCTGGGTGGGGGGGAATGAGACACATGGAGGGGCCTGGGTGGGGGGGAATGAGACACATGGAGGGGCTGGGGGGAAGAGAATGGGACAAATGGAGGGGCAGTGGGGAGGGAATGATACACATGGGGGGAGGGAATGAGACACATGAAGGGGCTGGAGGGGGAAATGAGATGCATGGAGGCACTGAGGGGGAGGAGGCAGGGCCGGATTAACATAGGGGCTGATGGAGCTGCAGCTCCAGGCCCAGGCCCAGGCCCATGGAATAGGCCCATTGATTTACTTCTTGATTCACTACTCTTAGGGTAGCCAGGTATTTCTCATGTATTTCTTATGGTTGCCAGGTATTTCTCAGGTATGTGAGGCTGCCTAGCCGGTGCCGGTATTGCAGTAATAAACAGAGTATAAACAGAGCTTATTCTGCAATACCAGCACCGGCCAGTAGGGGTCGCTGTTTGTGTGAAGAGAGGCAGGGATAAGAAGTTACATCATCTCCCTCCCTGCCTCTCTCTATCACTGATCCGCGGGGGAGCAGCTCTGCACAGACAGGCCAGGCAGCAGATCCAAGCCTGCGAGTAACAGGGACGGTGAGAGACTTTTGGACGCTGAGACATAGGGACACTGGGAGACACTGGGGAACATGGGGACCCTGAGACACTAGGGACACAGTGGCCCCATGTCACCCAGTGGCCCCTAGTCTCTCA
Source organism: Pelobates cultripes (assembly GCA_933207985.1). Lineage (NCBI taxonomy): Eukaryota > Metazoa > Chordata > Amphibia > Anura > Pelobatidae > Pelobates > Pelobates cultripes. The sequence goes on along the minus strand of OW240920.1, from coordinate 136,443,250 downwards.
GTGTCCCCAGGTCTCCCAGCCAGTGTCCCTAGTGTCTCAGTGTCCCCATGTCTCCCAATGTCCCTGGTGTCTCTCAGTGTCCCCATGTCTCCCAGTGTCCCCGGTGTCTCTTAGTGTCCCTAGTGCAGTGATGGCGAACCTATGGCACGCGTGCCACAGGTGGCACGCCAGGCCCTCTCTGTTGGCACGCGACCATAGGTCGCCGGGAGAGGGGGCCGCTGGCTGTCTGCAGAGTAGGCACCTGTCTGCTCGAAACGGCAGGCGCCTAATCTGCTTCCGGGTCGGGAGGCAGGGGGAGGGCTCTAGGAAGCAGCTCTCCTGTCCTCCCGCGCGATGCTGGGTGGACATTGCCGCACGTTACCATGGCAACGCTCCACACAGCATCACGCTGGAGGATAGGAGAGCTGCTTCCTACAATACTTACCACCACCGGACCACCAGGGATGGCTGTGTCCCCCCCTCCTTCACCAAAGGTAAGAGGAAGGGAGGGGGATACAGATTTAATATAACTTTTTTTTAAAAATGTATCTTTACCCCTACCCCACACAGCACAGCACCCCTACCCCCCTACACAGCACCCCTACCCCCCTACACAGCATCCCTACACCCCTACACAGCACACCTACCCCCCCACACAGCACCCCACCCCCAAGCCCCCCACATTAGCACCCCTACCCCCCACAGCACCCTCCCCCATAAAGCACCACTACCCCCCACAGAACCCCCACCCCCACAGAACCCTATCCCCACAGCACCCCCCACAGCACCTCCTGGTACCCCCACACAGCAATACTCCCCATAGCACCCCTACCACCCCCAGATACACCTCTAATTTTACAGCACCCCTACCCCCTACACACAGCACCCCTACCTCACACAGCACCCCTCACTCCCATGGGTGACAGCACCCCACCCTCCCCCTACACAGCACCCCCACCCCCCCCCACAGCACCCTAACCCCCTACACAGTACCCTACCTCTTACACAGCACCTCTAGCCCCCACACACCCTGTAATTCCCACTGCTCCCTGCACAGCACCCCTTCCCCCTTACACAGCATGCTCTCACTTCCCTACACACTCTACTCCCCATATCTCTCCCCCACAGCACCCCCTCACCCCCCACAGAACCCCCCTACCCCAGGAGCACCCCTACCCCTCACAGCACCCTACCCCCCACAGCACCTCTACCCCCCCATTAATAGCACCACTCCCCACAGCACTCCCTACCCCTAGAGCACCCCTAATTTCCAAAGTTGTATTATATCTCCCTACTCCCCACATACAGTACAGCACTCTCTACCTCTACTACATTAAAAGACCCTTAACCCCTACCCCCACACAGCACAGCACCCCTAACCCCTACCCCACACAGCACATCACCCCTACCCTGCACACACACAGCACCCCTACCCACCACACACAGCACCCCCACACACAGTACCCCTCAGACACACACACAGCACTCCACACCCTTACACACAAACACATACACTGCACCCCTCAATGCAGTATGTATGTGTGTATTCAGCAGTTTGTGTGTGTGTGTGTATTCAGCAGACTGTGTGTACTCAGCAGTCTGTGTGTGTGTGTGTATTCAGCAGTCTGTGTGTGTGTATATTCAGCAGTCTCTGTGTGTGTGTACTCAGCAGTCTCTGTGTGTGTGTACTCAGCAGTCTGTGAGTGTGTGTACTCAGCAGTGTGTGTGTATTCAGAAGTCTGTGTGCGTGTGTATGTATTCAGCAGATTGTGTGTATGTATTCAGCAGTCTGTGAGTGTGTGTACTAAGCAGTGTATGTATTCAGCAGACTGTGTGTGTGTGTATTCAGCAGTGTATGTATTCAGCAGACTGTGTGTGTGTGTATTCAGCAGTGTATGTATTCAGCAGTCTGTGTGTGTGTGTATTCAGCAGTGTATGTATTCAGCAGTCTGTGTGTGCGTGTGTGTGTATTCAGCAGTCTATGTGTGTATTCAGCAGTGTGTATGTGTATTCAGCAGTCTGTGTGTGTATGTATTCAGCAGACTGTGTGTACTCAGCAGTGTGTGTATTCAGCAGTCTGTGTGTACTCAGTAGTCTTTGTGGGTGTATTCAGCAGTCTTTGTGGGTGTATTCAGCAGTCTGTGTGTGTGTGTATTCAGCAGTCTGTGTGTGTATGTATTCAGCAGTCTGTGTGTGTGTATGCATTCAGCAGTCTGTGTGTGTGTGTGTACTCAGCAGTGTATGTATTCAGCAGACTGTGTGTGTATTCAGCAGTGTATGTATTCAGCACTCTGTGCGTGTGTATGTGTATGTATTCAGCAGTCTGTGTGTACTCAGCAGTGTGTGTGTATGTATTCAGCAGTCTGTGTGTGTGTGTGTGTTTGTGTGTACTCAGCAGTGTATGTATTCAGCAGACTGTGTGTGTGTACTCATCAGTGTGTGTGTATTCAGCAGTCTCTGTGTATGTGTGTACTCAGCAGTCTGTGAGTGTATGTACTCAGCAGTCTGTGAGTGTGTGTACTCAGCAGTCTGTGTGTGTACTCAGCATTGTATGTATTCAGCAGACTGTGAGTGTGTATTCAGCAGTGTATGTTTTTAGCAGTCTGTGTGTATTCAGCAGTCTGTCTGTATGTGTATTCAGCAATCTGTCTGTATGTGTGTTTAGCGGACTGTGTGTGTATTTAGCGGACTGTGTGTGTATTTAGCGGATGGTGTGTGTGTGTATTTAGCGGACGTTGTGTGTATGTATTTAGCGGACGGTGTGTTTATGTATTTAGCAGCCGGTCTGTGTATGTATTTGGCAGCCGGTGTGTGAATGTGTTCAGCAGTCTGTGTGTATGTATTGCATTTGTTGGAGATACTAATAAATATAAGCTTAATTTTATCTATTTATATCATAATTTAAAATTTGTATCATTGAACTCTTTGTTGTGTTCTTCTTTTAAAACAAAAGTTGTTAATTAGTTCGGACAACTGTACGAGTAGTTTTTTTCTAAACTTAAACCTCAGTATTCAGGTTTAATTGCCATGTTGGCACTTTGAGGAAAAAAAAGTTGGCATGTATTGCGGTTTGGGCACTCGGGCTCAAAAAGGTTCGCCATCACTGCCCTAGTGTCTGTGTCCCTAGTCTCCCAGTGTCCCCATGTCTCTCCCAGTGTCTGTGTCCGCATGTCTCACAGTGTCCCAATGTCTCTAAGTGTCCCCTAGTGTCCTAGTGACATCTGGACACTGGGAGACATGAGGACACAGACTCTAAGGGACACTGGGAGACATGGGGATACAAACACTAGGGGACACTGGGCAACATGGGGATTCAAACATTAGGGGACACTGGGCGACATGGGGACACTAAGACACTAGGGGACATAGAGACATGGGGACACTGGGTGACACAGGGAGTCATGGGGACACTGGGCGACTTTGAGACCTGGGAGACATAGGGCACTCCCAGTGTCCCCATGTCTCCCAGCCAGTGTCCCTAGTATCTCAGTATTCCCATGTCTCCCAGTGTCCCTGGTGTCTCTCAATGTCCGTAGTGTGCCAGTGTCCCTAGTGTCTCAGTGTTTCCTAGTCTCCCAAAGTCCCCTAGTCTCCCAGTGTCTTAGTGTCCCAATGTCTCCCAGTGTCCCCATGTCCCCTAGTATAAAAGAAAAAATCTCAGGCACTCACTGTGATAGATTTAAGCAGGTTTATTGGACACCGCAGATCTTTATCAAGTCTCCAGTGTCCCCTATGTATCAGAGTGTCTCAGTGCCCCCTCTCTCCAAGTGTACCTGGTGTCTCTCAGTGTCTGTAGTGTCTCAGTGTCCCCAAGTCTCTCGGAATCCCCTAGTCTCCTAGTGTCCCCAGGTCTCGCAGGGCCCCCAAATGTCTGTGTCCCCTAGTATAAAAGAAAAAAATCTCAGGCACTCACTGTGATAGATTTAAGCAGGTCTATTAGACACCGCAGCATTTTGACCTGTACCCAGGTCTTTATCAAGTCTCCAGTGTCCCCTATATATCACAGTGTCCCCTATGTATCACATTGTCTCAGTGCCCTATGTCTCACATGGTCCCCTCGTGTCTCGAAGTCACCCAGTGTCCCCATGTCTCCCAGTGTCCCCAAGAGTCTGTATCCCCAGGTCTCCCAGTGTTCCCTAGTACCTCAGTGTCCCCAGGTCTCCCAGTGTCCCAATGTCTCTCAATGTCCACTAGTGTCCTAGTGACATGGGGACATTAGGATACATGGGGACACAGACACTAAGGGACACTGGGAGACATGGGGATACAAACACTAGGGGACACTGGGCAACATGGGGATTCAAACATTAGGGGACACTGGGCGACATGGGGACACTAAGACACTAGGGGACATAGAGACATGGGGACACTGGGTGACACAGGGAGTCATGGGGACACTGGGCGACTTTGAGACCTGGGAGACATAGGGCACTCTCAGTGTCCCCATGTCTCCCAGCCAGTGTCCCTAGTATCTCAGTATTCCCATGTCTCCCAGTGTCCCTGGTGTCTCTCAATGTCCGTAGTGTGCCAGTGTCCCTAGTGTCTCAGTGTTTCCTAGTCTCCCAAAGTCCCCTAGTCTCCCAGTGTCTTAGTGTCCCAATGTCTCCCAGTGTCCCCATGTCCCCTAGTATAAAAGAAAAAATCTCAGGCACTCACTGTGATAGATTTAAGCAGGTTTATTGGACACCGCAGATCTTTATCAAGTCTCCAGTGTCCCCTATGTATCAGAGTGTCTCAGTGCCCCCTCTCTCCAAGTGTACCTGGTGTCTCTCAGTGTCTGTAGTGTCTCAGTGTCCCCAAGTCTCTCGGAATCCCCTAGTCTCCTAGTGTCCCCAGGTCTCGCAGGGCCCCCAAATGTCTGTGTCCCCTAGTATAAAAGAAAAAAATCTCAGGCACTCACTGTGATAGATTTAAGCAGGTCTATTAGACACCGCAGCATTTTGACCTGTACCCAGGTCTTTATCAAGTCTCCAGTGTCCCCTATATATCACAGTGTCCCCTATGTATCACATTGTCTCAGTGCCCTATGTCTCACATGGTCCCCTCGTGTCTCGAAGTCACCCAGTGTCCCCATGTCTCCCAGTGTCCCCAAGAGTCTGTATCCCCAGGTCTCCCAGTGTTCCCTAGTACCTCAGTGTCCCCAGGTCTCCCAGTGTCCCAATGTCTCTCAATGTCCACTAGTGTCCTAGTGACATGGGGACATTAGGATACATGGGGACACAGACACTAAGGGACTGGGAGACATAGGGACACAGAAATGCCCCCTTTTTTGTGTATGTTCGTCCTAGTTCTGGTTATGTGATTTGTGTTAGTGGCCCACCCTTTTACCCCATCCATAGACTTCCTGATTTACTAGACACTGCTGTTAGGGGGTATGGGTTTACTTGAACGCGTGAGATTAGCATAAGGTATGTGTTTTCTCATAGCTGCATCCTATGAGTTTCCCTCCAGCACCATCTCCATCAGATACATGACGCTTAGGAGGTAGGACTGTTTTAGTGTTTTTGGTAAATAAGATTTTGTAATTAGGCCCATCATAATTGTCAGCACCAGGCCCACTGGGCTCTTAATCTGGCCGTGGGAGGAGGGAATAGGACACATGGACGGGCTGGGGGGTAAATGAGACACATGGGGGGGTCCCAGTGGTTTCTTACTACACCTCTAGCTGTTCAGATGATAGTCCGAATTGCCGTTTTTTAAACCACCATATGGACTAATCACAAAACAAATGGGTTGATCAATGGGCCTGCATGTTCCTTTGATTTGTGATTTGGAGTTCTGCCTGTCGGAAAAAAAAAAATTAGCATTGATGTATCGAAGACAGCCACTAAATGTTAATTTAATTCTTAGATCAAGTGAGAAGTGACCAAGAGCATGAAAAAAAGGAGGATCAGTAAAAATAAATAAATCGATATTTATACACGCAGTACGCTGATTGGTCCCTTTTTGCACCCTTCTGGTTTGTCTGATTCATTTTCCCAAATCTTTTTGGACAGACAAAATTCTGACGAGTTGAACCACCGCATGCACAAAATTCGCTTTTCATTTTGTAATTTGTATTTTCAGATAAAGAAGTTAAGTCTAAACAAATGTTTCCGCATGCGCATGATTCTAAAAATACTAGTGACAACGAATAACATTCTGAAATTCCGGTGGTGGATGCTTATTGGCGGATATTGTAAGGAGCAGGTGGATGTCGGATAGTGTAATTCTACAGGTGTCTGTAAAGTTATAGCTAGTTTGACATCAGTCCAGATGCAGCCTAGCCTTTATCAATTAGAATCCCTCAAAACTGCCATAGTCTTTTGCTTTACTTTTTTTTTTTCAATCGTCTGTTTATTAAACATTTTCTTGTTGGGATACAGAAGAGAAAGGGATGTAGGGGTATTGGACAAATTCACAAGTATCACATGCAATATTTCTTGAATATATTCCCCTGTTCAAAGGGTTACAGTATGCATTGTTGTAGTGCGTCTGTTGGATATCAGTGCTGTATGGTACATCACTATTGCTCGAGGAGGGTGATTCCCCCTGTTTGATCCCAACCTTGCGCCCCCGTGTGTCTGGCTTCTCTGCCCTAGTTTTAGCGTCTCTGCCCTAGTTTTAGCGCATTGCTGGGTGTATCCCTCTGTCGTTGTTGGTGTGGTGCCCTGTGTGCATTGTCCTAACTATATACATATATATAATGTTCCTGTACTACATAGCTATATATATACTTGGAGCTAAAACTGCCTCCGGTGTCATCCTCTCCCCTCGGCCTCCTCCGCTCTTTAGTGGTGGCACCCCTCTTCCCCCATATGTTTCCCCTCTTCCCCATTCGTCCTTTCCCCTGCTGTGGATCATTTATTTAGTTTTGTAGTTGCTGTCTCTCCGTGTCTTCTTCTATTGTGTGTTCCCACCATTCTCTAGCTTGGAGTATGTGGTGAGATGCCCCATATTGTGTGGTGAGCTTCGTTTCGTATAACAAATTGGTGGAGATTTGCCTGAGTAGTTCCTCTAAGCTGGGTCTTTCCGTTTGTTTCCATGCCCTCGCTATCAGTGTATTCGCTGCAATAAGAATGTGGAACAGTAATGCCGCTTGCGGCTTGTTGTAGGTCTCTAGTGACATGAATAGTAAACCGTGTTCAGGTTTCAAGGTTATGTCAAAGTGTAAAGCTGTCTTGATGGTCTTCTCTACCTCTTGCCAATATGGTATTATCCGATTGCATGTCCACCATATGTGGAGCATCGTGCCCCTCTCTTGGCCACATCTCCAGCACACCTCGGAGGCGCTTGGGTATATTGCAGCTAACCGTGTTGGTACCATGTACCACCTATATTGCAATTTCCTCATGAGCTCCAGATGTGATGTGCACCTGGATCTCCCCCTATGGGCTGTGAAGGCTTCCTGCCATTGAGTATCCGTAAACTGGGTGTTTAGCTCTGCGTGCCATTGTGCTCTGAAGGTGTCAGCTTTTCGAATTGTGGGATTGTCGTTTAGTAAGGCGTATAGGTATGATATGGTTTTGTGTGGTACCTTCCCTTTTTCACATATGTTGTGAACACATTCTAGGGGTGCCGGGGCTGCAATATTTGTGTCTTTTAATATTAGTGATTTTATTTGTAGGTATGAGAACATCGTGTTGCTAGGTAGCAAATATTTTTGTCTTAGGGTTGGGTATTGTTCTAGTTTGCCCTCGTGATAGAGATGTTTAATCAGTGTGCATCCCTTTTGGATCCATGGTCTGTAATCCAGCGTGGGGTTTGCTATGTGCAGGCTCTGTAATGGGGTCGACATTCCCCAGTGCAGTGTTTGGCCCAGGGTTTTCATTGTGGAGTCCCATGTATCTAATAAGAGTAAGGTGGTGGGTAGCATCTTGTGGGGGCTGGGTCTCAATTTGTGGGGTACCCAAAACAGATATTTTAAGTTACTCTGTCCCATTTCTATCGCCTCCATCTCGGCCCATTGAGGCTTGTCCCCGTCTGCGTGTAAGAGGAGGCAAGTTGACATGAGTGTTGCTTTGTAATAAACTCGCACATCTGGCATGCCCAGTCCTCCCGTAGTCAGGGGTCTGTTTAGTGTTGCCGATGCTACTCGGATCTTTTTACCTGCCCATATAAAGCGTGTGATTGTGCGTTGTAATTTGTTCAAATATGTGTTTGGGAGGAATATTTGTAGTGTCCTTGTCAGGTACAGGAATTTGGGCAATAGTATCATTTTAAAGGCTGCCAGTCTGCCTACCCACGACAGGTATTTGTTTTCCCATGTTTTCAACGTGTCACTCATCTCCGTCAGCAGTCTGCTATAGTTCAGTTCTAGGAGTTTGCCTGGGTGTTTGGGGATTTTTAACCCAAGGAAGGTGAGGTAGTCGTCCCTCCAGTCAAAATGGAAGGTTTCCTTTAAGGCGTGTACCGTGGCTTGTGGTATCCCGATCCCCATGGCCTGTGTTTTAGTGACGTTCAATCTGTAGTATGACTGGGCTCCATAGTCCCTAATTTCCTCTATAAGGTTTGGCAGTGAGATCTGTGGTTGTGTGATTGTCAACATAACGTCATCTGCGAACAGTCCCGCTTTGTATTCCCGTTTCCCCATCTGCACCCCGTGGATGCTCGTGTTGTTTCTCACTCGGGTAGCTAGTGGTTCTAGGGCCATGATGTATAACAATGGTGACAAGGGGCATCCCTGTCGAGTACCGTTTGACAGTCTAAACGGTGCCGAGAGGAACCCCGAGTTCAATACTCGTGCTTCGGGCTCACTGTACAGTGCTTCCACCGCCGCAATAAACTGGTCGGGCATCCCGAATTTTGACAGGACTGCCCTGAGAAAGCCCCAGTGCAGCCTGTCAAAGGCCTTTTCGGCATCCAGTGACAGGAATATTCCCCCTTTATCTCGCGTCTGGAGCTTATGCAGCAGGTTTATAACTTTCCGCGTATTGTCTGCCCCCTGCCTCCCCCTTACAAAGCCCACTTGATCAGTGTGTATTATGTGTGGGATTATAGCCCCTAATCTTGTGGCGTATATTTTAGCGAACAGCTTCGCGTCGGTATTCAGTAGCGAGATGGGCCTAAAATTCTGCGGGGTTGTTGGGGGTTTGTTGGGTTTTGGCAGCGTGACGATGTGGGCCTGTAACATCTCTTTCGGTAGGGATTTTTTGTCTATTGCGTTATTGAAGGTTGTTGCCAGATATGGTGCTAATATTTGATTGAACTTTTTGTAGTAGAGGTTCGTGAACCCATCCGGGCCCGGCGATTTGCCCGTTGGTAGGGAGTGTATGGTTTTTATGACTTCTTGGGGTTCTATTTTCCTAGTTAGGTCTGTTTTCTGTTGTGTAGTAAGCGTAGGCATCTGTATCTTATCTAAGTAGGTTGCTATGTTACTGTCATCAGGTTGTATCGTGTCTTTGTCCTCTCGTAGGTTATACAGGTCGTGATAGTAGTTGGCAAACACTTGGCTAATTTCTATGGGTGTAGTGCGTTTTCTACCCTTATCTAGTACGTATGCGATTTTTTGGTTAGTCTGTTTTTGTTTAAGGTGTTGTGCTACTAATTTACTCGCCTTGTTCCCCTGCATATAGTTGTTTATCTTAAGTTTGGTCATTTGGGTTTGTGTTTGTTCTAATGCTTGTTGTCGTATTAATCCTGTTATGTGTAGGATGCGGTGCTTCTTGTCCACTGTTGGGTGAATCTGATTTTGTGTGTTCAAGTCATATAATTCTTGTTGCCATTGTTTTAGCTTGGCTTGCGATAGTTTTTTGAGGTATGTTGCTCTCCTGATCAGCAATCCTCTTGCTACCGTTTTATGTGCCTGCCAAACTGTCTCTGGGGCTACCTCACCATTGTCATTTAGGGTAAAATAGGATTGCAGGTCTTTCCGGAGTTCCTCCGTGTAGACTTTGTTGAGTAGCAGTGTATTGTTTAGCTTCCAGGGGCTTCGGTTTTTAAAATCGTATATGTTTTTCATGTCGAGGGTCACTGGCGCGTGGTCTGACCATGTAATTTGCTTTATGTCACAGAGTTGGAGTTGGTTTAAGTGTGCGCCAGAGATGAGGAATCCATCTATTCTGGAATATGTGTTGTGGACGTTGGAGAAGTGCGTGTATGCTCTTTCCCCTGGGTGCATTATTCGCCATGCATCGTAGAAATGGTGTTCATGCATTAGTTTTTGTAGGGCTTTGCATTGTCGTGTCAGTGGTCTCCGTCTATGGCTATTTTGGGATAGGGTAGTGTCTAGAGTGGGGTCCCATATGTGGTTGAAATCTCCACATAGAATAGTAATACCCAGTTGTATTCGGCTCACTTTGTTGAGGATGCCTTGGAGGAAGCGTTTTTGGTTTCTATTTGGTGTATAGAGGCTGACTAACGTGTAGTCCATGTCATTTATCTTGCCCTGTAGTATGATATACCTGCCATTCGTGTCAATCTCTTGATGCTGTAAGTTGAAGGTCAGGTGTCTACTCAAGAGGATGGAGGTGCCTCTAGTTTCGTGTGGGGATGTGGCGTGGTATTGGTGTGGGAAGTTGATGGTATGTAGGTTGGGATGGTCGTTATGCCTGAAGTGCGTTTCCTGTAGGCACACTATGTCAGCGTCAAGGGTTTTGAGTTCCCTAGTTAGCATATGTCTTTTCATGGGTATGTTCAGTCCCCTTACATTATATGTGCAGATTCTCACGGTGGTTTCCCCGGGTATCTTTGTGAGTATCGTGTGTCGTGTTCTATTGGTTTAGGGACCACCACTTTTCCCAGCAGTATCAAGCCTAGTGGTGGTACTCCTTTGGTGTTGCGGACGTGGGGGAATTGTGAAAACCTAATAGAGGTGATATCTAGCGAAGCCCGTGGGGGCCTATAGTGTTTGTGCAAGATGATTGGTACCAGGGGGCAGCTCCCATGCCCCTTTGTTTTGCGTATAAAGCAGTGTACAGAATCATAAACAGTAAACAGAAAATTAACCATGAACATAAACATAACAACAAAGGTATTTACAAACAGTATGTCTGCCGTAGGTGCGGCCGGGCACTGCGTGTACGTGCCTTGGGGGTTGAAGCTAAGCTTCTTAATTTGGCCTGTCTCCTCTCCTGCGGCTATGTCTGGTTTAACTTTGTGTATGTTGCCCTTTATTAGGGTCCTGTCTAGCATGTCGGTGCTCAGATACATTTAGGTTGGCTTGTCGGGTGATTAGGGTGTGTTCTATAGTCTCATTACCGGGGAAGGGGTAAGTAGTCTCTGCTTATCTGCCTTGGCTGCAGTACTCCATATGCGCATTCCTGTCGTGCTCTTTGTCAAAATGTCGGTCCGGATTGCCAAAATGTTGTAGCTGTCTATAGGTACTTTTTTTTTTTTTTTATTACCTTTCTTATTCAGCTAAGTCTATTCTGGGCTAAAGTATTCGAACCTCTAATCAAGCAGCGCATGCATTATAAGACACTCGCAGCAGTATGTACATTACCCATCCCTTTTGCGGCCCGGTTTAAGTCTATGTGGAATTCCGCACCCTATTGGTAGCTGGGGTGTCATCGGACAGTTTATTGTCTTTTGTTCTTTCTCCAATCTGGAGATAGTCTGTTGGTATTCCTCTCTCCGGCTGGCTGTGCGGGTATCTCAAGTCCCCACGCTGCAAGGATTTTTCGCCCTTCTTCCGGTGTCTGCATTACTGTGATTTTTCCTTTCTTGTTCACTAATAATTTTGTGGGGTATCCCCAGCGGTATGGGAGGTGTTGGTCTCTCAGAGACTGTGTGATGTCTCTAAAGTCTCTGCGTCGTTTCAGTGTATAAGCTGATATGTCAGCATAGATCGTTATGTTTTTATATTTCTCAGGCGCGTTTACCTTCGTCCTGTTTGCATTTAGGACCGCTTCCTTGGCATGGAAGTAATGCATCCGCAACAACACGTCTCTCGGCGTATCTTGGGGTAAAAAATTCGGCTTTGCTGTGCGGTGTATTCTGTCAACGAGTAGCATTTCGAGCGGCCAGTCCGGCAGGAGGCTCCTCATGAGGCCAGTGACATGGGCTGTGAGGTCGGCTGTGCTCACCGACTCCTCTATACCCCTTATGCGCAGGTTGTTTCTGCGGGACCGATCCTCCATGTCTGCAATCTTCACGTCCTGTGTGTCAAGTCTGGCGAGAAGGGTGTCTACCTTGGCTGTCAAGGCATTGTGTGCCGTTTCATAATCCGCCATCTTGTCCTCCACTTGTGAGGTCCGGGTCCCCAGCTCATGTAAGTCTTGTTTGAGGCCTTTCATAGCTGAATCCAGCTTTAGCAAGATTTTTGTGGACATTTCGTCCAGTAAGGCTTTCAGTGTGGTGTGCGTTAATGCTGGTTCTCTTTCCGCCGTTTGTTCCATGCGGTCTGTGTCATCCTCGGCGCCATCTTGGGCCTGCTCCAGCGGTTGTTGATTTTTGGCTTGTCCGGTCCTGGAGGTGAAAAAGCTGCTTTTTTCTGTCTTCTCCATGCCCCTCTTTCCTTTATTGTGCGACATGCTGTTGCTGCCGTTTGTTTTCTGGGCTTAAATGCTCATTAAATGCCGTTCAGGAGCGGAGCTGTTAAGCCATGCAACCGTTCCGGTATCCAGTCAGGCCACGCCCCCCTTGCTTTACTTTTTGACCAGTTCGGGAGTTTAAAAAAAATTTGGTGACTTTGCAAACTATCATGATGATTTTTGTTTGTGTTGTTGTTAGTGAGAAGTTTGCATGTAAAATACATTTTGCATTCTTTTTAAATTGTGCCTTATTGGTCTGTAGGTTTTCAAGTAAATAACTCACAAAAATTATAAATGCAAAGCACATTGTCAATGCCTTAAACAACAGATGTTTGTGAATTGTTTAACAGGGCTCTCAATGTCCGTGTCATTTGCAGATAGTCCGTCCTGCTCCCGTGCTCCCATGGGCATCAGGTGGGGGACTTTAAAATAAATAATGAGACTCGGTCAATGCTTTCCCATAAGGTATTGCTAATGCGCGGCAAAACGCTGTGCTGCGCTAAGCAGCATCTCCTCATACAGATGCAATGAATCTACACTGAACTATACTGTAAACTGTGCAGCACTGAAATAGGGAGCACCTTTAGTGGCTATCTAAGTAAGACCCACTAGAGGAGCAATGAACAAGTTGTCTTTTTTTTCAGAATCTGGCTAGTTCTACGTAGCCAAGCAGGACCATACAGAATGTAAGCTCATTGAGCAGGGCCCTCCACCTCTCTGTTTCTGTACGTCCAGTTGTCTGGTTACAATTACATGTCTGTTAGTCCACCCATTGTACAGCACTACGGAATCTGATGGTGCTATATAAATAATAAAATAATAATAATAACAGCAGGCGGTAGTGGTTATGGTGTTTACATTGTTGCTTTAAGAAAGAGGGTCCCGTTTTATAACATGTTTGAGTGTACAGATATTTGTGAGATCTGTGATTCATATGATTCTATGACTCACAGGGGAAAAAATGTTTTATGTGGAAAAATAACTGGTAAGGTAAAATTGTTTTTATTTTAAGCAGCGAGATTTAGAATTTTAGATCAATTTAAAAAAAAACGAACGTGTACTTCCATCCATCTGTCTGTCTATGTATTGTCACTGGCTGTGTAACAACCTACACATTGTGTCTGTCTATGCAATCTGTCTGTCTAAACTTAATTTTTTTCTTTGTAACCTCAAATATGTGATTAATAAGTCCATGAATTATGCATGTCCAATTTCTTTTTTTTTTTTTATATGAATTCCAATATAATTATGTGGTCTGACCACTAAATGTAAAAAAAAAAAATAATAATTAAAATTGCACTTTGTGGAACGAAATACAAAAGCCAATAGAACAGCTGTTACATTATTTCTTTGTTTAAACAGAAGCCCATTTGCATGCATTCCTCTGTTTGGCAATTCTCAATACTCACGTCCTTCTGCAATTACTAGATGGCCAATGTCATGGTAAAAAAAAAACAGCCATTACGAGCTTTCAGGGGCCACCGCCAGACCAGCGTTACTCATGTGGCAGAGAAGCAGCATGTGGCATCACTCAGCCCAATGTCAAATGTTTGATTTGAAGGGCATGGGAAAAAATGCTTTTGGAAGCTGGTGCAAGTGTTCGGAGAAATTGTAGGATTTAAAAACGACTGTACTGCGAGGTTAAAAACTCGATTCCTTCTCAATTCCGCACTCATAAAACATGGCAATCAAGCGTTGTCAGGTGACAAATTACAAATTTATTTATTTTTGGCTTTTTCTGCTTCATTTTAAGTGATGGTATAATTTTAGATAAATCTGTGCTATATTAAAAAAGTGTTCAGAAAATATACACAATACAACACTGCTAGAAGGCGTGTATTCAGAACACATTTAGTTAAGTGTAGTTTGAAAGTGGTCTTTATTTGATAGGTTTGAGAGCAACGATCAGTCTACATGCAATGTAGAGGGTTTTTATCTCCTTGGCATGGCTATTCTGGGTTGAACAAATTCTTCGTCTCATGGTCAGGGTGAGAGGATTTAACTTTTTTTTTTTTTTTTACGCCCTTGCTCCCCCTGGTTTTCGGAAGCTGCCAGCTGAGGTTAACATTAGGATCACATGCTGCTGCGTGACTGTTCTGCTCAGACTCTGACGGACTGAGAGTGATGATAGTTTTACTGTAACAGCTGTTCCTTGGAATTTTGGCTGATTTGGAAAAATAGCGGAAAAGAGTACTCATTTGGATCTGGTTTTATTATTTGGAATATTTTTTGCTATTTCATGCTGTTGGGCTTGGAATTTTCAATAGCTGTCTGGCTGAGAGTTTTGGATGTAGGGATGGATGAATGGGTGGATGGGAGGATGAATAAACGGGTGGATGGATAGTGTAATTCATTCAGAATATAATTCCTGCAGAATCAAAAAAACACCTAAATCTTAAAATTTTACAGCTGGAAAATAAACATAATTGTACCCCCCAATTAATTTTACATTAACCATTTCCCCCCCAGTGATTATCATCAGATTTTGCTTAATAAATAAGGAAAAAGTAAAAGAAATTAAGACACTCAGGATGTGCAGGCTAAAAGGGAAAGGATCAAATGTGAAAAATGTATTTTGATCTTCATGAATTCAATTGTCACGTCTTTAAGGCTCTTGGCATTTATTCAACACATCTGTTTAGCGCGAGAATTAAGCAGGAGAACTGGTTTGAGAATACAACACTTCCTACATATCACAACACCCAGCCCTCATTCACATACGACCTTTAAGAAATCCTGGAATATATTACCTACATAAAGTGTAAAGGCCAATATATTTACACTGGACATTTGCGAGGGGCATTTCTGGAGCGTATACTCTGTACATACAGTAATCCTGTAATATGAGGATTTTTACATTATAAATCAAGAACTAAATAGTATGCAATGCGTATCAGAGGGTCCACTGAGAAGAATAAAGTGAAGACCAATATATGAGGTTTAAGAGTAAAATGTCTCAGGATCAGTAAAAGATGAAGTGTTACTTCAAGCATCATGAACACCAGAGCACGCTGTAGTCATTATGATGCTAGGACTCTCATAATGGGCCAAACCATTTTTCAGTGGTCCACCTACCCCCATATCTGGGACCTGTCAGATCATGTCAAGGAGGGCTCTGTGATGATGTCCAAAGATGAAGAAGCTGGGTGCTGATCACACTGCTCAATCATTGGCTGAGATCTTCAGTTGAGCTGACTCAGACAATAAATGACCTTCGATGAATAGAAGGTGAATAGGACAATGAACATTTTTACGAATGAGGCTGCCGGAGATGGAGAATTATGGGACATGTAGTTCATAACATCTGCAGTATCGAAGGTTTGCTACCTTGGAATAAACAGTAAATAGTAAAAACAATTTTTTTTAACTATTATAACTCTGAATCATAAGATTTCGACAAAAATAGCTGATTTGGAAAAAATGCTAACAAAGTTAGCCGAAATTTGGCCACTTGGTTTTCTGTTTGCTGAATTTGGTGTTTAGTGAGTAAACCTTTTATCTTTTCACAGAAATAAAAAGAATCCCTGGTATGCGTGCCTGCGTATTTCTGGAAAGTTGATAAATGCAGAAAAATATTGTAAAAGGTTTGTGTGCTGAAAAACAAATGCAAACTATTCAAAGCATAAAATCAAGGCCAGCGATTTCTCACGGTCGCTATCCAAATCGATATCATCCAAACAAGTTGTAATTTTCTTTGTAAACCTGTACGTATTAACCCATCATCCTTTTCCCTGACGCTGACATTAGCTTGAATAAGATATTTGAATTTGTGTATTACAGGAACAAAAAACATTAAAGTAAAATACATCACACACAGTAAACTGTATGTGCAGTAACATACAGTAATATATATTATTTGCTTTTTATTTTCAAAAACTGAACATCTAACATTATGTTTTAAAGGGAGTACAAATATGTAGTCCTAATGTTTGAGTTTCTTTTTAGTGTTTTAGATTTCAACTCCTGTTAACCAGTAAAATAAAGTTTATTTGATGTTTTATTTTTTATTTATTTATTTTATTTTTACCGTGCAAAGAGGTACAATCTGGCTCATAGTGCCACAACAGCAATCATATTGAAAGATGAAGCCTTGTGTTGTAAGGCACAACAGAAAAGCACGCACAATTTTGGAGTACAAAAAAAGATGTTTCACGTGCCAGCTCAGGAGTAAATAAGTAAATTAGGTTGCACTTTTCACATAGAGCTGGATTGAATATATATCGTAAGAGTATTAATACACCCATGAGGACCCCATAATGGGTGGTTGGAGAGCCAAAGCAAAAGAAGATTAGTTGAAACGTAAACAAGGTTAGAATTATGCATAAGTGCGGAGGTGAGTATGCCCGCAAATGTCTCAGTCCCCTGTCAGTCTATCCCCTTCTAGGGCAGGTCTTGGACAGCCCAGATGAAGGCCGAGCTGTCACGTTGTAGAAATGGGGGGGTGAGCTAAGGCGCTGCTTCATCTGCCCCTGTGTTGGAGCAAAGTAAGGCCCATGTTTGTTCAGGCCTGATGAGACCTTGCAACCGATCTCCACCGCTCCAATCAAAGTAAGGTGTCTCTGCCTCTTTTGGTCAGGATAAGTTGGGCCCTCTCCCCTCCAGCAGGCACTTGATGCAGTTCTTGTTGCTTCAGTCGGGAGAACGGCCTCCTCTCTTCTTCTGTGCTCCACAGGCCGCAGGGAACTCAGGACTGATTTCCCAGTTGAGACCGGTGAGGATAGTGCACGTGGGCTTGCTCGGCTGCCATCTTGCGATGCTTCTTGAGAGGCCTGTGAAGCTGCAAACATCTCCACAACATGATCCCTGCTGCCTGCTGGTTTTATAAGGGTCTTGGGTGATGTTAGGCTTCACAGCAATTGAGTTTTTCAGTTTTCTCGTGCTGATTTTAGTAATGCAGTGCAGAAGTTCTAGTTATGAAGCCATCTTGGTCAGTGGACAGACCATGCCCCCGAGACAATTAATTTTGATGATCTCAGCCAGGGAAGTGGAGTGGCCGTGCCAAGAACAGTGTAACAAGGAAGTAAAGGTAAGTAAACTTGCCTTTTAAATCCTCACGGGGTGATGGTGATGACCTAAATAGGTATGTATTCCTAACACCATAGTGTTCCTGTAATGGCGATTTGTAATTTCTTTTAGTTTTTGTTTTTGGGTGATATATCTACTTAAGTAGTAAGGAACTTTCTAACATTAAAAATATATATAATTATTTAAGATGTTAATATGTTCTTTAGAAATGTTGTGGTTTTGCGTCCCTCTAACTATCTGCTATTGCTTATAAAATCATTTTGTTAAATTTTTAATACAAATTGATTTACAGACAAAAAATTTACAGAGCAGAATCCATCGCACAAAGATATCGGCTGGACAACACTTTTCATGTGTCACTCAATAGCTTGGAGAAGTCAGATATGGCCACTGAAACGATGTATCAATTAAACCTAATCCCAGAAGTGGCATTCATTTAGAACCCCTTCCTATGTTAATGGCAGCTAGTTTCCTTTTGGGTGATGCTGGGAGTAAATAATTGTGCTTTTTTGTAACATGATATTCCCATAAAGGGTCAGTAAATGTATAAATGGTGGAATAAACCAAGAAATTCATGGAAATCCCTTAATGTTCTATATGTTATTCCAGGAAACCTAATATTCAAATAGAGTTTTTATGCAATTTATTACGTAAGTCAATTTCTAATTATACGGCAATTTAAAGATTTTCTATTGCTTAACAGAGTTTGCTTTAATAAAACGAGGCTCCTTTGCATTGCTGAAAATTCCTGATTTAGAGGCGGGATACTGAAAGTACCGAGGCAATGTACGAGAGAGAAATGAATAGAAGGTCAGAAGATTGGGGTTAAAATAAAAACAAGTCGTGGTCGTTTGTGAGTGAAGAGACAATTGGCTTGATCAGACAGTGACAAGAGAATGTCACAAGATAACTATAACAAGGAACCGATGGTGATAGGAAAAGATAAAAAAAACTAAACACCAAGAATTGATTATGGTTGTGCCTATGACTGTTTGTCCATGTAGTAATCGCAGGAGGGTTAACAGATAAAGTTAACAGTGATATGAGAACATGGTAAAACTCAATGAAATGGACATGAAGGTCCATCACAGAAGTGAGTCAAGGTATTCTACAAGTTGAAAAAGCATGTAGGTTACCATATGGTCCGGTGTCTGTAGGAATAAGGTGCAAGATACTATATGGTGCTCGATGGTTGTTCTAGAACAAGTTAGCAGTAAGGGTGCGAGCAATGGACAGGAGAAGGTCCCCGTGAGAGCGGAGAGACAAAGAAGGGGTGTACCTACAAATTAGTGAAGAAATGTTACATGGGCTACAGTTGGTTAGAGTTTTATAGGTAAGGGTTAGTATTTTGAAATGACTCTTATAGGGTACAGGAAACCAGTGTAAGGATTGACAGAGGGGCGAGTTGGGAGAGGAACGACAGGAGAGAAAAATCGCGGCAGCATTCATTACAGTTTGTAGCAAGGCAGTGCAGTTTCTGGGGAGACCAATTAGGAGAGAATTACAGTTATCAATGTGAGAATATTTACTTCAGGGAGATCATGCCAAACTAATCTTATTGATTTTTTTGATTGGGTAACTAAAATTATAGATCAGGGTGGTGCAGTAGACATTGCTTACCTAGATTTCAGTAAGGCTTTTGACACTGTTGCACATAGAAGGCTTATCAATAAACTGCAATCTTTAAGTTTGGATTCCAATATTGTTGAATGGGTAAGGCAGTGGCTGAGTGACAGGCAACAGAGGGTTGTAGTTAATGGAATATATTCAAAGCTTGGACTTGTCACCAGTGGGGTACCTCAGGGATCTGTACTTGGACCCATTCTCTTTAATATTTTTATTAGTGATATTGCAGAAGGTCTTGATGGTAAGGTATGTCTTTTTGCTGATGATACTAAGATATGTAACAGGGTTGATGTTCCAGGAGGGATAAGCCAAATGACAAATGATTTAGGTAAACTAGAAAAATGGTCAGAATTGTGGCAACTGACATTTAATGTGGATAAGTGCAAGATAATGCATCTTGGACGTAAAAACCCAAGGGCAGAGTACAGAATATTTGATAGAGTCCTAACCTCAACATATGAGGAAAGGGATTTAGGGGTGATTATTTCTGATGACTTAAAGGTAGGCAGACAATGTAATAGAGCAGCAGGAAATGCTAGCAGAATGCTTGGTTGTATAGGAGAGGTATTAGCAGTAGAAAGAGGGAAGTGCTCATGCCATTGTACAGAACACTGGTGAGACCTCACTTGGAGTATTGTACACAGTACTGGAGACCGTATCTTCAGAAGGATATTGATACCTTAGAGAGGGTTCAGAGAAGGGCTACTAAACTGGTTCATGGATTGCAGGATAAAACTTACCAGGAAAGGTTAAAGGATCTTAACATGTATAGCTTGGAGGAAAGACGAGACAGGGGGGATATGATAGAAACATTTAAATATATAAAGGGAATCAACACAGTAAAGGAGGAGACTATATTTAAAAGAAGAAAAACTACCACAACAAGAGGACATAGTCTTAAATTAGAGGGACAAAGGTTTAAAAATAATATCAGGAAGTATTACTTTACTGAGAGGGTAGTGGATGCATGGAATAGCCTTCCAGCTGAAGTGGTAGAGGTTAACACAGTAAAGGAGTTTAAGCATGCGTGGGATAGGCATAAGGCTATCCTAACTATAAGATAAGACTAGGGACTAATGAAAGTATTTCGAAAATTGGGCAGACTAGATGGGCCGAATGGTTCTTATCTGCCGTCACATTCTATGTTTCTATGTTTCTATATTACAATGGCATGAACAAGCTCCTTAGCAGCATCTTGTGTAAGAAAAGCATGTTTCAAGGTGGAAATGGCAGGATTTGGCAATATACCCGATATGATGTGCAAAGCTGAGATCAGATCAAAGATAACGCCAAGACAGCGAGCTTGCATAGACAGACTGATTGTTCCACATGGTTTTTGATTGGATAAGAAGTGCATTAGACCAAAGAGGACTAAAACGTTGGCTATCACCATACAGGAAGGGAAAACAAAAAGATGCCTTAAAAACAAAAAAAAAGCTATTTATCTGTATCCATTACAATATAATACGCTGTGCAATAATACATGTCATCTGTTGTTTTAAACAATAATTAAAAGGAAAAAAAAGTCCAGATGTCCTTTAACAATACCCTGTTACAGTTGCTCGTTCTCACTATGATCGCTCTGTAAGATTTACACAAGTAAATTAATATCTAGGATGTTCCATTCACAGTCACTGAGCCAGGCTGAGGCCCGAACAAGGAAAACTAAAGCCGTTATGTACGTCAGAAGGTGACAAGCAAACAGGAGGAAAGCAAGCATGACTGCAGTGAGATCTCCTTGCACATTGTTTAAAATCCTCCAGTACGAAAATACAAAACAACCCATTGAATAAAACACCAAATTCATGATAATTCAGTAAATACCCATGTTAGTATGACCCTGTACTGTTAATAAAGTCTCTGACAATTATCTACATAGTACTATAAGTAGATATTTAGAACAGAAAAGGGGGCCAAGCGATAAGGTGAGAACCAGGAAAGGAAAAAACTAAGGTCAAGGGTGGGAAGAACTTGGAGAAGGAGACTGTGAGCAACAGTGTCAAAAGCCACAGATAGGTCTAGAAGAACTAATATTGAGAAGTTGCCTTTCCTTTGGATTTATCCATAATTACATTACTAAACGGTTTAGTTAGAGCAGTTTCCGTGCCAGGTAATGGGACCAAACGGGTAGGTTGTGGGGTGAGAAGAAAGGAGAAATGGGGACACTTCGTATTTAATAAATTGTTGGATTGTAAGCCTGAAAGTAATGAAAAACAGAGCAAAAGTCGGGTTGAGAGGGAGAGGAACTAAATGGGGAGAATTCCTTCCATAAGTGATTTTGTCAATAAAACTCCTTGCTAAGATAATTTCTGGGAAGTTAGTATGAGGAGACGTTACGGCTAGGCAAAAGACAGTATTTAAAGTATCAATGAGGCACTGGGGACAAGGTGGGACAGAGGACAGCAGAATCTTTGAAGATTGAGATAATTTAGGTTTCTGCTAAGTTAAGGAGAGTTACGCCAAGGATGTTGGGTAAGGGAAGTATTGAGAACAAATGTTCAGAGGTGGTCATCTGCGAGAGTAAATTGAGTTTTAGAGAGATTACAGACTGAGCATGCATTTCAAAAGTTCAGGTCAAGAATACTACCGGCTACATGTGTAGGAGAAGTAGCCCACTGAGATAGTCCAAACGAGAGGGGATTCAGGGGAGCAGTTTATAATGGCAATGGCAAAGATGGGTTTCAGATGGAGTGAACTTCAAACTAGAACGAGAGGGAACGGTATGGGACAGATGGGGAAAGCATAAACCCTACACCTCCACTCTTTCTGTCACATAGTCTGTGGGTGTGAATTAACTGAAGGCCACCAAAGGATAGCGAGCCTTATCGGAGGGAGAGAGACAGGTTTTAGTTAGTGCCCACAAATTTAGGGAACGTGAAATGTGTGAGAAAAAAAGTTGCAATAATGAGTCCTCTATTTATTTTTACTGTTTATTCATTAACTGTCAAATAAAAGGAGCGAAAAAAAACTTGCATGACAAATAGAAAATTCTAATTCAAATGAAAAATATCACACACATGAAATAGTGTGTAAAAGGACCACAGAACATCTTTAGCATGTGATCAGTGGACATGCTAAAATATTTATTTCTAAAACACTAACCGCTCAGAAATCAAAGCAAACAAACAAAACAAAAAAAAGACTTGCATAAATATTACAACAAATTTAAAGAGGCAAGCCTCAAAACTGTACTGTAGTGGGGGATCTTGCTCCGCCAGCGAGTGTTCGGTCATTGGGGACCCACATCTGCGGACACCGGAAACAATGTCTCCAGCTCATCTGGTCTTACAATGCTATTATTATTATTATATTTATATAGCGCCAACAAATTCCGTAGTGCTTTACAATGTGTGGACTAACAAACATGTAACTGTAACCAGACAAGTTTGATGCACAGAAACAGAGGGGTTGAGGGCCCTGCTCTCAAATTTTATTTTATTATGGCTTAAGTATTTTGGTTTTTCGAAAAGTTTTTAGTGAGAACGCTGCGGTACTTGATCCTCTGTTAATGTGAAGTACTGAGAATTGATAGGTACACATTTCCTAAGAAATCATATTGAGGTAGCTAAGAATAGACATACATAATGGCTTGGCTTTATTGTGAAGCTAAAATACTTACTGCATGAATCACTCTTTGGTTGGCCAGCTGCGAGTATGTGACATTAATTGATAAACTCGTCCCGTAAATGGGTACTTGTTCATCATGGAAATATTTACGAGTACATGGGTTTCCTATATCCATATATCCATTTCAGAATGTTTTTAAAGCTGACGTGATTTATATATATATATGAAAAAAACATATGTATACAGTTCAGCACAGCATAACATTCTGTGTGTTCATTATTTGCTGTTAAAGTGCTGTTGCACTATAGTCACCAAAACAACTTTGCTTAATGAAGCAGTTTAGTGTATAGATCATGCCTTTGAAGTTGCACTGCTCAATTCCCTGCAATTTATGAGTTAAATCACTTTTGCTTCTGCTTATGCAGCCGTAGTCAACCCTCCCCTGGCCGTGACTGACAGAGCCTGCATGAAAACAAAATGGTTTAATTTAAAAGTTTTTATCTACTGCTCTGTAAAATTGAATTTTAATCACACAGAGGAGACTTCTGCAGGTTCTAACAAGTTATTAACAGAACAGGACACTATAAATTTGAAATAAAACAGACTGTGCAATAAAGGATGTGTAAACATTAGATGACTCTTTACAGGAAGTGTTTAGGAAGGCTGTGTAAGTCACATGCAACGAGGTATGACTAGGGCTGTATAAACAAAATGATAAATGGCAGTGAATTGAGTAGTGAGACTGCAGGGGCATGATTTATGCACCAAAACTGCTTCAATACAATAAAGTTGTTTTGGTCTATAGTGTCCCTTTAAGTATTTTGTAAGATATTCAGGCGTATTCACTAAAGTGTAAATTGTCAGGAATGCAAAGTAAATATACAATTTTAAGCCACAATAACTGAAAACAACTCACACTCAAGTCAGACTTGAGTGAATACCATTGACTGTCATTACTGCCGTATCTTTAGAACGTGATAACTTAATGCTCCTGGACTCCTCTACCTGACTTCATCATCAGTCAATGAATACTAATGATCAAGACAACCTGCAGTTTTGTTATCGCCTTCCTCAATTCCTCTCAAATTCAGGATTCTTTAAACTGGTCAATAAAAGCAGAAATAGTCCTTGCTGATGATGTGTGGTAGAAGATCTAACAAAAAAAGGGGTCGTGTAACCTTTGCAACCAGCCAACCAATCCTGTTTGTGAGCAGACTGTGACTGATGTGGTCTTGCATAGTCTCGAGCGCCTTGTTTAAACATAAACATTTTGCATGATGAGGATTCGTGATGAACAAGGCACTCGTGTTGTGCATTCTAAGGCCTATAAAACCCCTGGATAGCATACCCACCAAGTGTCTTCCTATTTAGGAACGACAGTTCCTACTTTGGGTATAAATCCCTCTGTCCCTCTTTTCTATCCTAATATCCCTCTTTTCTAGGAGCTCCATATTGTCGGTGTCTGAGCAGAGGCGTAACTAAAAACCACAGGGCCCCGGTGCGAAAGTTGGCATGGGGCCATCCCCCATACGTCTACCCCCCACGAAAGTTGGCATGGGGCCATCCCCCATACGTCTATTCTCAAACTCCCATACGTTCCCCCCCCCCACCATCGCATACCTCTATCCTCCCCCTTCCATATGTTCGTCAACCCCACATACCTCTATCCTCCCCCTCCTATTCGTTTCCTCCCCACACATGCAGACAAACAGATACACACGCAGACACGCACATAGACACACACACATATACATAGACACACACGGACACACACATACAGACACACACACACATACATACACACACACATGCATACACACATGCATACACACACACATACATACAGACACACATACACAAACACACACACACATACAAACACATATACAAAATATTTTGACTTCCCTGGGGTCCAGTGGTGGTTCAGCCAGATGGGAGTCAGAGTTCTCACTCTAACTTCCTCCTCCTTCCTCCCGCGCGGGCTCCGTGTGATTGCTGGGAGGAGTGACCTGTTAAAGCACCGCAGCGCTGACTGGGCCCCCTGGATATTCATTGCCATCGGGTGGCCCTAACAGCATGGGTCACCCAATGGGCCCCTTAATGTGCGGCCCTGGCGACACATGGAGGCGGGCACCCGACCGCGGTAGTTCCGCCAGTGTGTCTGAGTGTATAACAGAACTCCACAGCAATAATACTCCCAGTAATGTGTCTTAGTGTATAACAGAGCTCCACATCAATAATACTCCCAGTAATGTGTCTGAGTGTATAACAGAGCTCCACAGCAATAATACTCCCAGTAATGTGTCTGAGTGTATAACAGAGCTCCACAGCAATAATACTCCCAGTAATGTGTCTGAGTGTATAACAGAGCTCCACAGCAATAATACTCCCAGTAATGTGTCTGAGTGTATAACAGAGCTCCACAGGAATAATACTCCCAGTAATGTGTCTTTAAAGGTTAAACTACAATAATTGTGTTAAGAAATCAGTCTGTGTAAATAAGATACATTGTTCTTGTTCTAAATTACGTTTTAGTTGCATAAATAGCTATGAGTAAACCACCTACATTTTTATAACAGCCCTGCCCCTAGTCACACCCCCACGAATACCCCTAAAATTAAAGCGGCCTTATTTCTCCATTTGAAATGTTGGGTGGTATGAGATAGTGGGATATGGATCCCGCATTGGGACTGGCTTTGTACATCCAGGACTATTGAGAGCTACATACATTTGCTCTGTGCAATTGCTAGTAATTTGGCTATGGTATGTTTTATTATCTGTTAAACAATGCTGTTACGGCACCCTCAGCATAAAAGGGTTAAACCACCATTTAGTAGATCTTCCCCTTCCAGATGCACAGGCACAGATACTGCAGAACACCAATCCGCCGAACAGGAAACCATACGAATGCTGTAAACAGCCGAATAGGAAAAACCATACGAATAGGTTTAAACTCCTAGCAGTCGAACTGGAACAGCATACAATAAATCCCCCCAAGAACGAGACAAGGCTCCGTTTTGAGGGTCAAGCAGGAACAGACAGAGCTGTGGGTTTATTGTTCTTATGTACACATTCTTACACATTAGTACCACCCACAGGGTTTTGGAACACAACCAATAAACACATACAATACACTCAGACACTCCCACACAAAATCCTCCCCTCTGCTTGTGATTCAATTACCTTACACAATGGGTAATGTAATTTAGCACAAGCAGAGAAATACAATTTTTCCACATTATTCATAATAACTCATTTTCATAATATTCATTTTCAGAATCAGCATACTCCAAATACAAACATACGTCAAAATCATACAAATTGGTCCAGTGGTTCAAAAGATAGATCGTAGTCCTTTGTGACCACAGGAAGCATGGCTTTTCTGCCCAAAACCAGTTCCACAGAGTCTTCTATCCTGGAGATAATTAGAAGTAATCCAATTATCTCCAAAGACAGAGGCAAAACTCCATTGAACACATGGCAGCAAAAAGACAGTAAAATACAATAAAATACACAAGGTTACATTTATGACATAAAATACAGACATGCAACATATGCCCAGATAGCTTAGGTCTGAGCGCACATTATTACTGAATGGCGCTCAGAGCACACACATACAGTTCAATTGCCATGGAGCCAAAGTCTTTCCCATAGTCTTTCATTATACGAATGGGCTCCATGGCATAGCTATCTGGGGTATCACTGCTCAAACAGGGCAAGCACCAAATGACCCGGCTTTCTTGTCTTTGCAGGGGAAAATCAAGCCTTTTAACATGGGGCCATAATCCAAAGGCAACAGGCGAGCAACCCGGCTTCTCCAATGCAATGTGGTGAGATTGCTCTCGTCACAAATGCCATTTTATTATCGCATTACACGTTTTAATTAAAAATCCCCTTGCGTTTTGCATTGCCAGGCTCAACAAAGTGTCCTCATCAGCCACCGTTTTTTTCATAGGCCATGTGCAATTGACTGCTCATTTTTACTAAGGGAGTATAGATGATTGGCTTCCAATCTGAAATGGGACAATTTCCATGCCCTAATAGGGACAGGCACCAGAGGATTTGATAGGATATCATCAGAAAGGAGGTTATGTGGTTGGTGGAGGAGGGCTGATAATGAGTCCGGGAAAAGGTCTGGCCCAAAACATTCTGTTGTCTGGGTCCAAGGATGAAATGCTGACCCACTCAGGGTAGGAGATGCTTGTGCATTGTATGCAGTGTGTGCAGTGAATGCATTGTGTGCGTGTGTATAGTGGATGTAGCGTGTGTGTTTGTGTAGAGGATGCAGTGTCTGTTTGTAGTGTGTGTGGTGTGTATAGTGGATTCAGTGTTTGTGTAGTGAATGCAGTGTCTGTATTTGTGTATTGCATGCAGTGTGTGTAGTGTATGCAGAATGTGTGTGTATAGTGTGTGCAGACAGTGTGCTTGTGTAGTGGATGCAGTGTGTGTTGAGATGCAGGGCCAGTGCAAGCATTTTTGACTATTCAGGCAAAGATGGAATTTGCTGCTCTCCCTTCCACCCAAAAAAATGCATCTTGACTTGTGTGTCTCTTAACCCTCCTTTTCAATTTCTTACCCGTTTTGTGTTTTTTATCTCATCATTTTAATGTCTTACCCCTTTTGTGTTTTTTTATCTCATCATTTTAATGTCTTACCCCTTTTAGTGTATCTTACCCCCTTTTGTGTCTTAAAAAAACAATTCCCTGGTCATCCGGTGGCTCAGCATGCTTGTCCTATGAAGAGAGGACCCTAAACTTGCAACACAATCATGTCCTCTTGCGAGCCACTAGAGCGTTCCAATGGGTTGCGTATCTGTAAGGGGTGCAGGCACAGCAGTTTCCGAAAACGAACCAATATATATATAAATTTGCCCATCCTATATATGAGAAAGGTCATTTTTGTTAGTGGTCTAATTCTGTAAAAACAGATGGAAGGATGGAAGGCATCCTCAATTTGTAAAGAAGGGAGATGTTTTTTGTGGTTTTAATGCCAAGATATTTGAGCTAATGGCTGCCATGATAAAGGGAGTTCATCAGGCATCGCAGGAGGAGACCCCGCTCCCAGGTGAAGTGCACTAGATTTGGACTAGTTGATCTATGACTAGATTGAATAGTAATGATGATAAAGGGCACCCTTGTCGTACCCCTCGTTCCAGTGTGAAGTAAGAGAAGTTGAGACCATTTCTCGTGACACAAGCATTTGGGTTGTTTTGTAGTTTTTTAATAAAAATTACCCAAAAATAGCGTGCCCAAAATAGCGTAGTTTCAATACGCAAATCAGATGTTGTCCAAGTGATACTATCAAAAGCTTTTTCTATATCCATAGTAAAAACAAAGAGAACGTTACCTACGCTCTGGCCTAAATCTCCATGTACATTTAAACAAAATGGAGGCTCTTTAGTTTTATTCCAATGGCCATTTGAATACACAAGCTCACCTGCCACATCAAGGCAAGCCTCAATAAGTGAGTTCCTACACTAGCCATTAGATATGCTGATATCAGCCAAGAATCTCCAGTGACACAGGAAGGGGTATTTTATAAACCCTTTCACATTTAACCCTTTATAGGGCTTCTACACATACAATAAACTTTGCTGGTATCACACCTAATTTGTTTTGTTTTGCATCAGGTAAGTAAAAGTCACATTTTGCCTGCCCCCTCCCGTCCACAGGACCCCCAGCAAATTCCTTTAAAATAATATACACTGTATCAACAAAAAAAACAAAACAATACGAATTAGGAGAACTATATAGAAATGCAATTAAATGACCCTCTTTAAAAATACTGAGAGCTTAAAACCAGAAACACATAAATGAGCATCACTTATTCGGCAAAATGCGTCTGTTCCTTTTTTTTTTTTTTGGTTTATGGATCACGGCCAAATCTGTGTTATCATGTTCAAGTGTATTCTTGTTAGATCGAATCTCTGGAAAAAACCTTGAATACATGCTGAGAAGGCTGCGTTCACACAGGCCCTCGGTGATCTGCAGGAGACAGTGGATTACCCGCTAGCACAGTTTAGCTGTGAATGAAATTAAACAAGCCGTGGAAATCTGACACTAATTGCTATAGGAATTACAACTTGTCCACCCACCATCCAGGTTGTTTTTTTCTCTCTCTCGCTCTTTTTTTTAAGTCAAGGTATTTGAAAATAATAATTCCTTGTAAATTCGCTTGAAATCAGTTGGAAACCACACATCACTGGTTTACAGAAAATGCTGGCAAAAAAACGTTAACTTTTACTCTGGAACAAAACTGGAACAGTTCACGCAACTGTCACTCGATAAAATTTTTGTATTTATAGAGCATAGATGCCATGCTCATTCACTAAACACCAAATTCTGGTGAAAGCTGAATTGCAAAAACTAAGCAAAAAAAAAAAAAAAAGAATTTATTTGGTAAAATTCTCCAACTCCGCAATAGTCACCGCTTGATACTTTCTGCGTGAATTTTGCGTTGATTTTCAATTCACTACAATTTACTCTTTATATAGCAGCAAAAATTGTTTGTCCTCAAAGTTTCAAAATTGGAGCAAATATATTTCAGTGGTGATTTTCACTATGTTTTTCCACATTTTCGCATATTTTCTAATCTCAACACTTTGCCATATTTCCACTAACTAATCAAATATTTTTGTCTCATCAGTTAAAAAAATCCTTAGAATGAACGGAATTCTGCAAATTTCATAGTTGCCAATATTTGAAAAAAAATTAAAATATTATACGCACTCTGTGTGGCAAGTACACATTTAGATGTACACAAACACACACATGCACTCAAAGAGGTAAATGCACAATGATTCACACAGTGGTACACACAGATATAAACACTGACACAGAAAAAAACAAAAACATGCTTCTATGCACCTTCCTCTGGGCCCTTGGGCGGCTGTGCTGGCTATGGTTCCATTCCTGGAATGCGTTAGAATCCCTGGAACTCATTTTTGTTAAGACAAGAGCCCAAGCCATGGATCTATCACGGGAAATTCAGGCCAGTTGGCAAATATGTAAAAATCAAATGAGATGCTTATTTAAGGGATAAACTATTTTGACGTCACCGATTCAATTACACCATTAAAATGCTCTTTCACATGCATGTCCCCATTGCCTTTTCTGTTTTGTGGTCATGTCACCTCTCACATGCTGTGAAAAGATTAGTAGGCCTGTGGAGTGGCTTGAGAGCTACCTCCAATGCCCAGTAGTTACAGGCCTTCGTATGGACTCAGACACTCAGACAGCCAAACCCAGGGCCGTGTAAACACCACCCCTGATGTCTGTATGAATATTGTGTTGCACAGCGCCATCTGCTGGTGAAAGGTCACAGCTATGTTCACTGTGTACATGTTTGCATGTTGTGAATGCTGGTTGTATCATATTTGATTAGTATTTCATCCGTATTCCCCTACCCTTTTAGTGGGTGATATGTTCTTGTATTTTGATGTTTCGTACTTGTCCCCTTGCTCTGTTTTATTTTATAGATTGCTTTGATTGTGTCACTGTAAGTTGTATAACAATTTCCCAAAGATTAACCCTTGTGTTCAATATAGGTATTCTGAGTCATTTGAAAATTCTTTCTTTGTAGCAAGAAGTGCGACTGTTCCGAAAATGGTCGTTGATATAGCCTTGTTCTAAGCAAGGGTGTTGATTGACTATTAATACTAGTTTTAGGTTTTTTTAATTCTTTCTTGTGTTCCTTAATTTTTTCCCTGTTATTGTAGGTTTACTAAACTTATCTTACTGTTTTTTTCTACATCCCAATTGTTTTGTATTCAGGTCTTAAAGGGACACTACAGGCATCCAGACCGCTTTATCTCAATGAAGTGGTCTGGGTACCATATGTTCCTCTCATTTGTTTACATTGCAGGGTTTAACTGCCACTAGTGGTTGTCATGCTGATTGAAAATGCTTCTGCAGAAATAGCGGAATGGCTATTTTAATCAGATGATTCTCATAGAGTTTTGCTCTCTTATGTACACTAGACTCCCAATGCTTTCCTATTGGAAGTAGCAAAGCTGTGAAAGATTTTATCTGAAAAAGGAAAGAAGAAGAATGACCACAAATTATATGTTCACAAGTGGCATGTTAAACCTGGTCCCAAGTGGCATGTTAAACCTGGTTAAACCATTTTCCACATGGAAAACAAAAATAGATATTGATAAAGATTTTAACACATTTGCATATACCGCATCAGATTCCCACACATAAGTTAAAAATAAGTGCCAGAAATCCGTAGGCACCCTGTACGGAACTTCTTAGAATGACTAATAGAAGTTGTTATAATAGATTGCACGCATAGGGCATGGTTTTTAACCCTTTATGTCCCAGATGTTTCACTATTTATCACTTTAGTTTGTGCCCATTTAACCACTACTGCAGTGGCTCTTAACTTTTAACAGATGTGGTAGAAGCATGGAACGGCACTCCAGAAGACATGGTAGGTATTCAGGGTGAGTTCTAAAACAAACCACATATATGCATACCGCACTCTTTTATAACTTAAACAAATGTGGTTTGGTCACTCCCATATATGCTATATTTTCTGTATGGAACTAAAAACATTTTCTGGTGGTTTCAAAAGCGCGGTACGGATATATTAGTATTACTTTTTATAAAGCGCCAACAAATTCCGCAGCGCTGTACAATGGGAGGACTAACAAACATGTATTTGTAACCAGAGTAACCACAGTGTCGGGAGCTCGCGGTACTCACCCTCCAGCCGTCCGCGGTCCCCTCCTCCTCATGGGCTCGGCGAGCGGCATCCTTCCAGCCTCGGATGCCGTCCGCCATTTCCTCCACGTCCCCCAGCGGCAGCATACATGACGCTGCACGCTGGGAGACTGCCCAAGTTAGTACACGCCGGGGTCAGTCACCTGACCCAGCGTTAAAGGCACAGTGTCTCAATCACAGTGGGAGGTCTAGATATCTCCCACGTGTGATTGTTAATTCTGATTGGAAATTATCCAATCAGAATTAACCTGATGGTTTAAATACTTACCTTTCCTGTTCCTCCCTGCCCTGTTGTGGTCTTTGCTTGCTAGTATTGCGATTTACCTTGTGCTTCTGGTTACGTACTCTCTGGCTTGTTTATCTGACTCTGTGACTTTCTCCTACCCTTTGACCTCGGCTCGTTTCACGTTATTCTGTCTTCTGGTTCCCCTTACTCGGCTTGTTTCCTGACTATTCTGTGTGTGCTTAGCCCGGCCACTCTAAGGTCCGGTACAGCACCTTTTCTGTGTGTGTGTGTGTGCCAGCGTGTTGGGTTCCCCGAATCGTGACACAGACGAGTTGGACGCAGAGGAACAGAGGGGTTGAGGGCCCTGCTCAATGAGTTTACATGCTAGAGGGAGTGGGGTATAGTGACACAGTAACAGAGGGATTGAGGGCCCTGCTCAGTGAGGTTACATGCTAGAGGGAGTGGGGTATAGTGACAGTAACAGAGGGATTGAGGGCCCTGCTCAGTGAAGTTACATGTTAGAGGGAGTGGGGTATAGTGACACAGTAACAGAGGGATTGAGGCTCTGCTCAGTGAGCTTACATGCTAAAGGGAGTGGGGTATAGTGACACAGTAACAGAGCAATTGAGGGCCTGCTCAGTGAGTTTACATGTTAGAGGGAGTGGGGTATAGTGACAGTAACAGAGGGATTGAGGGCCCTGCTCAGTGGGTTTACATGCTGGAGGTAGTGGGGTATAGTGACAGTAACAGAGGGATTGAGGCCCTGCTCAGTGAGTGTACATGTTAGAGGGGGTGGGGTATAGTGACACAGTAACAGAGGGATTGAGGGCCCTACTCAGTGAGTGTACATGTTAGAGGGAGTGGGGTATAGTGACACAAAAGGTAAAGATGAGAGTAGAAAAGTAGGTTGGTAAGATAGTATTCACTGGGGGCTTAGCGTTTTTATTTTGGGGGGGTGGATTATGACAGTTGCAGGAGAGGAATCAGGGTGCGGGGGAGTGACAGCTATTAACAGTTTAATTGATACGTGTTACGACACGTACCGTCGGGTAGATGAAGCCGCCGTTTAGGCAATAATCCCCTTCTCCAGAAATGCAGTTTAAATCCAGCCGATCGCCAAACTCCCGAACGAAGTCCACGAACACGGCAACTCCCGATCAGCCAAACAGTCGAACGCCTTCCACAGCTAGAAATAACGAAAGCGCTGTCCCAGTAATAATTCCCCCACAAACGAGACCAAGCTCCGTCTTGAGGGTCAAATGAAGTTCTGTTTAATGGGGGCTACCTGCCCGGTATTTATGCAGGTCTCCACAAGGTGGACACTCCCCGAGGGGACCTTGTGGAAGACTGTAAAACATATTGGACAGTAGCCAATCGCAGTGGCTTCAATAATAGCCCTTCCCATCTGGCCCATAATTCCGTCTTCTCTACCTCGGAGATAATTGGGAAGAAACCTAATTATCTCTCAAGGTAGAGACAATCGCCATCTTGAAATACAATAACAAAAATACATTAAAATACATAACGACAGAAATACCGAATGCATATGGTTCGTGTAACGTATCCCCAGACAGCCTGGATCTGAGGGCATGTTTTCACCGAACAGCGCTCAGATCCGATGTATCTAGTCGAATCGCCATGGAGTCAAAGTCTTTCACCAGTCCTTCGGTATACGAATGACTCCATGGGATGGCTGTCGGGGTGAAAGTCCATACGAATGAATAAAACTCCCGAACGACCGACGTTCGCATGCCTTGTCGAAAAGGAAGGTAGGCAGCAGCTTTTCAGCGGTGTTCGGTAGTTTAAGTGTCCGTTTTTAGTTCCATACAGTTTGTACCGAACACCGCTCTGTGTTCGTATGTCCCAAAATGGCCGCTGCCTCGTGGTCGACATGCGAACGACGACCACCCGTATGAATGGAATGGAGAGGTGTCTGCGGTTAACCACAACGTTCTAATTGGGGCCAAGAGGTTAACCAGCAGCACACTCCTCTCCTGGGTGGTCGTTCGTTCGGTAGTTTCAATCGGCATTTTGCAAATTACACGAACGGGGGTATATGAACAGGCAATTCCGCGAACAAAGGGAAACAGACGAACCAACAATGCAGATGAATCTGTCACACGGCTCCCCCCTTGTGGGACACTCCGGCAGACCCGGCTTGACCCTTTAGCGGGTCAACGTGGGGATGACCGGACTAAGATGGGGTGAGGATGTCGGTTTGCCTGGACAATCCATCTGCGTTCCCATTCTGCTTACCGGGTCGATAAGTGATGGTGAAGTTATATGGCTGTAGTGCTAAACTCCACCTCAGCAGTCTGCCATTGTCTCCAGAGACCCGGTTAAGCCAGACAAGGGGATTGTGGTCCGTCACAAGGGAAAATTCCTGTCCATATAAATACGGGCTTAGCTTCTTCAATGCCCACACCAGGGCCAAACATTCCTTCTCCACTGCCGCATAACTCACTTCCCTGGGTAACAGCTTCCTGCTGAGATATGCGACAGGGTGCTCTCCTCCATCTTCCCCGACCTGGCTCAGCACAGCCCCCAGTCCATACATGGAAGCATCTGTATGGACGAGAAAACGTTTGTTAGGGACTGGGGCAGCCAGGACAGGGGCATTCACAAGAGCTTGTTTGAGTGCTTGGAACGCAGCTTCACAAGCCGGAGACCACAGGACCTGCTTAGGAAGATTTTTCTTGGTCAAGTCAGTCAGGGGTTTAGCAATAGAGCTGTAGTCGGGGACGAAGCGTCTATAGTACCCTGCTGTCCCTAGGAAGGCTAACACCTGGGTCTTGGTGATAGGTGTGGGCCAGTTGGCAACTGCCTCTATCTTGGCTGGCTCTGGCCTCTGGCTCCCACACCCTACTCTGTGACCCAGGTACTGCACTTCAGCCATGCCTAAATGGCACTTCTCTGGCTTCAATGTCAGGCCAGCAGCCCGGATCTTGTCCAGCACCACCCCTACATGTACTAGGTGTTCCCAGGACTCACTGTAGATCGCAATGTCATCCAGGTATGCACAAGCAAATTCCTGGAATCCATCAAGAAGTCTATCCACCATGCGCTGGAAGGTAGCCGGGGCATTCTTCATCCCAAATGGCATGACCTTAAATTGGTACAGGCCAAATGGGGTGACGAAGGCCGACTTGGGGATAGCATCCTCGGCCAGGGGAATCTGCCAGTAGTCTTTGCACAGGTCTATGGTGGTCAGATAGCGTCCCCTGGCAATGCGATCTAGCAATTCGTCTACCCGGGGCATCGGGTAGGCGTCAGTGGTGGTCCGCTCATTGAGACGCCTGTAGTCCACACAGAACCGGGTGGTCCCATCCTTCTTGGGCACCAGGACTACAGGCGAGGCCCACGGGCTATCGGAGTGTTCGATGACCCCCAGCTGGGTCATCTCCTGTATCTCCTTCCGCATTCCTTCCCGGACTGCTTCAGGGATACGGTAAGGGGGTTGTCGCAGAGGGTTCTGTCCAGGGGTTTCTACCTTGTGTACAGCTAGGGTAGTGTAACCAGGTTCTTGGGAGAAGGTCGCCTGCTTTTCCCACAGAAGCTGTCTTGCCTGGCCCTTCTCGGTAGCGCTCAATCTGTCCCCTAGCTGTACTAGGCTAGTAAGATCCGTCTGGGGGTCCCTCTCTAACAGGTCTGGCAAGGGTAAACTTTCTGTATCATCTGCAGCAGGGGCACATACTGCAGCGACATTCTCTGGTCTCTCCTGATACTCCTTTAGCATGTTCACATGGAAGGATCGCTGGATCCTTTCATCTGAACAGCTGGCTATAAGGTAGGTAGTATCACATATCTGTGCTAACACCTTATACGGGCCCTGCCAAGATGCCTGCATCTTGTTCGCCTTCACAGGTTTGAGCACTAGTACTTTCTGCCCAACCTGGAAAACTCGCTGTCGGGCACCCCGATCGTACCACCTCTTCTGTCTCCCCTGAGCCACCTGGAGATTCTCCCTTACCATTAGGGACAGTTTCTCCATGCGGTCCCGGAGTTCCAGAACATATGGTACTATGGGGGTCCCTTCCTGCTCTGTCTCCCCCTCCCAGTGGCCTCTAATGAGATCTAGGGGTCCGCGGACCCTTCTCCCATATAGCAACTCAAAGGGGGAGAACCCAGTAGATTCCTGGGGCACCTCTCTGTAGGCAAACAACAGATGAGGCAGGAATCGCTCCCAGTCTCTGCAAGTGTCAGAAAAGGTCCTCAGCATCTGTTTGAGGGTGCCATTAAATCGCTCGCAGAGACCGTTAGTCTGTGGATGGTAAGGTGAGCTAAGCAGCGGTTTAATACCGCACACCTTCCACAGTTGCTGGGTGAGCACAGCGGTGAATTGGGTTCCCTGGTCAGAGAGAATCTCTTGAGGGAACCCGACTCGGGTGAAAATCCTAACCAGGGCATCAGCAACTGTCTCTGCCTCTAGATTAGACAGCGCTACTGCCTCTGGATAGCGAGTGGCATAATCCACCACGGTGAGAATATATTTCTTACCGGATGGACTAGCCCTGGCCAGTGGACCCACAATGTCAATGGCTATGCGGGCAAAGGGCTCCCCAATGATAGGCATAGACATAAGCCTAGCTCTTGGGTGGTCCCCCCGCTTTCCTATCCGTTGACATGTGTCACACGTACTGCAGTATGTCCGCACAGCCTGATTGAAGTTTGGCCAAAAAAAGTTCTGCATGATCCTATAGGCTGTGCGGCGGGAACCTAGATGTCCAGCTAACGGAACATCATGCCCTATCCGCAGAATCTCCTGCCGGTATTTCGCGGGCACTACCAGCTGTCGATTCGGCGGAGGGGCAACACTCTTCGGGGAAAGCTTGGGGATCCTATACAACCTGTCCCCCACCCACTCATACCGTTCCCCATCTAATCCTTCCTCTCCAGTATCTGCTCTGTCCCTATACTTCTGGAGGGTCGAATCTGTCTGAGTTTCCCTCCCAAACTCCTCTGGGG
Organism: Pelobates cultripes; assembly: GCA_933207985.1. Taxonomy (NCBI): domain Eukaryota; kingdom Metazoa; phylum Chordata; class Amphibia; order Anura; family Pelobatidae; genus Pelobates; species Pelobates cultripes. The sequence continues at coordinate 136,406,684 of OW240920.1, read as the reverse complement.
AATCCCAGCTAACAAAGGTCGGTTCTAGGGTACCAGTCGGGGACTCGGTTCTTACCTGGGTCTCAGCAGCAGGTGGGCTGGTTCCAGCAGCACGGGTCTGGGCACGGGTAGTCACTGGGTTGATAGCGGCAGGTCCCATTGGAGCATAAGCGGACACCAAAGGGGCCAAGTCATTCCCAAGTAAAACATCGGCCGGTAAGTCTTTCATGACCCCCACATTCACGTGTCCAGAGCCCACCCCCCAATCCAAGTGAACCCGGGCAACCGGTAAACGGAACACTGCACCTCCCGCCACCCTCACTGCCACAGTATCTCCAGTGTGCTGGTGTTCTGAAACAAGGTTCTTTTGGAGCAAAGTCATAGTGGCTCCGGTGTCTCTCAGACCAATTACTGCTTTGCCATTCAGTTTAACGGTCTGTCTATGCTGTTGACGGTTATCCTGCTGCGCTGCTTGTACTGGATCCGCCTCATGTAATATACCCCAAAATTCCTCCTGCTCCAGACAGTGAGCGGAGGGCTGGGGTGGCTGCTGATTTCCGCCGGCTGGTCTTCTCCACGACTGGGCTTGGCTCGAATTGTTTAATGGGCACTCGGGTCGCTTGTGCCCCAACTGCTTACACCCGTAGCAACGGATCGGCTGAGAGTAATCCCGGGCGTTGAACCGGGCTGGCTGAACGTAATTGTTCGCTGTTGGCATGGTGGGGGTGCGTTGTGCTGGGTGTTGATACACTGCAGAGGTTGGAGGGGCTGCTGGTTTGTACTCCACTCGGGTAGGGACCTTGGCTGCTGTCTGGTCCAGTTTCCTGGCGTCAGTGTACTCATCAGCCAGACGAGCAGCTTCGGGTAAGGTAGCGGGTTTGCGGTCCCTAACCCACTCTCTGACTCCTACAGGTAAGCGGTCAAAACAGTGCTCCAACAAAAACACTTGCAGCACCTCTTCCCCAGTTACCGCTTGGCACCCTGCCATCCAGTGGGCTGCGGTGCGGTGTACTCGGCATGCCCACTCCACGTAAGAATCACCAGCCTGCTTGTTAGTGTCCCGGAATCGCCGCCGGTATGCCTCCGGGGTCACAGCATATCTGGCCAACAGGGCATCTTTCACTGCCCTGTAGCTGGTAAGTTCCTCCTCTGGGATGGCCCGAAACGCCTCACTGGCCCGGCCGGATAACTTCCCAGAGAGGATGGGGACCCATTCTCCTGCGGGTACCTGGTGTAAGGCACATTGCCTTTCAAAATCCGCCAGAAATCCATCAATTTCTCCTTCGGCTTCTACAAAGTTCCGAAATGCAGCAAAAGGTACTTTTCTCCTTCCATTATTATTGTTATAAGGCACCTCAGCTGCTGCAGCGCCTCTTCCTTGAAGCGCCTGTTGTGCTGCTACTGCTGCTTGTACTTGCACCACGATATCTGCTGCGGGGTTGGGGCCAAAATGTGCCAGCCTGATCTGAACTGCCCGGTTAAACTGTATCTCTTCGGGTGTTAACTCCAGTATGCCAGGCACATCCGCTCCCCCCGTTCCCTGTGCTGCATCCATTTCCAATAATATCGAAATAATCTCTCTTTTCTTGAGATTACTCGCTGATCGTCCTCTGCGCTCCAATATATCTTTAAGGGTAGCACGCCTTAACTCCTCATACTGCATTTCCAACCTGGGATGTGTAGCTGGCCTTCTGGGCTGTAGGATTCATCCCGTCGCTTGCCACCAATTGTTACGACACGTACCGTCGGGTAGATGAAGCCGCCGTTTAGGCAATAATCCCCTTCTCCAGAAATGCAGTTTAAATCCAGCCGATCGCCAAACTCCCGAACGAAGTCCACGAACACGGCAACTCCCGATCAGCCAAACAGTCGAACGCCTTCCACAGCTAGAAATAACGAAAGCGCTGTCCCAGTAATAATTCCCCCACAAACGAGACCAAGCTCCGTCTTGAGGGTCAAATGAAGTTCTGTTTAATGGGGGCTACCTGCCCGGTATTTATGCAGGTCTCCACAAGGTGGACACTCCCCGAGGGGACCTTGTGGAAGACTGTAAAACATATTGGACAGTAGCCAATCGCAGTGGCTTCAATAATAGCCCTTCCCATCTGGCCCATAATTCCGTCTTCTCTACCTCGGAGATAATTGGGAAGAAACCTAATTATCTCTCAAGGTAGAGACAATCGCCATCTTGAAATACAATAACAAAAATACATTAAAATACATAACGACAGAAATACCGAATGCATATGGTTCGTGTAACGTATCCCCAGACAGCCTGGATCTGAGGGCATGTTTTCACCGAACAGCGCTCAGATCCGATGTATCTAGTCGAATCGCCATGGAGTCAAAGTCTTTCACCAGTCCTTCGGTATACGAATGACTCCATGGGATGGCTGTCGGGGTGAAAGTCCATACGAATGAATAAAACTCCCGAACGACCGACGTTCGCATGCCTTGTCGAAAAGGAAGGTAGGCAGCAGCTTTTCAGCGGTGTTCGGTAGTTTAAGTGTCCGTTTTAGGCCAGGAGGTTAACCAGCAGCACACTCCTCTCCTGGGTGGTCGTTCGTTCGGTAGTTTCAATCGGCATTTTGCAAATTACACGAACGGGGGTATATGAACAGGCAATTCCGCGAACAAAGGGAAACAGACGAACCAACAATGCAGATGAATCTGTCACAATACGCATTTCTGAAGAAGTAAGTTTTTGGGGAGGGCGGGCGGGAAACTGTTCCAGACTGCTCCTACTGCACTGGTGAGTCCCACCCCCCTGCTCTCCCTCTTATATCCCACTATATAGGCAACATTGTATCTTTTATATTCCCACCCCTTACTGCAGGGAAGCAGTCATGCCTCCCCTTCCTTGCAGTCCAGGGGATATCTAGAGGAAAGTCTAACAGAGAAAATATATGACGTTTGTATCATTTTATTGCTTAAATTATTGAACAGAGACAGCTGAACCGAAGACTTCCAATGTACGCAGCAAATGAGTGAGTAATGCATTTAACTTTCATTTATGTGGATTTATCTCATTTTCAGTTGGGGTAGCATTTTTTTATTTCGATATCCAGAGTAAGTTTTAGATAGAGTAGCAACATCTCGTTTTAAATAACAGGTCTCCTCTTGGGGTGTTAAAATACAATTCCTTAATTTTCATTGTAAACTCTGAGAACAAGGTTATTAACGAACATGAGAATTGAAGGGCATTCAAAATGAATTGAAAGTGAAATTCATATTTAAGGCCAAAGTAGCCAAACTGGACTCGTAGGTGACTTGGAGAATAAATCCAGTTTGGCACTTTCGGCTTGAAATTTGGAATTCACTTGAAATTCTATTTGAATTGTTGACAATTTTCCCTTTTGTAAATTACCCTGTTAAGACTGTCTCTTTTTCTCTGTGACTGGTGTCACTTTTAGTCCGGTGGAGGAGGAGAGAAGGACAGGACTTGGCCGAGGCTTGACTGTAACGAGGAGTCAGTGAAGATGAATGACAACGACTTGACTTAAAACGTAGGAATAAGGACTGTGGAAGAACAAGTGATGGCTACCTTTGGTTTCTAGATAAACTACATTCCATTGAATAATGGCTGGTTACCTTTGATTAGAAATATAGTTTAAAAGATCTTGGAGGTAGAAGCTTTGTTAAGGTCCAAAAATACCCAGGACTTGAGCCTAAAACAAAATGTGGTGACCCCTCCAAAAAGGAACAGTACCGCATGATGGCCCCATACTCTTCCAATGATTCTCAAAGAGAATGACTTGATTAAATACTTCTGATTGGCCAAGTGCAGGGACTGTCACGTTCCCGCTATAGGTCTCCAAAACTTTTTTATCAGACGCATTTGATTGGACTGAGATCCTCAAGGTAGGAGTGGCTGAGGATAGAAGACTGTCTGAATTACTGGTAAATTTAATGGATTTTGTAAAAAACTTTTTCACATTTTTTTTTAAAATTCTTTATTTAAGAAAGGACAGATACGGGGCGGAGCCTGGCGCTGAACCGGACCGGACGCCATCTCTCCCAGCTCCGTCGATCGCACTCACAATCTAGGCAATATCCTGGAGACTAGCCGCCATCCGCCGGCGTAAGCAACAGCTACAACCTGGGGACACCACACCGAACCCCCAGATGCTCTTCCAGTACTCCCCGAGGCATTTAAAAGTAAGACGCAGGACCGGGGCCTACCACACACCCGCCAACCGCGACCTCGAGTTTCTCTGGGGCGGGGACCCCGCGGGAAACACAGCCGAGTGGTGGCCGACCCTGACATCACCTGCTAACACAGCAATGGGGCGTAGAAATCAGAAGGGTACCCCCAGCAACGCTCCAGAACAGAGGGACATAGGAGCTATGCTCCAACGGCACACCTCCACCAAGATGGCGGCCGCGGAAGGCCCGACCTCACCAGAGGCTCCCCACACAGAGGCATCTGCAACACTCCAGCTGCAGAACACAACAGAGAGCTCACAGCAACAGCCCACAGCATCAGCAGGTAATTCTGAACCTGCAACCAAACAGGACCTCCAAACCCTGTACACTATGCTACAGGACATTCAAAACCTCCTCACTGCAGACCTGCCTATCCTAAAATCATCCCTACATCAACTAACAGGCAGAATGGAGGCAACTGAAACAAATATTAAGGAGCTAAGCCAAGACACATCTGCCATGCAGGCATCTATACTCCAACTACAAGCAGCCCAACAGGCCCTTACACTACAAGTGGCAGCGCAGGAGGACAGGTACCGCCGCAACCACGTAAAAATAAGGGGCATCCCGGCCACGGTCCCCCAAGAGGAACTGCCACACTACGTCAGAAGGCTGCTGGCTTCAGTACTGCCACCGGCTACCGCTAAAAAAATAACCATAGCTGGGCTATATCGAATACCAACGTCTACCTTAACTACCGCCAAAACGCCCGGCGACGTCATACTCCGCTGCGCACTACCTCAAGACAAGGGGCAAATAATGGCAGCGGTAAGAAACAAGACTCCACTGCCCTTTGAAGACTCGCAACTGTCCTTCTACCAGGACTTATCAAAGGCCACACTACAATGGCGAAAATCTCTGAACCCTGTCACCACCCGACTGCGGGCAGCAGGAGTGCCCTACAGGTGGGGAACACCACGATCCCTCCTCGTCTCGTACAAGGGGTCCACGCAACGGCTAACTACGGGGACTGATATCCCAGCATTCCTTGCAGCGTTAGACATGCAAGAGGCAACGGTAGCACCAACGGACTCAAATCGCGCACACGGATGGGACCCATCCAGAGTGGTACCATTTGTGCCCAGAACTGTAGCCGATTGCCCACCTGATTCCTGACTGGCAGGGACATCTCCAGCCCGGTCCAAACCTAACGGAGGGACTCACTGATCCGGCAGCCCTAGGCTGCAAAGTTGCAAAGTTGTAGAGATGTACAGTTCTGCTTGTTCTTGTGTTATCACCTTTTTTTTTTTTTTTTTCTTTATACCGTATGTCTATGTCCCCTGCGGTAGACTCACCCATTAGAAGACACAATTTTCCGCCTGGGCCCACTGGGCAGAGAGACACCAGGCTCACTACACCCAAACACTCACGAAGCTGCGCCAGCTATGACCCTAGTCCGGTTGCATCTAGCCACACACGACCAATCATTGAAGCGCACACACCCCCCCCCTCCGCTACCCCCTTGGTCAGGGGCTATGCCTCTCTTTGAGAGGTCAACCATGCACAAACCATCTCCCCCCACCCCACCCAGGGGAGGAGGGCAAAGCTTACACCACCGACACTCGAGTGCAGATATTGCCTGATTTAACTAAGTTAGACATGTTATTAAACCTCTTGTGATCAAAACCTATGCTACTGTAACATGTTTTTGCTTACATCCTGTTCTGAGCGACATTATTTTAACACTATAAAATGTGCTGATAAGTTCATTGTTCCAATTGTTAAGTCTGAAAACATGCTCAGGGAATGCTATTGGGGCACCACGAGCTTGCTTGTTATATGCTCAAAGCACGATAAAAATAAAGAATTAAAAAAAAAAAAAAGAAAGGACAGATACAAAAAGTCTGTTCACAGCAAAATATGAGATCATTTCTTCTCACAGATTTAAAACATTAAAAAAAATGAAAACTTTTTACAGAAGAAAAGAATAAATCAAGTAAAGAAAGGGTTGTAACATTACATCTTAAATCTTACATTACTGTATATAAAAACATATTATCAGCAAAACTCCCATTAGTTGGCCTAATGCCTGTATGAGTAATTGTATAAGTAATAAATATAAATGCAGAATGTGGCTCAGGAGTCTATTGGTTCCCACACCGCTATTTGAAATTCATATACAGGCAACAAACAAGGATCAGTAAGGGGGTCACACGAAAAGGAAGACAGAGGAAAAGAACGGAGGTGGGGGAGAAGGTCAGTGCTATGGTGGTCAGTTCGATGACTAACTCTAAGCTCTGATATTAATCAACTCAAGTTTAAATATTCCTCCCAGATAGACCGAGTTTTATGATAAGAACGGAGGCTAGCCCTGACTGTTGCTGTGAGGCGACCCATTATTCTGTTGTCTTCTACAAAAGTTTTAACCTCACGTAGGTTCTAGGTAACTCCTGCTTGAACCATTTGGTTGCTATAAATCGTCTACCTGCCAATGTTATTTTATTATAAAGTTTTTTCTTCTTCGTAGGAAAACCCTCCACAGGTAAAAGTTTTTCTCATTTTTAAAGGGGGCCTTGACTAAAAACCAATTAAAAGAATACTCCAGGCAACATAACCACTACAATGCACTGTAATGGTTATGGTGCCAGAAGTGCAGCACCTCATTGCAAGGAGTCAAGCCATTCAAAAATGGGGAGGGACCCAGCCTGCTCCGCTGCCCACCACCGCTACTGTTCAGTGAGATAGAAGCTCTTGTTCAGAAGCTTCTGTTAGTTCTCTCTTCTGAGCTAAGCCCTTGGCTGAGTGTCAGTAGTTGAGCCAATGAGCTAAGAACTCCACATGCTGGGTTTAGCTCAGTGACGAGAGCTTGGGGCTCTCGCTGAGCTGTAGTGGTGCTGTAGCATGGTGGCCATGTAAGAAATTATTATTATTATTATTGCGATTTATATAGCACCAACAGATTCCGTAGCGCTTTACAATATTATTAGAGGGGGGATTTGACTCTAAATAGGACAATTACAAAAAAACTCACAGAAACGAAGGGTTGAAGAGGTCCCTGCTCAAACGAACTTACAAGTCAAACAATTCTAATAAGGTTTGAGTCCTTGCAATGAGGCAGCACCAGATCACTCCTAGCACCATAACAACTACTGCCACAGTAGTTCTTATGCTGTTTGGTGAGTTCCTTAACTCCCGAAGATAAAAAAAAAAAAAAGACGCGTGTAGAACAGGATATCTCATTGAGCATTTCTTGTCTTATTTTAAGAAATATTAATCAGCTTGCTCACATTCCCTTGTTGGCGAAATTTCCAAATTGCGAGTAGACATGTGCACTTGCATTATTAGGTGCAGCCAATTTGCTCTCATTCACTTGTAACTTCTATGGCTGAATAAACCAGAACGACTGTTTCATTTACTATCTCTGGTTTATTGGTTTTGTCTTCACTTTATTTGACTGTATTGTTTTCCTGTTATCCCAATCTCACTTGTATTTAGTTTTGCTCTATTTTTGAAACACAGACCCTGGTTTCTTTTGCAATATTGAGTACGTTCTTTACCCTGACCTTGGCTAGCATTAGGTTTTTATTTTTTCTATCTTGTATTTTTACCTCGTAAGAGGTATTACAGTAAGCCCAGACAAAGTACGTTAATATTTCTGTCTTTGCTTGCTTTTTGTCTGTTCTTCATTGAGAATGTTGATTTTTAGGTTCATTTATTCTCTGGCACCTTGACTCTTAAGAAGAACGTATTTCATTAACAGAGCAAGCTATAACCTTTTAAAACACAAAAACCTTTTAACTATCTACCAGAAACCGTAAATACCTCAATACATTCCATTCTGTTCTCCAGGTTTCATTGGAGGCACCAACTTTCTCGAGGATTCCAACCTTGATTGGAACCTCCAGTCTACAAGTGGATTGCATCCTCTTCTCCAACTCTTCTCCAAAAGTATTACAGCACCCACACAAAGAATATAATCACATCTTTATTCTTTATAACATGGACAATAGATAATAATAACAAAAGACAATAATACCATACTTGTACCATAGAGCATTGTATGTATTTTGGATACCCTTGCAGCAGGAGGAAATAAAGTCACTTGATAAATATTACTGTAAGCAGCAGATGACACAGGCAAGACGTCACAGTAACGGTCCTAATCAGTTAATGTCATTACCAACTGGGTTACAGCTTCATCTTCGCAAGAGGACAATGAAGTAAACGTAATCTAGACAATCACATGACACGACAAAACAAAAATTAAATATATGTACAAACTATAATATATTATTTCCTACATGTTTGTTGGATTTCCAGTTTTCGTCTGGTGACAATGTACCACCAATAACATGACCTATGTTGTTTTGTAGTAATCTAGGGGTTGGACTCTATTATACACCGGATGAACATGGTGTCCTCTTTAACATAGTTATATGTGGGTGAGTGAAGTTTGGCAAGAGGGCAGAACAATGGGCAACCGCTGGCAATGTTCATGTCTGCTATAGGTCGCTGGAATGAGGCAGACGTGTAATCGGGCCGGAAGGCGTCAAGTATGTGCTCTCGATTGCTTTGGTCTAGGAGCATGAAAGTGACCTGGAAAAGTAGACAACAAAGAGTAAAAAATAACAAGCAGTAATCAAAGTAATCATATGACTTTTTGTTAAAAAATAAAATAAAAAATTAGAAAAACAAAACAAAGGCACAACATATTCTATGAAGTGAGCCGAATGACTGTGTGCACCAAAAGGCACATGTAAAGGTTTAATGATATGGAGGCCCTAATAATCTGGCTTCTGCTGTTTACAATAAAAAGTTCAAAGGTTATCCCATATATCTAAACCCAGACACAGCTTTGGCCAATATTGGCTCCCCTAGTGGAGTCAACTAGTACTGCACAAGGCACAGGTGTGAGATGCTCATTGTGCAGTGAAGGCTGTGAATAACCACATCCACGAACATACAGTTGTGGCAAACCTAGCCACTTGGACTAAACAGGGACAATATGTTTTAAGGGTTGCCTGTATCTTTTGTGTATGTGCCTATTGGTAATCTGCTGTATCCTGCATGCTGTATTGCTTGTATTGGCTACCTGCCGAAAGCAGATAGTAATTTTCTATTTCGTTTCACGAACGGCACCTTTGCGAGCCGTTCATGAACCGAATGAACCATCTTTCAATAGCCTACACACTAAGGGACGTGTGGCGCTTGTTATCCGATTGCAACAATGCTGCAATCGGTAATTAGAGGCTCTCCTAGGTGGCCGCCGTTCGGCTACCGACCACGCGGCGGTTGGCCATCTTGGATCCTTTGTTCCCCAGCGGTGTTTGGTCGTCGAGCGCATGGAACTGAAAACGGCTACTTGACGGCGCGAACACCGCTGGGCTTCCAGACCGTTCGGGAGTCCCGGGCCATTCAGTAGTTTGGTCCATCTATGTCAATCGGTATTTTTAACCTGTGTTATGAATAATGTGTTTTTTTTGTACGGCGTTCGGTTGTTTTAGCTGGGATCTGAGCTGTATTCACACGAATGGTGTGCTCAGACCCCAGCTATCTACCAAACGTCCATTCGTTTAAATCTGTCAAGTATTCGAAAAGTTATTGTCACGGAACGCTGGCACTCCGACTGAGTACCTCCGCCAATCGATGCTCCTAGCGCTTGCCGAGGACTCCAAGCACTCCAACCGACACCATCAGCACTGCAGACCCCACTTCCAGCGATGCAACTGCGCTGGGGTCTCTGCTGTCTCCACCCACCCTGGACCCAAGGCCAGGATCCAGCTTCCAGTGGGTGAACCTCTCTTTCCCCAGAGAGCAGGAACAAGCTCTTAGCAGAACTTAGTGATCATACCCTGGGGAGTATAGTGATTATAGCAATCCCCAGAGTGTATTTCTCCAATCCCCCAAACATGAGCCAAGGCTTAATGCTGGAATAAGACTGATTTATTGGCACACAGAACTCACAATTTATGCAACACAAAACTCCTCCTCTGGGCCAGGCTAGATAATTGAGTTTCTACAATACACAAAGCTCAATTATCTGCTGGCCAGAAACATTACAATTTCATAAAACACACAGGGACCCCAAAACATGCAATAACCCCATAAAAAGTATATCCTTGGAACCGGGGGATCTGGGTGAACCACATATCCAAAATTCACCCAGATCCGTTCAGTACTTTGGAAAATACAGTTTAATGCAGATTCTGCAGAACATATACAGGCTAAATGAAAAACAATCACTGTATAATGTGTCCCCTGCTGTATAGTCCAAAACCACTGCACGATGTCTCTGTGCACCAAATACTGGCGAGATGGCACCGTGTTGAAAAGTCCAAACAGTGTCTGTGAGTTAAAATGGCCGCCATCCATTGTTCTCACCATGTGCTTCTGATACAGGAAATGGTGGCCACCCAGTAACTCCACAGTATGTCCCCAGATGGTTCTTAAAGGGCCAGCAGCAGCACAACACAAATCCATTTTGCCCAAATCATGTCTTTAAAGGGCAATACATCCCAGGGGCCATAGTCACAGGGCAAGAGGCGGGCAAGCAGTCCTCTCCAGGCACAAGTGGCGAAGGGCACTTCGTCACAGTTATGTATTTTAATGTGAATTGTCGGTTCTGCTGCACGAAGGGATAATCCACTTAACGGTATATTCCAGTGGGAGTATCCCTCTCGTGCAGCAGTGCCTGATGGGAGAAAGGCTCTGTACATTAAGTTTCCCATGTAGTCCACTCCTGTAATGCCCCTGGGATAGGACTCAGGAAACCCCTTGCATTGGGAATTGTATAAATTGTGGAGCCTGTGAATAAAGACCTCAGTTGACTCCCAGCCTATGTGTCGTCTAGTTCTTGAGAAGGAAGGATTACTACAACGCTACCGGGATTATTGTATGCTGTATTTATGCCCCTGGATTATCTTATGTTGTTCCTGTTACCCAGCGGAGATATTGTGGATTATACTGCCTCTCCGCTACACAGTTATCAGAAATTGTCATTGTGACAGATCACACTGTCCCTGAATTATTGTTCTATATCGAATGGTTCGGTATACGAACATCACCAAAACAAATTACCCCATTTGGTTCGTATACCGAAGAAAGTACCGGATGGACAGACCACCCGCAACAGTTTTGTGCCGCTCATTGACCTACTTGACCTCATTCACACCTTCACAAACCGATTTACCCTAATATTCCAAGCGGTCGGCTGGGTGGCCACCGTTCGTATGGACGAAGATGAGGTGGAGCCATCTTGTTTGGAGGCCTACAGCAGTGTTTGGTCGTCAAGTGTATGGAACTATTATCGGGCACTCAACGGAGCGAACACCGCTGGGACTTCCAACCCCACAGGTTCTTCGGTTCCATTTGTCTGAGAAGAGTGCGTTCGGTGGGAGCAAACTCCTGAACGAGGGGCACATGACCAATGTATGCACGAACAGTTATCTTCGTTATACTATTATATTTTTGTACTCCCGAAAGAGACCGACCGTAACGCCTGAATTCATGGAACTCTTTTGGGACTCTTTTGAGTGCTTTTCGGATATGTTGGGCGCTCAGATCCAGGCTACCTGGGGATATAGGACTTGAGGGAGTACCTAATTGTTAAGTGTATATTTTGGGGTGTTTTTGGTATGTATGCCCTAGACCTGAGAGTTAATGTAATTACAATGTGTACTTTGTCACAGTCCCCTCTCAAGTCCAGTGGGGAATGCCCCTGGAATATGTAGTAAGAAACCCCTTGCATGGGGTCTTGCATATAAGACCAGTTGTGGCTGCCAATAAAACAGTTCAACTTCACCCTCAACACAGAGCCTCGTCTCGTGATTGCAGGGAACAGCTATACCTGCTTTATTACCGCTTGGATCACTGCTTGGGAATAATACAGCATTACTCATACTAGGGGGAAGGGACATCTCTGGCGGCGGAAACCCCTCTTCAAACAGGGTGGCCGCCACAGTCATTATTTACTGTCTAGCTATAGTTTGATTCTAGTGCAAAAACCATTCTCTGGTGTCCTGTAGATCAGTAGTTCCCAACCCAGTGCTCAAGAAACTCCAGCAGTCCAAGATGTAGGTATTTCCCAAATATCCAATGGGGATAGTGACAAAGCCTGATCCATAGGTTTAGAAAACACAGAGCTCCTTATTAATCTAACTCTCTGTAATGTGAGTGATGCAAAAGTGTATCACAGAGCTTCAACATAATAAAACTCACAGTAATGTACAGTGTGTGTGAGTGTATCACAGAGTTCCACAGCAAATAAACAGTAACATATTTTTCTAATGAATTATAAAGAAATAATATTACTCTAAATTACAGGCAACATGTTGAAAGGTTTAAAACGCAATATGAGATCATGCATAGCCGAGAACTAATTACTGTAATTCTGTTCATTTTTAACACGGGAATTTAAGTTTTTTTTATTTCCCGTTTCACACAATGTTTAGGGAGAGTCAGAGATTAACTATCCGTCAGACAAAGAAGTGACTGTGTGGGATATTTACCTTGTGCTTGAAAGGCCAAAAGAGAAAAGCATCATATTCCCCTTTCATGACAGCAAAGAAAAGAGAGACATGAGTTCCCCTTCCTGCTCCGTCTCCATTTAAATAAATCCTCAGACACGCTTTATAGCCGTACTTCGCAGAGTAGAATGCTGGAAATCAGAGAATGCAGAACACTTAGTGCCCAATCACAAAATCATAAAATATTGCTAAACTTGCATCGATATTAGCATTGCAGAGACTAGTTTCAACAACACTCCCAGAGTGCCTTGCACAATATGCAAATGAGCGCAAAGAGCATAGTCACTTTTACATTTCCAATCCTCGTTTCTGTAGGTTCCTTTAGCGACATTCTACTCTGCTCATCAAAACCCAACAAACCATCAGGGCTATTCATTAAATTGAGAATTTAGAGTGAATTTCAAATTTAGAGGCAATGTAGCCTTTGGATAATATAATTTAAAATTCAACCTGAATTATCTAGTGAATAAATCTGTAAATATTTTAATACATAGAACTCTATCATTCTAGGTCGAAGAAATTATTGACAGGTAGGGAGGGTCCTATCCGTTATCCCTACAGTAAATATGTTTTATAGATGGCATTTTACTGACTTTTAATCTATACTTCTATACTGAACAAAATTATAAATGCAACACTTTTGTTTTTGCCCTCATTTTTCATGAGCTGAACTCAAAGATCTAAGAGTTTTTCTATGTACATAAAAGGCCTATTTCTCTAAAATATTGTTCACAAATCTGTCTAAATCTGTGTTAGTGAGCACTTCTCCTTTGCCGAGATAATCCATCCACCTCACAGGTGTGGCAAATCAAGATGCTGATTAGACAGCATGATTATTGCACAGGTGTGCCTTAGGCTGGCCACAATAAAAGGCCATTCTCTCTGATCCTTGACCTAAAGAAGAACTAGACGCTAGTAGCGCATATCCCGAACGTCGGCCACTACAGCCCATCCCTAGCAACACCACTGCTGTTGCTTTAAATTCATGTGCATTCCAGTTAAAAAACACTTTCACAATATGTGGCCTTAGTACCTGGAGAGTACAGACTGGTGGATTGTCCATTTATAGCATCCTGACACCTCTGAGTTAGATTTGTAATTCTCCATACAAACACCCCGTCATACGTTGCCTGCTCAAGTGCCTGCAGACGTAGGCTAAGCTCGTTTATCTGGACATCCTTCATGGCCAGCGCGTGGTGATAACTGTCAATCTGTTCAGATGAAGAATACATCAGTGCTTACTTGGGATTGGAAAAAAAAAATAAGGAAATATTTTTCAAATGCAAGTTAAAGAGTAGTTATCGGATCAATCATTTAATTTGATTATTTGTACACTTTAAAAAGAGTATAGAAGCTTACCTCTTGACTTAATTAGTATGATGGGAATTTGAAGCCAGTTTTGTAAGGACACAAATTACCTGTCTCTGCTATTCGTTATGGTATGCACTAACTAGTGAATTAGGAGGATCTGATGGGCAAACGGAAAAATTCAGGGTGAAATGAGCACGTTAGGAACATTTCCAATCCAGTTAAACTGAGATGGATTTTCATCCCATGTCTGCTATTTTAATCTAAATTTAATAACTCATTTTTGAATGAGCTCTAATTTGCTAATATGTAGCAGAAAATTGGCGCCAATTTGTTTATTAAGCCTCCTTGTATATATTACAGGAGTGGCTTCCCCCCGGGGTAGAATAATAAAACTTTAATAAAGTATGGTTACTTGGGTCCCATTTTAAAGTTGAGAGACTTACAGTCATGGGCTTCCCTTCCTCGCTGATTTATATCTGATTGATACCTGAGCTCCGGCAACACGAGTTACAGTTAATTAAATAAATATAGTCTTCGATCAGTCATCAGTAAGGGCTGCAAAGGTCCATACATACCAAGGGGTCTCGCCCTTGAACTAGTATGGAAAATGTCAATATCCAATAGTTAGGAGGCATTCCAGTTTAGGCTTGGAAAAGGGCCAATTTCTGCTGGTCTGCTCTAATAAGAAGTATTTAAAAAAAAATTATCTCTGAAAAAAGTATTTACAATTTTATTGTTTTAATCCACAGTACCACGTGGCCACTTAGGGGGCTTCATATAATATAAATTGCACACATTTGAGGGGTTACTCCAAGCATCATAACAACTACAGCACAGTGTATTGGTTATACGTCTAGGAGTACACTTTTGCTGTTGTCTGCTAAGGGGGCAAACCATTCTGCTAAGGTTTGCCCAATTCCTGAGTTCTGCCGTGCTCAAAGCCTCTAATTGCGGCTGAATAGCATTTTGCTTCTGCGAAGTTGTCAATTTTGTCAGTCATTCATTAGGCAAGAGACTCAGCTGAGCACTCTAAGTCACTGAATGTCCCTCCGGATCATGCACAGAATTGACATTAACAAATGCTGCTGCAAGTGGGTTCACACCCAACAGCAATATACTATTTTGCAACATTTGAAACTGAAATGAATACAGGGTCCTTGCACCATAACCACTTCAAATCACTGGTCAGTGGTCACATTGCTTTGAATAACCCTTTAATGCTTTCTTGGCTTTACTTTTTTTGCTATACTAATTGCCAAGTTCATTAACACAAATATGTACAGTTAGTAATTGTGGGTCCCTCCCCAAGGGTGACATTTTATACGATAACCTTGGTGTTACTGCAATGTTGCTGGTGCATATTGATGTTTGTATTTATATAGTTTATGAAACCCTTGATAATTCTCAGCAGTCCCAGTGGTAGCGAATGAACCCAGATTGCCTAATTTCTTTGCTAAACGTTGAGAATGTTCACCATTGTGTCGAACACGTCTCACAGATCTCACCTTGTGCTCCATGGCTCTCATTCTTCTCTGCCTGACCACGTTTTGCTCCCTCTCGGACGCGAGCTGCGCATGCATGTTTTCCATCTCTCTGTTCAAGACGGTGAGAATATTCTCGGTTACTTGAATTCTTTGTTCTAGCTCATCTGATTGCTGATGAGAGGTATCCTGCAGATAAAAAAAATGAATGTCACCATCTCCAACCCAAATCCAAATCCAAATCCAAATTTAGACCTATTTCTTTCTATGTGCGAGGAAAAGGATCCGGGGCCACAACCCAAATGTACCTTTTTTTTCTTGCTTCCCTGTTCTGCCACTACAGAAAGTAGCAATGCGAGGTGTGCTGAGCTCGAGGACTTTTCATGTTCCTTTAACTTCTCTTTGATTCCCTGTAGAAACAAGGTTGAAATTTAATTGAATTCTTTGTAAGAAGAACTGTGACAGGGATATATACTAAAGTGGAAACTCAAGGTGATGTTTTTATTTTATTTAACCCCTTAAGGACCAAACTTCTGGAATAAAAGGGAATCATGGCATGTCACACATGTCATGTGTCCTTAAAGGACCACTATAGTGCCAGGCAAACATACTCGTTTCCTGGCACTATAGTGCCCTGAGGGTGCCCCCACCCTCAGGGACCCCCTCCCGCCCGGCTCTGGAAAGGGGAAAGGGGTAAAAACTTACCTTTTTCCAGCGCTGGGCGGGGAGCTCCTCCTCCTCCCTCGTCGCTGAATGCAGCGCGTGCAGGCGCATTCAGCGTCGATAGGAAAGCATTATCAATGCTTTCCTATGGATGCTTGCGTGCTCTCACTGTGATTTTCACAGTGAGAAGCACGCAAGCGCCTCTAGCGGCTGTCAATGAGACAGCCGCTAGAGGCTTTGGGGGAAGGCTTAACCCATTCATAAACATAGCAGTTTCTCATTAAGCTGAAGTGGTCTGCGTGCCTAGAGTGGTCCTTTAAGGGGTTAAAGGGACACTCCACTATCCAAACAGAAAATAAATAAAAATCAATGTTTAGTAGATATATCTCCAAATTAAAACATGCATGCATTTAGTTATGTATTTTTTAATTGGGGGTAAATCTAATAACAGCTTGTCTGCTGCCTTTGCAAACCCTCCCCTTCTAACCCACCCAGACTTTCTGAGGGTGCTGTATGTGTGTCTGAGGGTGCTGTGTGTGAGAAGGTGCTGTGTGTGTCTGAGGGTGCTGTCTGTGTCTGAGGGTGCTGTGTGTGAGAGGGTGCTGTGTGTCAGAGGGTGCTGTGTGTTTGTGAGGGTGCTGTTAGTGTGAGTGTGCTGTGTGTGTGAGGGTGCTGTTAGTGTGCTGTGTGTGTGTAAATATGTTTATTTAAATATGTATTTTTTTTTTGCCTGGGAGGAGGGGGAGCCATGCTGCCATGGAGGGGGGTCGTGCTGCCATTCCTGGTGGTCTTAGTGGTGATAGTGAACTCTAGCCTGCAGGGCTAGAGTTCTTTCTCGCAAGATCTGAGTGTTGCCATGGTAACCTCAGCAACGCTCCGACCTCACGAGAGGAACCCGTAAAAACTACTGGCTAGAGCTCCCCGAGTGCTCTCCTACCTCCTTCCTGCCGCATATCAATGCCTGTGGGCCTGTGAGGGAGATCTTTGATCACTGGCCCATGAAGGCACACAGCAGGGCTCCTGTGAGCTCCCCTGCCAGCCTCGGCCCATGGCCATCGTGGCCCACTGGGCATTTGCCCGGTATGCCCAATGGCCATTCCGGTCCTGATCATGGTTCTCCCAAATAGAAGAGCTCAGATCCATGGAGGACTTCCATACCAACGCAGCAGGAATACACCAATCATATATAAATACATGGACACACTGGCTGCTCTCGACTACGCGAGCAGATTTTACAGACAAACTACAGTATTGACCGACATAGACAGACTATGACCTTACTTCCTGGAACGTTGCATGACATTGACAGTACCCCAATGTCCTCACACCAACCCTATGCCCAAACTTCCCCTCTTTTACCCGCTGTCCCTAATCCTAGACCAAGGTTAAAAGTCGGCCGGCGACTTTTAACCTTGGTCTAGGATTTAACGGGAGAATGTGGAACACCGTTATAAGAGAACACCGGACAAGACAAGCTTGGTGAATGCAATAATATGTACAGGGGAATGATACAGGACCTGCGAGTCCACATGAAAACCCATCATATCAAACTATTACTGTGCTTTAAATGTTATGCTCGGGACCTGCGCATCCCACATTGGTCTGTTACTGCAGAATATATTCATGTTAAAACCAGTAACTATTATATTTACAAAAAAAAATAGTGCAGTCAAAGTTGACTTAGATTTGCACTTACCCTAAACGAGCATCCGACTTGAGAAAAAACACACTTCTCTTTTCCAGAGCCAGGCCCATTCTGTAACAATACAAGAGTTTTAGAATTTGTAGCCTTACATTTTTCTAATTCAGTTTGATATTTTTTTACTGAAGTGTTTTTGAAATGAGATTGGCACCAACAGAATTCGAAAGTATTCATTATTGTTATTAATTATTTATATATAAATTACGAAAGATTTTTATTCCGTAATACTGTGTAGAACATAAAGATTAGATTAGAGCATACATGTAGGCATTGCTTATTAGCAAACTAAGGGGCATTGCTAGGTGGCAAAATGACCAGGGGTTTCAGTTCAAGGGTAAATGTTATGGCCTCTCCCCTATGTATTGACTGGATACCCTCCTAAAATCATCCCTATACCAAGTCTAATCTAAAACGATTGCATGTTGTATAAATCACGACGTAAAACAAATTGATCTACAGGAACACAAACATGTATTCCTGACATAGTTTTAAACAAACTATTTAGGTAGCTACTTTCATTAGCTACTTTAGTTTTTTCTATCAGATTCTTCAGATAACCGTATCTCTTCTGAATAGCAACACCCCTAGATATAAGTGGATCTCCCCTAATAGAATCTAGCGCACAATTTATCTGATTGAAGCCCTCAAGTGTCTTCCTAAGGCCAGGGCCATCTTTAACGTGGGGCAGTTACTCCTGGAGGGTCCAAGGCAGCTGCTGTGTGGGCCCCGCTGCCCTCAACAATTTTTTTCCCTGTCCTCTAAGCAGTCCCACCGGGTGGCCCATGCACTTAGGGCCACCCAATGGGTTTGTATCAGCTGGGGCCCTTGCTTTTCGGCAGTATGGGAGGAAGAGACAGCCACGAGTCACTACCTCCCATAAAGAGAGCAGCTGCGCGGGAGGGGGCAGGAGGAGTTGCTCGGGAGGGAGGGGGCAGGAGGAGCAGCAGTGAGCTTCAGGCACCACACTGGACCCCAGGGAAGCCACCCTCCAGGAAAAGGTAGGAAACTGGAGAGTGGGTTTAAAAAGGTACATTTTACATGTGTGTTAATATGTGTGTGTGTGTGTGTGTGTATGTGTTAGTGTGTCTGTGTTTGTTAGGGTGTGTGTGTCAGTATATCTGTGTGTGTGTCAGTATGTCTGTGTGTGTATGTGTGTGTGTCAGTATGTGTGCGTGTGTGTCTGTGTGTTAGTATGTCTGTGTGTATGTGTGTTAGTTTGTCTGTGTATGTGTGTCAGTATGTCTGTGTGTGTGTCAGTATGTCTGTGTGTGTTTATCAGTTTGGCTGTGTATTTATCAGTATATATATGTGTGTGTCAGTATATCTGTGTGTGTGTGTGTGTGTCAGTATGTCGTATAGTGTGTGTCTGGGTGTGTGTCAGTATGTCCGTGTGTGTATGTCAGTATGTCTGTGTGTGTCAGTATTTCTGTCAGTGTATGTTTGTGTCAGTGTATGTGCCTTGGAAAGGCTCATGATCTGTTTGTTTGTGTGTGTGTGTGTCAGTATGTCTATCAGTGTATGCATCTGTGTGTCAGTATGTCTGCCAGTGTATGTGTGTCCGTTTGTCTGTCAGTGTATGTGCCTGTGTGTGTGTCAGTATATCTATCAGTGTGTCTCGGTATGTCTGTATATGTGCCTGTGTGTGTGTGTGTCAGTATATCTGTCAGCGTGTGTCAGTATGTCTACCAGTGTATGTGCCTGTGTGTGTCAGTATGTCTGTCAGTGTATGTGCCTGTGTACCTGTATGTTGTCAGTGTGTGTATCTGTGTGTTTATCTGTATGTAGTCAGTGTGTGCATCTGTGTATCTGCATGTGTGTCAGTGTGTATACCTGTGCGCCTGAGCACCAACATTACAAAATACAAAATACAAATACACCCCTCCATTCAAACTTCAACATTACATACACACACACACACTCCTGCATTGAAACGTCAACACTACATACAAACACACTCCTGCATTGAAATGTCAACATTACATACAAACACACCTCTGTGTTAAACACCAAAATTATATATAAACAAACCCCTACATTCAAAAACCAACACTACACATAAATGCACACTTGCATTTAAACTTCAACACCACATACAAATACATTCACACAAACATACTCCATACAAACACATGCTTATTGAGAAGCCTGGTTGCTCGCCTGCTGCCCTTAGACTATGGACCGGCAGTTAAAACACTTTATTTTCCCTGCAGAAAGGCTTGTTCGTGCCTTTCTGCCAAAGCGTTCAGTAGATTCAATCTACCGAACAAACTAACGAAGGCGTGACCACCGGGAAGCTGGCGTGTGCCGCCAATTGGCCTCCCTGAAGCTAGCGTGTGCCGTCAACTGACCACCCAGAAACTGCGGTTAACCGCAGCTTAATT
This sequence comes from Pelobates cultripes, assembly GCA_933207985.1. Lineage (NCBI taxonomy): Eukaryota > Metazoa > Chordata > Amphibia > Anura > Pelobatidae > Pelobates > Pelobates cultripes. The sequence goes on along the minus strand of OW240920.1, from coordinate 136,386,496 downwards.
GACTACACCGGGTGGTCGCGGTTACACATAGCTAACGCACGGTGGCGGTATTCTGCAGCTCCCGGACGGCCAGCACTGTTCAGCCCAGACTCAGTGAACTGAAAGCGGACACTTTTACTCGCGAACACCGCTGAGCCGCCAGCCTTCCCTGCTTCTAGCTCTGGTCGTTTAGCCGAACACCGGATCAATCGGGACTTTAACTATGTGAATGCTTTAACCCAGATAGCTATGCCATGGAGCCTATTCATGTAATAAGGGACTTTGGCTCCATGGCATTTGAACTGTATGTGTGAGATCTGAGCGGCATTCGGTAATAATGTGCGCTCAGATCTAAGCTATCTGTGGATATGTTACATGTGTGTATTTTATGTAATAAATGTAACATTGTATATTTTAATGTCTTTTATTGTCCTTTGTCTGCCATATGGTTAATGGAGTCTTGCCTCTGTCCTTGGAGATAATTGGATTACTTCCCAATTATCTCCAGGATAGAGAGGAGGGATTACAATGTATTGTGGGAATGTTTTTACACTGTATGTCTGTAATTGGTCAGTGTCTGTCCTGTATCCCAGTCTTCCATCTGGTCCCCTAGGGGAGTGTCCACCAGGTGGGAGACCTGCATAAAAGCCGGGCAGGTAGCCCCAGTAAACCAGATCACTGCTTGACCCTCCAAATGAAGTGTCGTCTCGTTCTTGGGGGGATTTTATTGTATGCTGTTACAGTTCGACTGCCAGGAGTGTAAACTGTTCGCATGGTTTTTCCTGTTCGGCTGTTTACAGCATTCGTATGGTTCCAGTTTGGGAGTTGGGGAATTTTTGTGTTTCCAGTTTGGGAGTTGGAGAATTCGTGTGTTTCCTGTTCAGGAGTTGGAGAATTCGTGTGTTTCCTGTTCGGGAGATTGGTGATTGCAGTAGCTGTTCGTATCTCTGGAAGGGGAAGATCGCCTAAATGGGTTTTTAACCTCCTGTGTGCAAAACGGTCAGTCACACTTATATTCAAACACACAAACACAGCTCAGTGCTAAATACAACCCTGCAAACATGGGAAATTGGTAGAGACACAGCTGTGAAAGCATTGTTGGAGTTGCACGACAGACATGGTTCTACCTTGTGTCCAAGCTTGCAATTGGGGGGCCCAATAAAATTCTTGCATCAGGGCTCTTTCTACTTTAGTTCCGCCACTTCCTTGGGGTGGATGCCGTGATTGCATTTCAGTGTGTGTGTGGAAGGGTGTGGGGGGAGGCATGGTCCAGGGGGCCAAAACAAATGCTTGCCCAGGGTCCAATCATTATTAAAGACAGCCCTGTGTAAGGCCCTTGTGAGTCCTCATGGATGTTGCAAGTTGTGCATAGAATGCCCTATTTGCAGTGTCCTAAAGTTAGTTGCTTCGTATAAGGGGCATATCTTACACCGTAGACAGGAAGCATATCTGAAATTCTATGCATCATTAGCCTATCCTGTCCAGTCTACGCCATCGCTCTACCCCATTCTTGCTTCCAGTTAAATAATAATAAGAGAACTTCTCCCTATTAGAGGTACAATACTGGCTATATTCACAAATTCTCTCACCTTTCCTTTTTTCTGATCTTCTGATCCCCGCTTTGGACACACGTGTCTCTTTAGTGGTAAATAAAAACAACAGTTACGATTCGGCAAAAGGCACATGACACAAAAATGTATTACAGAGCTATTCGTTATCGCAGGACATTATTATTTATAAACACGTAAACAGTTCAAAGAAACGAGGCAGCTTATTCATTAAAGAGTGGATTTACAACCGGCATTTTCTAAACCAAGGACAACATATCCAAGCCGGATGTTGGAAACATTTCCCAAATTAACTTTGTTTCTGTTATAAAATTTATCACTTTTGGTTAACATTTTCTGTTTTTAATATGTTCATAAAACTGTCCTGTGTTGGATATTTTCAGTGTTTTTTTTCCTTTATTTTGTAGAAAAAAATTGTAGTACATTTGAGAGGCAGGTAATTTTGGCATCAAATTTCAATTTAGTTTTAGTCATAGTCTTTTGACTATAAAGCAATGTTAGTTTTAGTTGTATTTTAGTCATCTGAATTGTTTTAGTTTTAGTCTAGATTTAGCCAACAAAATTAACACTGTTGAGAGATTTATTCACTGAACTACAAAATGTGCAGAATTGATAAAGGAATTGCAAACTGAAGGCGAAAGGATGAGCTGGGGATATAGGTGAGGACGATACATATTCCAGTTTGAACACTTTAGCCTAAAAATTGTAATTGCAATTTCAATTTTCATCAATTCTTCACAATTCCTTTGTGAAAATTAGCATCCACAGGTATAATTAGAAACTGATGGTATAATCAGTCGATCAAGGAAGAATCCAGACATAGGCTGGCAAAGTGTCATGGGAGTTGAAGTTCCAAAGCAGCTAAGGATTTTTCTACTTTGCCCATGTCTGCTTTAGAGTGTTGGAGACACCTCCAGTGGCCCCTTCTCAGATGGCTGCTAGAGGTTCTTCCTGGGGCAGTGCTGCACTGTGTGACAGACATTTAGTGTCTCCAGCCTCTGCATGGAGACACTGATCTTTCCTCATAGATATGCATTGATTCAATGTATCTCTATGAGGAGATGCTGATTGGCCATGGCTGTATTTGGCTTGTGCTGGCTCTGCCCCTGATTTGCCTCCTTGACAGTCTCAGTCAATCCTATGGGGAAGCAATGTGATTGGCTCAGGACACAACTTGTGATGATGTCAGCCAAGCAGGCAGATCAGGGGCAGAGTCAGCAGCTACAGACCTGAATAAAAGTTAGATTTTACTATATTTAGGGAGGCAGGGGGACTAGATTGTGTTTTTAACACTATAGGGTCAGGAATACATGTTTCTGTTTTGGCCCTATTGTGTTTCTTTAGGGCCAAACTAGCGTCCAGTTTGGCTTTTTTGTGCTAAAAGTTGAAATTAACTTCTAATTCAATTAGGAATCCCGACAGTTTGGAAATTAGCGAATAACCCCGACAATGTTTCTCAAACTATCTTTACATCAAATGGTTAAACTCATCTGCAAAGTTATAAAGGTTCTTTCAGAATGATAGATGCCAGTGAAATCTACTCATAACCTGAAACTAATGATTGTATCAAAAGGATTTTGTACTGTGTCACTTCTAGGCCTGACAGGAAGTTTAATGAGGTGTTATATGTCTTTGGGCTGAATGACACAGAAAAATATCCCCTATAACTCCTCTTGACCTGGAAACTTTGTAGACTGGGAAAGTCCACAATTATTTCATTTCTCATTTTATCATAATCAAATGTTTTATTTTTATTCTAGTTCGACTGACTTTGTGTAACACCAACACTTTTTCCTATACACATATCCCTTACACCAGGGCTGCGTAGAAGGCATATCTCCAGATATTGTAGAACTACAGCTGCCTTGATGCTTTGCCAAAGTTTTCAATTGCAAAGCTTCATGGGATTTGGAGTTCTACAACATATAGGGATCTATCATTTGTCCACCATATCTTTACCCCGTGCAATTGGATGGTATGTGATAAGTGATATTCTGTCTGCGCTTCTGGAAAATCCACTAAAGAACAATCTCAGCACCATCATCACTACAGTTCCTTGTAGTGGTTATGGTTCAAATAGTATTTGTGTTCAATATCAGTAATGGTAGAGGATTAGGCATCTACTTTTGGATTCCTGTTTAATCTATTGATTGATTTTCCTCCTGCCAAAATATCAATATGACTGCTAATAATTATTGGGCAGGACTTTTCCTGCACCAGCAAAACATGGTGGGTCTGAAAACTCTAGTGTGACCTGCAAAGGAAAAAACATCTCTTGGGTGATAGAATATTAGATAAAAGAAGTAGAAGAAGAACAAATTCCCCGTCGTCTTCAAATTCCCGAAATGTTGATGGTTCTGATGCATGTCTTAGTTTAGTGAATAAAGCCCACTTTCCCATTTCCACCAGTCAATGCATCCACAAGGGATGAATGTATAACAAGTAAAATAAATGTATATTTACGTTCTTACTGGCAACTCGTTAGGGCGAATCCTCTGAGAACATTTTGGACACAAGTTGGTTTTATTGTTTGGACATTCATTTTCCAAGTGGTCGGCAAGATGTTTTCGTCTGACCATTTGACCACAGCCAGTGTGACACTGGATTTCGGTGTAATCACAAAGATTCCTGTGATCCTGAAAAACACGGGGTGTGATTGGAAGTGCAACAGATCAACATCAAAACATTTTTGAGACAAAAATAAAATGGAAAAAACTACATACAGAGACCAGGAGGACTCATTGGTAACATTGTAATCTGATCTTACATCGAGCTATGTGACAGTTATTGTAAGTAATGCATCCAACACGTTTTTCTTCTTACACTGGCATGTGACCAAGAGGAAAAAACAAGGGTTTTAAACAAAGAAATTTTTAGGGGAATCACTTTCTAAAATACGGGTTTTCCCCTTTTTTGTGAACATTGCAGACTGAGCTTTCCTAATCTTCAGAAACCTATTTAAACATTTCTAAAGACTGTTGACTTAGAATCTTCGTTTGCTCATATTATGTAAGTCTACAAAAATCTACTTTGTCAGCAACAAATGCAATTTAAAATTTTTTTTTTTTTAATTCTTTATTTTTCCGTGCAGAGGTGATTACAGGCATGTGTCAAGTGCCACATCAGCACTCATAAATTGAGCATCAGGTTCATCACAGTGACATTGCAAAGAAGTGCACATTTTTGTTTATAAGTTGGAATAACAGTAGCATTAATAAAGTTAGTAACCGTTTGGCATATAACATTAAAACATTGGGAGGGTAACATTCTCATGGCTCATAGCTGTAGCGCAGTGGAAATGTAGCTGGTGTGGCTGTGGGGGGCACTAGTTGTCGGTATGAGCATAGGTAGCCTAGAGTTTGGGTCTGGAGTGTGATGTTCTGCCATGTATGGGCTTGCGCTGGGGTCGTGCTATGCTGGTGGAAGCTGTGCTGTGTTGCGTGGTAGGTGGTCTTTGCTTGGTGTGAGGTCGTAGCGCCTGTACTGTAGAGCCAGTTCTTGTATGGTAGTGATGTGGTACGCTGGTGGTCCATGTGCACGTGTCATGATAAAATTACTGGTAGCAATGCCTCTAGGAAGCCAAGCCCAGGTATGTTATCATTGATCACTGACACCATACCACACTTTATGGGTCTGTGACCTATATAATTGCAAGTTCCGGTAATAAGCCTTCCTATCTTTCCCATTGTGCCTTTGTGAGAGTGTTGACTTGCTGAAGAACCCACCACAGTTCCTGTCCGCCCCTTGCACTCACAGCACTGCTGCCCAAATACTTGCATCTATAAGTTTATGGCAGGGATAGGCAATCTTCCGAACTCCAGATACTGTGGACTACATAGCTCCTGATGCTTTGCCAGGGATTATGGGTTTAAGAGCTTTACAGGAGATGTAGTCCCTTACAGCCAGAGTGCCAAAAGTTGCCTACCTCTGGTTAATGGTATTAAACAAGGAATGAGCTCTCATTTGGTCAGGGCGTTGGGTACATGGTGTTAAAGTCACAGAACCCAACGAGTCAGAAAGTGAGTCACTTTCAGGGATAGGGTCAAACTCCTCATCATCTTTAAACTTCACCGGCCAACTCGGAGTTCAGTATTTGTATTTTACAAAAAAAAAAAATGGAACAGCCTGGTGTAAATAGTGCAATTTACATGGTTAATTTTGTATAATGACACATCATACTTACATCATAGTCCTTCAATACCCCAGCCCATGTGCATTCCGAGGTCGCGCAGTGAACTTTTAATTCCGAGATCTCTTTGTTAATGGCTACGTCGCTGAAGGACTGAAAGAAGTAAGAACATATATCACACTTTGTAGGGAAACAATGTGAACATTTCCAATAGCTTTTGAGCAGGGGAGCTCTAGCGAAAACAAGAATAACCTTGATTTCCATAAAATTTGTCAACTACATTTCCCATGATGCATCGCTGCTCAAGCTACTTGTCATTCTGAGACCTTCACACAGTGCAGAGCTTCGTGATCCAGTTAACTTAACAAAGCCAGAGCCATGCATAAAGAAACACTCCAGACACTATAACTACTACACTGCTCTTGTGCCTCCCATTGTAAGTAGTCAAACCGCTTGATTTCTTACCTGGGGTCCACCAGACTCCACTCTCCACCTCCTCTCAGCCTTCAAGAGAACTAAAAGCTTCTAATTAGTAAAGGGCCCCTCATTTGCTGAGAGTGTCATCTAACTCCCCAGGTAACAAGTCAAATCATTACAAAATGTAGGGGCTGGCTTTCAAGGTGAATGGATGCCAACTTATGCAGCTCCGGCCGGAGAGCACACCATCTGCTCCATCTATTTCCAGAGAGACGGCTCATATGGACTGATTCTTGAAATATTTTTTTTTAGTCTATACACCCTGCAAAGCATGCCCCTGTTGTTTTGTGAAAGTTTTATGAAAATTTTAAGTTATTCAACCTAAGGCCTACCACATCATGTGGGTCTACTTATTGCTCCTGAGTACTAGCCTGGACTGTACTGTGAAGAGAAACCATAGGGTTGATATGCAGAATTTCTGCTGCATGGAGCTGTGTGCCTTAAACAGGCTTTAAACATTCTCCCACCCGCCTTTGTTCTGGGATTCTGGTATGTTTTGCTAGACCCCCTGCCTAACTGTCTCCTTGTCTATTGACAACCTCTCTTTTGAGAACAATTACAACTTACCTGCTTCCATAATCTCTATTTGGAGGGTGTAACCTTCCTTGCGGAATCTAAAATTAGCTTCACAACCTGTAGTGGGCCAGTTTGTCGATGCCTCAGATGGTGGGCATGCAACTTGGCACTACCCCTGACTTTCTCATTTTTGCCTGAAAATGATACCTATGTCGCTTTCGCATGTGGGCCTGGTGTAGAGGGCCAAAGTCGATTGCCCGCAGTTCTGTAAGGAGCACTGTGGGCACCATAACAACATTATCAGAATTAAGTTGTAATGGTGTAAGGCACCGGCTTTTCTCAAGGAGTTAAACCATTAGTGAATGCTCTACGTCCACTGTAGTCCAAGGCTTGTCTCAGGAAGCCTTGGACAAGGATGCTGCTGATAGGCTGGGAACTGATGGGTGCACCGGAGCATCAAAAGGACTAAGCAGAATAGAAGCGAAGAAAGAAGTGGCTATTTTGGTCAAAATGTGCAATTCCCTAGTGGTGTCACAATTTCCCAATATTCTGAAAAAACCCTCTGCATTTTTGGGGCCTTATGGGTTCTATGGAACTATATAAATATAGATCATAAACAGCAGGGAATTTAACAACAAGCCACATACCTTTTCTTCTATTAACACGCATTCTTCTGACAGAGATGAAGGGTCTTCTCCTTCCCGGCATTTTGGACATATAGTCCTGTTTGTGCTACTGTTCCAAAAAAATAACAATTTTATTTTGTTATTCAATATGTAAGGTGTCTAGAATTAGTCACACAGTGAGCTTTTATACATTTGCCTGAACATAAATATAATAATATGGAATTATAACTGGTGGGTTAGGAGTGGAGAAAAGATTACATACGAATTATGGGACACAAATTGACCAAAAAAATTTAAAAATCTATTTAAAGCTAATTATAGCATGTAAAGCTCCTGAACGAAAATAAACACTATATCATGGAAATGGTCAAAACATAAATTGTCTTAAAGCGGATGGTGACAGTCAGTGCCTAATTACTCCGACAGTGACATTGCCACTGCGGTGGGGGAAGGTAAAGGTGATATTTGCTTACTTGAACCTTTCCCTCGCGGGATCAGCCATTTTGATCCAGCAGGTCCACTTTAGAGCCAACAGCACTGCTGTACTCTCGTGCATGTGCAAGAGTACAGCATTGAGGTCTATGAAGGATCCCGCAAGACCGCAGGATCCTCCACAGACACAGCCAATTACCTGTAGCCGTCACCGGTGACAGCTATCGCGATTGACACTTAGACTTCACCCTGAGTCTAAGAAAGTCAGGCGGAGGAGAAATACAGAGGCAAAGCAGTCCCTTATTTCTCTTTCTATATCTCATGACCGGGTTGTGGACTCTTTGTTTATGGAGTACTCATTTTTCTGGGGTGGTGACAATACCACTTTAACAAGGCTGTATAGGGGGCATTAAAGGGACACCATAGTCACACAAACAACAATCTCACAGGTAGATACATGCTAAGGTGACACTGCCCTTCTTCTGACCTCCAGTCAGATAAACTCAAGGAGGGAACAAAAAATAAAAGCAGAGGCTTCTAGTGTAATAAGTTAAGATGGATGTGAAGTAAACAAACAAATGACTGCTCACCTTATGACAAGCCTCTTTAACCTGGTTCTATGTGATAGAACCTGTGTGCCAATAATAGGGGACACAAACCCTTCTTTAGTGTTAGAGCAGATGATGTTTGGAATCCACAGGATGAATTGATAAGAAGCAAATACAAATTTATTAAAACATTGAAGTTAAAAAACAAATGATAAAATAAAGTAAGTCCATGGGCACTTCTTCCGAGACGTGTTTCACAGACTAGAAACTTTCTTAATCTCTGCTTTTATTTTTTCCTTCCTCCTTGAGTTTACCTGTGAGATCTGAGCCTGTTAACCATTAATATTCCTGGGTTACTCTTACGAAAAATACCAAAAAGTTCTTTTTTTTTTATACGACATAAAACGAAACCAAGAGTTTCTATATGAATGATGCTGCAAAAACTTTCAGAAGGGGTTTTTTTTTTTATGTAGAAAAGGGAAGGGAAGGCCTAATATGTGTTTAATAAAATGTGCGAAGTGGGAAGAAATTTTATTATAATTATTAATTGAGTCATACACGCATATTTATTTCCATTTTTCTTATTCTGTTATATATGTTTGTTTATCTACAACTAGTAAAAAATAAATTAATAAAAATGTAAAAAAAAATGTTTTTATAAAATGGAGATTCTCAATTAACTTCTAATTATTGATGTTTTTTAATTTTTTTTTACAAATTAAAAATTAATAGTTGGTGGGTTTATATACTGAACAAGAAACTGACAATGAAAAGGAAAATTACCGAGGTGATTTCAGATGAGTAGGTGGTAAGGGGACAACTAATTTACCAGAGTGAATAAGAAGTGAATGAATCACTTAATTTGGGGATACATTATTCTGATAATCTACGTACACAGGGAAAAAACACTAAAGTGTTTGTAACTCAAATAAGTAAGGAAAAAAAAAATTCAGGTACTCTTCCAACTGGGGAGGAGGGGTAAAAATGCCATAGTTACTTTCCCAAATGGGGGGTAAAATGTTCGGTACTCTCCCAGATCAGGGTAAAAAAGTTCAGGTACCCTCCCAAATAGGGAGTAAAATGATCAGGTAGTTTTCCAACTCACAGGGAGAAAGCTGCTTTCACAAATGGAAATAAAAAGTTTTGATATTCTTTTAAAAATTCTACCAGGGTTAAAGGTCAGGTAATCTCTTATCCAGATGGGAAAAAGAAAGTAGGTACTTTCCCAGGGAATAAGGAAATAGTTTAGGTAACGCATTCAAGAAGGGAGAGTTAGCAGAGTTGAGAGAATTTTAAACTAAGTGTTGCAGTTCAGTTTTAAATTCACTACATTTCAGTGTTCAATGAATAAACCTCACGGTGTTATTTTCACATCTGTGAACTTGCAGGAAGTCCTACAGATTTATTCACGAAAGACAGAATTGGGGGTAATTCTAAGTGTATTTTAAAATATTAAGATTTAAGGCCAATGTAGCCAGGGCCGGACTGGCCTACCGGGATACCGGGAAATTTCCCGGTAGGCCGCCAGCCCTGGGGCCGCTTTGACATGTGGCTGCACTCAGCCACAAGACATAATTTTTTTTTTTTTGTATAGGAGTATGCGGCCGCGCGGCGCACCCGCGCCGGCCGCTACTGTTTCCTGTGCGAGCGCACAGGCACTTCCTGGCAGCCGCCGGATGTGAGCGGATAATGACGACATGACGTCATATCCGGCGGCTGCGCGGCGGCGGCACTACTCAGCAAGCTTGACCGCGGCCTCTTCCCACTGCACCCACTGAACTGGAACAGTTTCTTAAGGTAAGAATAAGGGGGCTTGGGCTAGGGGGGACTCATTGTATTGGGGGCCATTAATGTATTTGGGGCATGGGGGGGGCAGCAATGTATTTGGGGGCATGGGAGGGAGGGATAGGGGGGCAGCAAATGTATTTGGGGCATGGGAGGGGGGGTGGCCAGCAATGTATTTGTAAGCATGGAGGGAGGGGGTGGCCGTGCATTTGGGGCATGGAGGGAGGGGGGCAAGGCTGCATTTGGGGCATGGGAGGGAGGGGGCAGCAAATGCATTTGGGGCACATGGGAGGAGAAAGTGTTAAATGTATTTGGGGCATGGGAGGGAGGGGGGAGGCAGTTAAATTCTATTTAGCATGGGAGGGAGGGGGGCAGCAAATGTATTTGGGGCATGGAGGAGGGGGAGGCAGCAATGTATTTGGGGCATGGGAGGGAGGGGAGGCAGCAATGTATTTGGGGCATGGAGGGAGGGGGGGGCAGCAATGTATCTGGGCATGGGGGGGCAGCAACGTATTTGGGCATGGAGGGAGGAAAAGGGGTTTTCAAATCGCATTACGGGGGCATTGAGGGGAGGGGGGGGCAGCAACGTATTTTGGGGCATGGGGGCAGCAAACTGCATTTTTGGGGCATGGAGGGGGGGGCAGCAATGTATTTGGGGCATGGAGGGGGGGGCAGCAATGTATTTAGGGACAGTAAATGTATTTAGGGGAGGGGGCAGTAATGTATTTTAAAGTATTAGGGGCCAGTAATGCATTTGGGGAGGGAAATAGTAATGCATTTGGGGAGGGCCAGTAATGCCTAGGGGCCAGTAATGTATTAAGGGGGGCCAGTAATGTTTTGGGGGAGGGGAGGGGGCAGTAATGAATTAGGGGAGGGGGGTCAGTAATGTAGTGGGGGAGGGGGGTGACCGCAGTAAATTAGGGGGAGGGGGGACAACAGTGTATTACATAGGGGGAAGGGGAGGCCAGATGTGTATTCGATGGGGGCGGGGGGCAGAAGTGTATTAGGGTGAGGGGGGGCGGGAAAGATCTGACTTGGGAATTTGAGATGAGGCAATGATTATATTTGTGACTGTCTGTCTGTGTGTGACTGTGTGTGTGTGTGTGGCTGTCGGTGTGTGTGACTGTCTGCCTGTGTGTATGTGTGTGACTGCCTGCCTGTGTGTAACTGTGTGTGTTTGACTGTCTGCCTGTGTATGTGTGTGGCTGTCTGCCTGTCTCTGTATGTGTGGATGTTTGCCTCGGTGTCAGTGACTGTCTGCCTCTGTGTGTATGGATGTCTTTGTGTGTGTGCATCTGCTAGTGAGTGAGCGTGCGAGCTTTTGTGTGTGTGTGCCTGCCAGTGAGTGAGCTTGTATGTGTATCAGTGAACTTGTCTGTAGGGATCATATGTGTGTGTACATGTTAGTGAGCTTGTCTGTGAGGAGCATGGGTGTGTCAGAGCCTGTCTGTGGTGAGCATGTGTGTACAGTGAGCTTGTCTGTAGTAAGCATGAGTGTGATCGTGAGCTTTTCTGTAGTGACCATATGTGTGTCAGTGAGCTTGCTGTAGTGAATCTGTGTGTTAGTGAGCTCTTCTGTAGGGAGCATGTGTGTGTCAATGGGCTTGTCTGTAGGGAGAGTGTGTGCGCATCAGTGAGCTTGTCTGTAGTGAGTGAGTGTGTGTGACAGTGAGCTTGTCTGTAGTAAGCTTGTGTGTGTATCAGATTTTGTCTGTACTAAATTTGTGTGTGTGCCAGTAACCTTGTCTGTGTTTGTGTCAGGATTACTGTTTGATCCAGCACGTAGAACTGTACAGCACGGATGACAAATAAGTAACATATTACCGGTCCTTAGAATGGCCGGATTTAACGTACAAAGAATAGTCAAAAATACTAGCCGAGGTCAGGGAACACAGAAAGGGACACAGCGATGAGGAAAGCCAGGAGTCAGGATACCAGAATATAGAGAAGTCAATAAACAAAGCCAAAGTCAAAAACCAGGTAGAAAACTATAAACAGGAACGCGCTCTCAGACAACCACAAGGGAAACCACGACAGGGCACTGAGCAGGCTGAGAACTGGGCCTAAATACCCCTCCTTTCTTTCTGATAGGCTGTAACCGGCCTTTGACCCCAAAGTCAGTTACCAGGTTTCATTTGCATAATTGCTGCTCAGCATTAACCCTTCTGTGGATTAGGTTGCTGCTCGGCACAACTTTTCCTGTGTGGACAGTAAATGTCATTAACAACATTTCTATAAGCGGATGAATACGTGACAGTTTGTCATTGAGATTGTCTGTCAATGAGCCTATTTGTGTGCATCAGTAAGATTGTCTGTGTCTGTGTGTGAGTATGCTTTACTGTATAATTTAATTACCCTGAAAGAAGAAATGTATCAATAATATATATATATATATATATATATATATATATAAGCTGTTGTACCTTGCACTCAGACTTCAAAGTTGTGTGACCGGGTTCATCACCAGGGCTTCAGTATCCAGGCAATTGAAATAGTTGGCTGCACTCTCAGATTTCCTTAATACATAACTTTTATTGAAATATTTAAGAGAAGATCAATGTTTCAGTCCCTCTTGTGGACTTTCATCATGATCCTGATGAAAGTCCACAAGAGGGACTGAAACGTTGATCTTCTCTTAATTCAATAATAGTTACATTTTAAGGAAATCCGAGAGTGCAGCCAACTATTCCAATTGCATATATATATATATATATAACACCCTACATAGCACAATGACTTATGGGGCTGGCATAGATTTTTTTCCAGGGCTGCTTCGTATCCCCAGTCCGGCCCTGAATGTAGCAGAGCTGTAAGCATAGCTGATTTGGAGAATTTTTCTGGTTCAACTGTTTTGGCCTTAAATTTAAATTTCAGTTTGAATTCCCAGCAATTCTCACCTCAGTATATAACCCTGATAGTGGATTCCTACTTTGTAGGACAAAATAATGATATGAAAACACTGATTTGAAGATATTTCCTAATATTGGACAAAGCTTCTCATACATGAGAGTGCAACAACTAAAAGCCGTGCAACAGGCTATGCCAGTTTCTGTCTGCACAACGTGAAAACAAATACAAACATTTCACTGAACGAAGAAAGTAAACTGAAAAACAAAACAAAAATAAACAGCAAGTCAAACGTCCCGCACCCTCACCCCAAAAACAAAATCCCAGACAGCAAGGCATACAATAGAAGTGTTTATTGCAAAATTCCAAAATTAACACATAAACAAAACTAATTTAAAAAGCAAAAAATACATACCTCCCAAGTGTCCTTATTTAGGAGGGACAGTCCCTATTTTCTACACAAATCCCTATATTCTACCCCAATGTCCCTCATTCCTAAGAGCTCCATATTCTTGGTGTGTCTGAGTGCATAAAAAAGCTCCAGAGCAATAATACTCCCAGTAATGTGTCTTTAACCCGTTACGGCGTTCTATGGTGTCCCACATTAAGTAGGCTTAAATGTTGTAACTGTGTGCATCCTCTGAGCCTCGGGGTATTTACCTACCCGGGCGATCGGCTTCGGGAGACTGCCTGATAACAAATTTGATTGCACTGACAAAGTATAATATATATCACATATTTTCATTCTACATGTATTTTGATATTAATTAAATGAAATTGTATATCTATATATATATTTATGTGTGTGTATTATTTTTACATAATTGTATGATTTTATTAATTATAATTGGTACCTGAGTCCAGACAATTTAATTTGCAAGCCCTTTATTTGACCCTGTAATTTTCCAAAACACCATAAAACCTATACATGTGGGATATTGCTGTACTCGGGAGACTTCGCTGAACACAAATATGTGTTGTAAAACATGATATCATCAGGAAAAGTTCAGTTTATGTGTGAAAAATGCAAAAATCAAATATGAATGCTAAATTTGACCAAGGTTTGTGACTAAATGGCTACTAAAAAGATTGGACACACCCTGTTTGGAATACCCTGGGTTGTCTACTTTTGCAAATGGTATGACATGATGAGGATAATTCTCATTTCGGGGCTGCCATACCGTTTCAAAGGCAACATAACCAATCTGGCAAATTTCAATGTGTAAAAATTTAAATGGGCATGCCTTAAATTTGACCCTGTATTACTTTCCAAAACACCATAAAACCTGTACATGGGGGACACTGTTGTACTCGTGAGACATTACTGAACACAAATATGAGTGTTTTAGAGCAGCAAAAAGTATAATGCTGATGATATAATTGGCAAAAGGGCAGTTTATTTATGAAAAATGCAAAAAAACAAATATGAATGCAAAATTTGGTCAGGGTTTTTGGCTAAGTGGCTACTAAAAATGACTTGAAACACTCCATTTTCGATACCCTGGGATGTCTAGTTTTTCAAATGGTATGCCATGATGGGATTAATTTTCATTCCTGGCCTGCTATACAGTCTCAAAGACAACATAGGCCCAGCAAACCAATCTGGCAAATTTCAGTGTGCAAAAATGGAAAAGAGGAAAGCCCTACATTTGTACGTGGGGGACACTGCTGTACTCGTGAGACATTGCTGAACTCAAATAGGTGTATTTTACTACAGTAAAACTAACAGTATTATGGTTTTCACATTTAAAATGCAATGGAGAGCTTGGAATATAACATTTCTTAATTTCTAACCCCCTTTTTAGAGTGTATTCATATTAAATTATGTGTCATATATAAATATTTGATGTGAAACGAAAGCCCTGCTTCTCATGAACAAAATTATATATGTGTGGGTGCACTTAATTTGAAATAGATAAATTATGGTTGAACAGACTAAATATCTCAAATTCTAGGGTTTGTTTACATTTTCTTTTGATCAGAACGTGTACAATTGCCGCTGTCCCTAAGGGGTTAAGCTACAATAAATGTATTTAGAAGTCAGTCTGTGTAAATAAGATACATTGCTCTTTGTTTAAATTCATTTTAGTTGCATAAATTGTTGTTAATAAGTTACCAACAATTTCTTATTACAAACCCTTGCTGCCTGGTCATCCCGCATCCCCACTCCCCACTCCCCACACACACACCCTCTTTGTCCATATAAAACTTTGAGAAGTATAGAAAATGTGTACATGGAAAGTATTTCACACACACAAAAAACATTTTTTTTAAAGGAAATAATTACTTGCATTGAGTTTCCAAATAAGTCATCACAACTTACTGTTTAGTAATAGATGTGGCCACTTTCATTTTATGGGCTATAGATGGATAGCCTGCTGATAATGTAATTTAAAACAAGATAAACGCATCATATTCACACAGACTGATTTCTAAACACATTTATTGTAGTTTAAAGACACATTACTGGGAGTATTATTGCTGTGGAGCTCTGTTATACACTCAGACACATTACTGGGAGTATTATTGCTGTGGAGCTCTGTTATACACTCAGACACATTACCAGGAGTATTATTGCTTTGGAGCACTGTCATACACTCAGACATTACTGGGAGTATTATTGCTTTGGAGCTCTGTTATACACTCAGACACATTACTGGGAGTATTACTGCTGCGGAGCTCTGTTATACACTCAGACACATTACCAGGAGTATTATTGCTTTGGAGCTCTGTCATACACTCAGACACATTACTGGGAGTATTATGGCTGTGGAGCTCTGTTATACACTCAGACACATTACTGGGAGTATTATTGCTTTGGAGCTCTGTCATACACTCAGACACATTACTGGGAGTATTATTGCTGTGGAGCTCTGTTATACACTCAGACACATTACTGGGAGTATTATTGCTGTGGAGCTCTGTTATACACTCAGACACATTACTGGGAGTATTATTGCTGTGGAGCTCTGTTATACACTCAGACACATTACTGGGAGTATTATTGCTGTGGAGCTCTGTTATACACTCAGACACATTACTGGGAGTATTATTGCTGTGGAGCTCTGTTATACACTCAGACACATTACTGGGAGTATTATTGCTGTGGAGCTCTGTTATACACTCAGACACATTACTGGGAGTATTATTGCTGTGGAGCTCTGTTATACACTCAGACACATTACTGGGAGTATTATTGCTGTGGAGCTCTGTTATACACTCAGACACATTACTGGGAGTATTATTGCTGTGGAGCTCTGTTATACACTCAGACACATTACTGGGAGTATTATTGCTGTGGAGCTCTGTTATACACTCAGACACATTACTGGGAGTATTATTGCTGTGGAGCTCTGTTATACACTCAGACACATTACTGGGAGTATTATTGCTGTGGAGCTCTGTTATACACTCAGACACATTATTGGGAGTATTATTGCTGTGGAGCTCTGTTATACACTCAGACACATTACTGGGAGTATTATTGCTGTGGAGCTCTGTTATACACTCAGACACATTACTGGGAGTATTATTGCTGTGGAGCTCTGTTATACACTCAGACACATTACTGGGAGTATTATTGCTGTGGAGCTCTGTTATACACTCAGACACATTACTGGGAGTATTAATGCTGTGGAGCTCTGTTATACACTCAGACACATTACTGGGAGTATTATTGCTGTGGAGCTCTGTTATACACTCAGACACATTACTGGGAGTATTATTGCTGCAGAGCTCTGTTATACACTCAGACACATTACTGGGAGTATTATTGCTGGGAGCTCTGTTATACACTCAGACACATTACTGGGAGTATTATTGCTGCAGAGCTCTGTTATACACTCAGACACATTACTGGGAGTATTATGGCTGTGGAGCTCCGTCATACACTCAGACACACCAACAATATGGAGCTCCTAGAAACGAGGGACATTAGGATAGAAAAGAGAGACCAATAGATTTGAGTCTAAAATAAGGACTGTCCCCACCCAAACAGGGTCATTTGGTAGGTATGACAAATCACAGCTCTAGTTTCCATAACTGTAAATCTAACCGCAACTCCCACAAATACAACTCAAAGCTTCCATAACCCTAGGAAACTGAGGGCACTCTAGACACGGTGGCTGCCCCTACTATCAGTCTCATCCAGGCTCAACCTCTGGTACTTGTTCTCCGTAGCATATCTGTGAAACTCCCTAAAACCTGTAGCCTTAGCTTTTATAACTCACTGTCTCTGAGTCTAACACCCATAAGGCTTCAAACATCTCCAGTTCTCACTAATCTAAACTTCCATAGCCCTAACTCCCATTAACCTGAGCTTAATGCTTATAATGCCAACATAAATGCCCTGGTACATCCCCTCGTTATGTGTCAAACAATTTTTGAGCAGTTTGAACTGAGGGAACACCAGGAGGTCGGCACATTGCTACAGGAGGAGGAGGAGTTTTTACATTTGAGCATTCTCAATGTTGTCTATATTGTGATGGTACTAATAGGCTAAGAGTGTCAGCTGACACTTGGACAAAATTGATATTATTATTGAGGAAGTGTAATTCCTGGATCAGAAATATGGCCACGTGGGTTAGTCTCTGAAGAATCGGAAATGTTTTGATGTAGAATTGATTGGTGGTGAGATTTATTAATTTTTGTAACTTTTTAAAATTATTTGTAATTTTTTGTTTCTTTACATACATTTTATTAATACATTACCATGACATTACGAAAATCACATGGTAATAGGAGTAGGTGATGTGTAAAGTCCCCTTGTGGGACTCTACACATCACCTTCTCCTATTACCTACATATTTTGGAGGGTTACCCCCTCATTGGAGCTCCATATTAGGTGATTACAGTGGTGCAGCTCATGAGCCCTTGACTTATATCCGGACTCCTGACCTGCACTCGGTTTACTTTATTTCTCCATTTTACGAAAATAACATGTCGTCTGTTACTTGGAGTGGCCTTTTCATTTTATTTCCTATTCATGGCGCTCGTACCTACTGAACCTACTAGGGGTATTTATCAGCACAGAGAACTGTCAGTGCAGATATGCAAACAGCACAAAAGCAAACTGCACATAAATTAAGGGTGTGACACATACTATCCATGCGGACAAAGCAATGACAACACGATCAATAAATGGCAGACTCACAGCTGATCACCTAGCATTCAGAAGCAGAAAGCATATCCCATGACCGACTAACCATTTTACTGCCTACCCTCTGGCTTAAAAATAGACAGTCACACAGACGGACCAATACATTGGCTCTATCTCTCAAATCAATATATCTCTCACTATACGTAATGTAGCATTCTGCTTTGTAGATGTTCTCCTCAAACTGATGAAAAAAATAAGAATTTTAGGCCAAACTGAGAAAGATTGTTCAACTCCGTTAATTTTAATCTAAAATGTTTTAATTTCTTTTTTTTTACTTCTCCACAGTTCTCGATTTAGTAAATAAGCCATGTATGGGTTACATTAAAGCTGACGGATGAGGTATACAAACCTGGCCAGTCGAGACAAGCACTGAGCGCAGTACCTGTGACCGCACATCGTCTGCACTGCTTTCCTCAAGATGTTTTCGCAGTGGCAACAAAGATATTTTCTCTCTGGTACATCATTGCAGATAACCTTGGGATAGCCATAGTCATTCATGTTGCAGACCGCGCTTTAAGTTTTTTCAAAAATGTTAATCCAGTGAAAATGTAGAGAAATGGGCCGCTTACAAGGAAAAAATGGTAAGAGCTGTATCTACGAGAAAACTTGAAATAACTGACTAAGTTGAGAAACTAATGTAGAAAGCAATCCCTAGTTATAGTCACGTCCTCTGACAGTCCCCTGTTGAAATAAGCAGAAAACGGAAAGTACACATAAATTCCCCTTTGTATTTTGTGATACTCCTTAGTATCACAGGGGAATTTCTGCTTTTTGTAGTTTTAGTTCCTTGCTGCTCACGGATATAGAGAATCTGAAAGCGAAACAAGATTACTTCTACAGTCCAGGAAGTGTCTAACATTCTCTGCGAGCTGGCTCGAGATACAATCAGATCTTTATTTCAATTTGAGTTGAGTCATTTCATTCGCTAATACCCAGCGAAAGAGCTGAGAAAGTTTCGCAAGAATTAAACGGGGGGGAAAAAAACATGAAAAACGTGGCACAGTGATAGGAAGAGAAAGCAATGTGTGTAATGGGAGTGGGCAAACTGTGTATGATGGGAGTAGGCTGTCTGTGTGTGGTGGGACTGGTACACCTCTGTATGATGGAAGCTTTGGGCATCACTTTTTAGCTACAATTTTAATGACAGGAAATTTGGTCATGTGAGCGTGCATGTCTGTGTATGTGTGTACACACACATATACAAATAAATAAAAACACATACATATATTAAATTGTTTTTTCTCTAATGCAATTATTATGAAAAATAAAATAAAATCCTGCGCATGTTTGAAAATATACTTAAATTAAACAAAGTAGCAACATTATAATCAGTGGCGTCTCTAGGATTAAATTTTAGGAGGGGCATACGGTGGGCCAGGGACAAAAGTAGGGGGGAATATTTAACCCCGCCCTCGCCACAGTTTGACCCCGCCCCTGCCGCATCTTAAGCCCCGCATCCGACACAATGTGGTTTTTGTTTTGTTTTTTTAATAATCCCTGGTGGAGAATTCATTATTTTCCACCAAGGATTATTAAAAAACAAACACATTTCCCTTGATACAGTCCATACACACACAAACAGACTGCTGAGTCCTTACACACACAGAGACTGCTGAGTCCAAACACACAGACAGACTGCTGAGTCCATAAACACACAGACACGCAGACTGCTGAGTCCATACACACACACACACACACACACACACACAGACTGCTGAGTCCATACAGACACACACACACAGACTGCTGAGTTCATACACACACACACACACACACACACACACACACACAGACTACTGAGTCCATACACACACACAGACTGCTGAGTCCATAAACACACAGACACGCAGACTGCTGAGTCCATAAACACACACACACACAGACTGCTGAGTCCATACAGACACACACACACAGACTGCTGAGTTCATACACACACACACACACACACACACACACAGACTACTGAGTCCATACACACACACACACACACACACAGACTGCTGAGTCCATACACACACACACACACACACATACTGCTGAGTCCATACACACACAGACTACTGAGTCCATACACACACACACTGCTGAGTCCATACACACACACACACACACACACAAGCTTCCTCACTAGCAGATAGACAGACACACACACACCTGAGGATATCAAGCCTACCTGTCACTGGCGGCTGTTGCTGGGGGTCAGACACCCATGGTCTGCTGCTTAACGGCAAGGGTGGGGCTTACGTGTGGGAGGCAGTGCTTAATTTGGGGGCAGAGCCTGTGCCGGGGAAGCTGCTGAAAACAACCAGTACCTTCCAGCCCCTCAGTCCTGCATTCCCTCTGGCTGTCACAGACTGTTACAGTCTGAGAGAATAGAATCTAAATTTGAGGGAGTACAAGGGGGGCACAGCATGATGTAGGGGGGGGCCTCCTCGTGGTTCTCCCACATGTTGTGGTCACATCACATTATTTAAAGAAACCAATTAAAGGCTAAAAAGGTATCGAGCAGAAAAACTCACCCACAAGAAGCATTAAAGAAATGATGCCATAGAAATTTAATTAATCCATTATCAGATTATTTAGATTTATGAGAGAAGTAAAAGAGACTTTAAGAATACAGACACACTAAATAAACTACTTAGGTTAGTTATAGGAATCAAATAATACTAAGAACTGTTACAGGGCCCCAAAATGGTAACCAAAAAGCAGAATGCTAACACTTTATCAATGGCACCATGATTTTTTAATCAGTACTTCGTAGCCCCTTTCCCGTCTCACACCCTGCAGCCCCTGCCCCCTCTTACACCCTGCAGCCCCTGCCCCCCTCTCATACCGTGCATCCCCGTCTCCCCCTCTCACCCAGCAGCACCTGTCCCCCCACCCAGCACCTCTGTCTTCCCCTCTTAGCTTGCAGCCCCATGTCCCTTCTCATACCCAGCATCCCCTGTCTCCCCCTCTTATACCCTGCATCCTCTATTTTCCCCTCTAACCCAGAAGCTTCTGTTCCGCCACCCTGCACTCCCACCACTATTCATCTCTCACCCAGCAGCCGCTGCCCCTTCCTCTCACCTTGCAGCCCCTGCCCTGCTGTCACCTTGCAGCTCCATGTCCCCATACACTGCAGCCCCTGTCTCCCACTCTCACCCATCAGCCCCATGTCCCCTCTCACACCCTGCCCTTCCTCTCACCCAGCAGCCTCTCTCATACCCTGTCTCTACAGGTATATCAGGTAGGTACATTTTATCACTTTTAGGTGAGTTGGGTATCAGTGGTGACACTGTCAGTACAAATATAGAAAGACCTTGTGCAGGTGTGCTTCAGTCAGAGAGTTGTGTCTATACAATACAATACCGGCATAAGTTCATATGGCAGGTCATATGGGTGGGGCGTTGTGATGTCACATGGGGGGGTGCGGCAAATTTTTCTTTTGCCTAGGGCGGAAAAAATCCTTGCACCGGCCCTGGCAGCACAGCAATCGTTTTCTACACCCATCAAGTTCCCAGATGGTTAAGTCCGGTCAGAAATTATTGACTAGGTTCCTTTTGGGTTGAGCACCTCAACCCTCCACTATTGATGCCACTGTGGATATGACTTAAGGAAAGTATACATTGAAGAGAGTCTCTGAAAGCAGTTTATGCAGTAAGTATTGCAGTTAGCATGTAAATCCCCCATGTTAAAATTAGTGTCAGACACCCATGAAAAAGGCAGCCAATAGGTGCCGAAACGTTGGGGTAATTGGTGGCTCGTGTTTCTGTCATAGTAAGCTTGTGGAATTTTGGTAATTATTATTGTTTACTATTTTGCTTGTTAGTTGTCACTTTATTTTCTGCTTTATGTATGTAAACATTTTCTTGTTTAATAAAGGTTTATACATTTTTAAGTGGTGGTTATAGTGTGCATTCTCTATTTTTGCATTCATAGATGTTTGAGCACTTGAGGGAGTGCCTGAGAGAATTTGCACCTAGTGTTACTATCATATTTATGTTGTCTCTCCATGCGTTGTTGTTGTTATTATGGGATACATTCCCTACCTTATCAACGAGGAAATAACTGGCTACGGCTGACTGTACTTTCCGAGGGATTAGATTAAAGGAGTCCCCTGCAGCTACCCTGCAAATAACCTGAATTTTCACTCTAAAAAAAGTCTACATTCTCAGGTGTTTTCAGTGCAAACCAAAATATGCCTAATATTTTGACGATCAAGCTGAGATTTTTCTAGATGTTAACTATGAGGAAATCTTTCTCAATTTCACAGGAATTACCCAGAATGTAAACTGGGGCAGTTTTAAAGGGACACTATAGGCACCCAGACCACTTCAGCTCAATGAAGTGGTCTGTGTGCAATATCCCTGCCCCCTTAACCCTGTAATGGTAATTATTACAGTTATTTAGAAACTGCACTAATTACCATAACAGGGTTAACTCCACCTTTAGTGGCTGTCTACCAGACAGCCGCTAGAGTGACATTTGGGTGGTTAGGTGACTTTTGGTCGCCTAACTGACGCTGGACGTACTCGCTATACATGCGGACATCCAGTGTCAGCTAAAACCCCATAGGAAGGCATTGATTTACTGCTCTCCTATGGAGTTGTGTCATTGCTATTGCATTGATAGCTGCGCATGTGCATTAGAACGAGGAGCGGAAGCGGAGCCTGACCCAGCGCCAAGGGACATTGTTTCTGGATTCAGGTAAGTGCCAAAAACTTTCTGCTCTGCAGGGCTTGGGGAGGGGGGGGAGGTGCATGGGCAAGGGGGGCACTGTAGGGTACAATTTTGTATTCTTACCCTAAGTCCCTTTGAATTGTTTTGTATATGTGTGAAATTGGTTCCTCTTGTTTTATTTGAAATAGTAAAAAAAAAAATAACTATTAAGAGACACTTACACCAAATGATTTCTGTATATAAATCAGTAGCGTTTCCAATACATTCATACTGCAATCACTAAAGTAGACTGGGCTAGTGGCAGATGGTGCAGTATGTAGATGTTGGATACAATACAGAATACATACAAACCTAACTAGCCACAGACACCCATATATACCTACATAACTAGCCACTTACACTAATTAACCACAAATACATACATACATAACTAGCCACAGACACACATATACATAACTAGCCACTAATTAACCACAAATACATACATACATAACTAGCCACAGACACCCATATACATAACTAGCCACTAATTAACCACAAATACATACATACATAACTATCCACAGACACGCATATATACCTACATAACTAGCCACTTACACTAATTAACCACAAATACATACATCCATAACTATCCACAGACACCCATATACATAACTAGCCACTAATGAACCACAAATACATACATACATAACTAGCCACAGACACGCATATATACCTACATAACTAGCCACTTACACTAAATAACCACAAATACATACATCCATAACTATCCACAGACACCCATATACACAACTAGCCACTAATTAACCACAAATACATACATACATAACTATCCACAGACACCCATATACATAACTAGCCACTAATTAACCACAAATACATACATCCATAACTATCCACAGACACACATATATACATTAATAACTAGCCACGAATGAACCACAAATACATACATACATAACTAGCCACAGACACGCATATATACATTAATAGCTAGCCACGAATGAACCACAAATACATACATACATAACTAGCCACAGACACGCATATATACCTACATAACTAGCCACTTACACTAATTAACCACAAATACATACATACATAACTAGCCACAGACACCCATATACATAACTAGCCACTAATTAACCACAAATACATACATACATAACTTGCCACAGACACACATATATACATTAATAACTAGCCACGAATGAACCACAAATACATACATACATACAGAACTAACCACTGACACACATATATACATACATTACTAGCCACTCACACTAATTAACCACAAATACATCTATAAAATAAGCAGCCGCTTAGTAGATAACTCACTAATTCACACGGTATTAGGGAGCTATCTACCAAAAGGCTGTAAGACGTAAATTGGTCTTTCAGCCACATTTACTAATACTAAGTAAAGATTACTTAGTATTAGTAAATTCAGCCACTACTCGCTATACCGCGAGTAGGGGCATGTCTAGTAA
This sequence comes from Pelobates cultripes, assembly GCA_933207985.1. Taxonomy (NCBI): domain Eukaryota; kingdom Metazoa; phylum Chordata; class Amphibia; order Anura; family Pelobatidae; genus Pelobates; species Pelobates cultripes. Next base: position 136,362,273 of record OW240920.1, on the reverse strand, counting down.
ACAGTGGCTGCTCACTGTAAAAAAAAAACCTATTGCCCCCACCCCTGTGCGACGGGTGGGGGCCCTAAATAAGAATGTGAAGGGGGGACCTACTGTCCTCCCCCCCGGGCCCCCACCCCTGCGCGGTGTGTGGGGGCCATAAATAAAAAAGGGGGGGAACCTACTGTCCTCCCCCACAGCCCCCACCCCTGAGCGGTGGGTGGGGGCCATAAATAAAAATGGGGGACCTAAGGTCCTCCCCCTGGCCCTCACCCCTGAGCGGTGGGTGGGGGCCATTAATAAAAAATGCCCCCCCCCCAGGTGGCTAGGGGTCCCCAAACCCCTAGTCACCCCCCTCCCAAAAAAATTACCCCTACCTACCTCCCTCATCCTAAATATAATGAGGGGGGAACCCTTGTCTAAATACCTGTAAAATTAGGCTACAATTAGGCTCAGAGCACTCTGATTGGTGAGTTTAAGCCGTCTTTACTGCACGAACTGAGCAGGCTAGCTCAGGGTGTTCGCGCGTGTTCGCGCTTACAATTGTGCGAACGGAGGGGGCACGCTCAGTTCGTGCCTCTCCTGCACGAATGTGAGGGAAGCTCTCAGTGCGCTCAGTTGCACAAAATGACTGGGTTCGTATAATAACGTTTTAAAGAGATCTTCTGACAATCTGAAGGTGATTTCGGATTTGGATCTAACAAAGGTGGGTGTTATTACCCTAGGGAGTGGGATAGCCAGTTAGGTTTTACCGAGTAACCTGGCAAGGGGTGAGCCCCATTTGGGAAATATCCTTCAGTGCTGCCTAACGGAAGCTGTTCAAGCAGTTCCGACCGACTGGGTGAGCCCCAGTATTACAGAGTCTGCTTGTCGCACGCCACTGGGCGAAAAAATATAGGGCCACCGGCCTGTCATAAGTCCCTCCCACACGAATCCAAATCCCATATATATATACATACCTGTGCCTGTAAGTGCCCTGACTATGGAGGATAATCAGAATTCAAACGACCTCCAGGCCATGATTAACGCAGCAGTAGCCACTTCCTTGGAAAAGGCAATGGAAGAAGTACTAACACCAGCCGCTGAAACCAACAAGCCGGTTAGTAGACGACCTCATAATAAAGAGGACTCAGATGAGTCAGGTGACTCCTCTCAGGAGAGTCATCGCCTGGCTAAACACCACTGGAAGGGCGAGGAATCAAAAAAAGGCAACCATAAAGCGCAGTAAACGCCCTATGGCACCAAAGCCCACATACGCTAAGGAAATCTCCTCGGATGAGGAAAAAGACATGCCACATTCCCTTTCCATTCTAGACAAATGGTGTTATTTTGGTGTACAGATGTATTCGTGTGATTTACAATAAAGGGTATTCGTATGTTAGCGACCGAAAGCCGCTAGCATTCATATGTAGTTTCATGAACAGTGACTTTAGACACTGTTCGTGAAACGAATAAGGTACCGAACGGGAGCCCACATACAGAGGGTCGTGTGGCTCCCATTAACCGATTGCAACATTGTTGCAGTCGGTAGTTAATTGCTCTCCTAGGTGGCCGTCGTTCGGTGGTGGGGGGCTCTGTGAATGTGACTACTAGACAGCTAGTGGTCCCCCAGAAATATAGGCAAGAACTTCTTCGGATCGCTAACGACATCCCCTTGTCTGGGCATCTGGGGATGACTCGCACTCGATACCGATTGACCCACGCCTTTTTCTGGCCGGGTATATCCAAAGATGTGCGGCAGTACTGCCAGACATGTGACATCTGTCAGCGAGTAGGCAAGAGGGGTGACCGCCACAAGGCCAAATTATGCCCACTCCCCATCATCGAAGAACCATTTAGTAGAGTGGCCGTAGATATAGTAGGGCCCTTACCAAAACCCAGTCCCTCCGGCAAGAGATATATATTAACTATAGTAGACTACGCCACCTGGTACCCAGAAGCAGTAGCACTCTCCAATATCCACTCAGAGACAGTGGCCGAGGCTTTAATAAAAGTATTCTTCCAAGGTAGGGTTCCCCCAGGAGATCATATCGGATAGGGGTACGCAGTTCACGGCCGAGGTGACCCACCAACTATGGAGAATATGTGGCATTAAACCTATCGAGAACTCGGCGTACCACTCTCAGTCTAATGGGTTATGTGAAAGGTTGAATGGGACGTTAAAGCAGATGCTCCGTACCTTTGGAGAGGCCCATAAGGACTAGGAGCGATTCCTACCCCATCTGCTATTCGCCTACAGAGAGGTTCCCCAAGATTCCACGGGCTTTTCTCCCTGTGAACTCCTGTTTGGGAGAAGAGTGCGAGGGCTGTTAGATTTAATTAGGGAGCACTGGGAGGGGGAAAGTGGTACAGATGGGACACCCATTGTACCATATGTGCTGGAGTTCAGGTACCGCTTGGAGGCACTAACCCAGACCGTATGGTCCAACCTCCAGGCGGCTCAAGAAAGCCAGCACCGATGATAGGGAGCCAGAGACCGCAACTTTCAAGTGGGACAGAAAGTTTTGATTTTAAAACCTGTTCGCAATGACAAGCTACAGGCCATCTGGCAAGGCCCATACCAGGTGGTGGAACAGAGGTGTGACACCACCTATGTTATTGGCCCCTGCTCGGGGACAGGGAAGAGACGCATGCTCCAAGCGGCTAAGCCCCCAGGAGCGTGCCCAGGTCCAGTAGTTAATCGTGGCTAAGGGAGCCATTTTCTCTAATTTACCAGGGTACACCCAGCTAGCTACTCACCGAATTGAGACCCCCGGACAGCTACCTATGCGGCAGACTCCATACCATATCCCGGAAGCAGTCAGGGAACATATGAGGAAGAAAATTGAGGAAATGTTGCAGGGGTTATTGAACACTCCGATAGCCCCTGGGCATCGCCGGTAGTACTGGTACCTAAGAAGGATGGCACCACACGCTTTTGTGTAGATTACCGGAGGCTAAATGACAAAACAGTGTCTGATGCCTACTCGATGCCCCGGATAGACGAGCTGCTAGACAAAATGGCACGAGGCCAGTATCTCACTACAATAGATTTATGCAAAGGGTACTGGCAGATTCCACTAGCCGAGGATGCCATCCCCAAGTCAGCGTTCGTCACCCCGTTTGGCTTGTACCAGTTTCGCGTCATGCCATTCGGTATGAAAAACCCTCCGGCTACCATTCAATGGATGGTGGATCGGCTGCTGGACGGGTTCCAGAAGTATGAATGTGCATACCTGGATGATATCGCCATCTATAGTCAGACCTGGTCAGATCACCTGTGACACATAGGAGCAGTCATTGACCATATCGGAGAGGCCGGGTTGACGCTAAAGCCCAGCAAGTGTCACATAGGGATGGCAGAGGTGCAGTACCTGGGACACCAGGTAGGGAGTGGACAGCAAAAGCCAGAACCAGCAAAAATTGAATCAGTGGCTAAGTGGCCTACCCCCTGGACAAAAACTCAAGTGCTAGCCTTTATGGGTACAGCAGGGTACTACCGAAAATTCGTACCCAATTATAGTGCCCTGGCCAAACCCCTGACTGACTTGACCCGCATAAACCTTCCGCGACAGGTCAGCTGGGCCCCAGAGTGTGATCAGGCATTCCAACAACTCAAGACTGCTTTAACCAATGCACCTGTACTTACTGCTCCTGATCCAACCAAAATGATTTCTTGTCCACACAGATGCTTCAATGTTTGTATTGGGAACAGTGCTGAGTCAAGTTGGATCAGATGGCGGAGAACATCCCGTAGCTTACCTAAGCCGAAAGTTATTGCCCCGATAAGTTAGCTACGCCGCCATCGAGAAAGAATGCATGGCTGTGGTGTGGGCCCTCAAAAAGTTACAACCTTTCTCCTTACTCACAGATCACAACCCGTTGGTGTGGCTGAACCGTGTGGCTGGGGACAATGCCAGGCTGCTGCGCTGGAGTTTGGCGCTGCAGCCTTTTGACTTTACTATTCATTACCGCCCCCGGGAAGCAAAACGGTAATGCCGACGGGTTATCCAGACAAACTGACCTTGAGAAGTGATCTGTGGGTACTCCTCCGGACATCCGCAAGCTGATCCGTTGGGATCAGACTGTGTATGCCGGCTTGGTTCTGGGAGAGCATTGTGGCAAACCTAGTCACTTTAAGACTTGTTGCATAACATCGGGAGGTTGTCTGCTCTTATTTTGGTGTCCAGATGTATTCGTGTGATTTACAATAAAGGGTATTCGAATGCTAATGGCCGAAAGCCGCTAGCATTCATATGGTAGTTTCATGAACAGTGACTTTAGACACTGTTCGTGAAACTAATAAGGTACTGAACGGGAGCCCACACACAGAGGGTCATGTGGCTCCCATTAACAATGTTGCAATCGGTAGTTAATTGCTCTCCTAGGTGGCCGTCGTTCGGCTACCGACCACGCGGCGGTCGGCCATTTTGGATCCTTTGTTAGCCCAGCGGTGTTTGGTCGTCGAGTGCCTGGAACTAAAATCGGCTACTCAGCGGCGTGAACACTGCTGGACTTCCAGGCCATTCGGGAGCCCCGGTCTTTCGGTATTGGGATCCCAATAGGTATTCGGTACTTTTAGGCGAATGAGATAAAAGTGTATTTCGTACAGCGTTCGGTTATTTATGCTGGGATCTGAGCGGTACTTTCACGAAAGGTGCACTCCGACCCCAGCCATTCGGTAATATGAGATGAGTAATCTACAAGTTATGTATTGTCGTGTAAAATGTTAGTTCTGCTACACGGAAGGATAATCCCCTTAACTGGATATTCCAGTGGGAGTATCCCTCTCGTGCAGCAGTGCATGATGGGAGAAATGTCCGGGTTGTTAAGTCACCCATGTAGTCCTCTACTGTACAACCCTTGGAATGTCAGTAGGGAAACCCCTTGCATGGGGACTTGCATAAATACTGTGACCTGTTAATAAAATCGTCAGTTGACTCCCACAACTGTGTTTCGTCCGGTTACTGGGGGATTTGGGATATTGCCTTACTTTCCAGCGCTTTACTTTGGATTTCTTTCTGTACCACCGGAGATCTTGGGATTTAATATTGCAGCTCCGCTACAGGGACATTGACACAATTCTAATCTTTTGGGCTCTATACACCACCACAATGGATTTGAAATTAACTGAACAAGATGTGCTTTAACGGCAGACTTTCAGCTTTAATTTGAGGGTATTTACATCCAAATCAGGTGAACAGTGTAGGAATTACAACAGTTTGTATATGTGCCTCCCACTTTTCAAGGGACCAAAAGTAATGGGACAATTGGCTGCTCAGCTGTTCTATGGCCAGGTGTGTGTTATTCCCTCATTATCCCATTTACAAGGAGCAGATAAAAGGTCCAGGGTTAATTTCAAGTGTGCTATTTGCATTTGGAATCTGTTGCTGTCAACTCTCAATATGAGATCCAAAGAGCTGTCACTATCAGTGAAGCAAACCATCATTAGGCTGAAAAAACAAAACAAACCCATCAGAGAGATAGCAAAAACATTAGGTGTGGCCAAATCAACTGTTTGGAACATCCTTAAAAAGAAAGAACGCACCGGTGAGCTCATCAACACCAAAAGACCCGGAAGACCACGGAAAACAACTGTGGTAAATGACCGAAGAATTCTTTCCCTGGTGAAGAAAACACCCTTCACAACAGTTGGCCAGATCAAGAACACTCTCCAGGAGGTAGGTGTATGTGTGTCAAAGTCAACAATCAAGAGAAGACTTCACCAGAGTGAAAACAGAGGGTTCACCACAAGATGTAAACCATTGGTGAGCCTCAAAAACAGGAAGGCCAGATTAGAGTTTGCCAAACAACATCTAAAAAACCTGCACAGTTCTGGAACAACATCCTATGGACAGATGAGACCAAGATCAACTTGTACCAGAGTGAAGGGAAGAGAAGAGTATGGAGAAGGAAAGGAACTGCTCATGATCCAAAGCATTCCACCTCATCAGTGAAGCATGGTGGTGGTAGTGTCATGGCGTGGGCATGTATGGCTGCCAATGGAACTGGTTCTTTTGTATTTATTGATGATGTGACTGCTGACAAAAGCAGCAGGATGAATTCTGAAGTGTTTTGGGCAATATTATCTGCTCATATTCAGCTAAATGCTTCAGAACTCATTGGGCGGCGCTTCACAGTGTAGATGGACAATGACCCGAAGCATACTGCAAAAGCAACCAAAGGGAAAGAAGTGGAATGTTATGCAATGGCCAAGTCAATCACCTGACCTGAATCCGATTGAGCATGCATTTCACTTGATGAAGACAAAACTGAAGGGAAAATGCCCCAAGAACAAGCAGGAACTGAAGACAGTTGCAGTAGAGGCCTGGCAGAGCATCACCAGGCATGAAGCCCACCGTCTGGTGATGTCTATGCGTTCCAGACTTCAGGCTGTAATTGACTGCAAAGGATTTGCAACCATGTATTAAAAAGTGAAAGTTTGATTTATGACTGTTAATCTGTCCCATTACTTTTGGTCCCTTAAAAAGTGGGAGGCACATATACAAACTGTTGTAATTCCTACACCATTCACCTGATTTGGATGTGAATACCCTCGAATTAAAGCTGGAAGTCTGCAGTTAAAACACATCTTGTTTGTTTCTTTTCAAACCCATTGTGTTGGTGTATAGAGCCAAAAAGATTAGAATTCTGTTGATGTCCCAATATTTATGGACCTGACTGTAGTTAGCAGTTCGGGAGATTGGTGATTGCAGTAGCTGCCTGTGGATCTGAAAGGGGAATATCGCCTAAACGGTTATTAACCCCTGGTGTGCAAAACGGTCCGTTACAGTTTTCTTTTCACTGGGTACTTATTCAACGGTGAACAACGTGCCGAGTTCCGCTGATGATAAATGTCATAATACTCTAAAATCGCCGACTTGGAGGGTTTTATTTTATTATCTCTATTTCTGCTTAAATTTCAACTGTGCACAAATCACTGTTCGGCGAATAAGCCATCGAAAGTTACATGAAAGTTCTATTATTTACAGCAATTTTATAGTTGGCAAAGCATTGTGGATCCCGTGAAGCCAGCTGTCAGCCTTTGCTATTCGTTGCGTCTCTTTAATAGAATAGGACAGAGCTATGGAAGTGAATATTATGAAATCTTGATTTTATGAAAGAACCCATTGTGCTTGGAGGGGGTTTCCTGCTGAAAGAAATGGCTTGCATTACATCACTGAGATTAAATTTATCAACTGATGTCTTCTGGAAGGTTAGAATCTTTACAGATTGCATGATACTCTATGCAACTTACATTTTTAAAGTGTTTATTTCAACACTTATTTATAGAATTGCTTAGTTGCCAACATTTAAACATTTTTTACAGGGGTACTTTGAAGGTGATTTATCAGAGAGTTGCTGACACTTTTACCTTTCATTTTCAGTGAATATTTTGGGCAGTTTATTCACTCTGTCAGGTTTTTTCATCTATTACCTTCTATCGCACGCTAATCCTCATTTTTGAATATACGCCATTGTTTTCAGACACAATAGATTTATCAATCTTTTAGACACAACTCTCCTTTCTCTCATTCTAAATCTTTCAGTAATTTCTGTGATAACTGGCAGGATTTACTACGAATTTTCCACAACGCTTTAATGATTCTATGATCAAAATAATGATGAATTGTAATTGTCTCTCTCTCCCCTGTTGAATCTCTGCTCCACTTAGTGGAAAAACTAATGAACATTGAGCCTCAGTCCTCCCCTCTTCTTAGTGAATTTCAAAGTGAATTTCAAACTTAAAAAACTGGTACAATTCTCCAAGTCAGATATGCTACTTTGTCTTCACATTTGAAATTCACTTTGAATTTACTCTGAATTCCTGACAGCTCTCACTACAGTGACTAACCATGTGTATGTCATCCCTGTTCTAGAATTGTAAAGTGCTGCAGAATATGTTAGAACTCTATAAATGCCAATAACAATAATAATTAAGTATATCTATTATGCTTTAATGGTTTTTATAGTAATTTAAACATTTATTAAAGTTAAAGGAACACTATAGCCAATATAAAATAACCATTACGCGTTTCACCAATATAGGCTTTCTCAAATGGCATAAAAAAAAGTTTGAGAAAGCCTATATTGGTGAAACGGTATATTGTATATTTTAGATCAATTCAAGGTTTTTGGTTACTACATTGTGCCAATTCTCTTTTTATTGTATTTTTATGCACTTTTATTATTTTTATTTTTACTTCCCTGACTTTTTATGGCTTTTCCTGCACTTAGAGAAATCCCAGGTGCAGATCATACCACCAACGCCTTATTAATAGAGCAGTATTTCTGCTCTGTACCTGTGAGTATTATTTCAGTTACTTTTACTTACTTTTATGCAATAGAGAGCACTATTGTCACCTCTTTTAATCCCTATTTGGAGCCTTGAAAGACCAGATGGTGTTGACAGACGCACTCCCTTTACACATCCCATAAGCGAGGATTATATCCCTGTACGCCCTTCACACCAGAGCTGGCCATAGCTCTTTTAAATGTGAGTTCTTTATCTTCTACTACTATTTTACTACTGGCTGTCCCGTCTCCTTGTTTTTCATATATGCGAATACCCTCAGACACTAGGAAGCGCCCACCTCTACTGAAAAGTCCACTCATCCACATTCCATGAAGCATTGTTGCTCTAGTGAGACTCTTTTGGACTATTTTACGTTATTTTATTTTTTCTGCTGGTGCAGCCCTACCCCATTTCTCTGTATTTTCCCCTTTGTTGAAGGATTTGAGTCGTCTCCTTCGTTTGGGTTGCTGCCTACCTTCATATTGTTTGTTAATTAGTGCTGATTTCCTTTGTATTTTGTGTATTCTCCATATGTAACACTATGACTAACCTGGAAGGTATCTGGGCGGAAGGCCACATGGGGTGCAACCCCAAAGCACCACCTATGTAACTAGAGGGAAGCCCGATATGGGCAGTGTGCTTCATCCTGACATCGATATGCTGCGCTTCTCAGCGGACTATATGAATATGCTCCGGGTCTGCCTGAACAAGAGTTCGGCTGAGTGTTATTCCTGAGATGTCCTATCTTGCAGGCGTGGAGTCCCTGCTATCACTGCAGCTGCTGAGCTATTTCAAGTCTCCAACTTATGTGTGGATTCGGTACCAGCAGTAAAAATGCAACCGCTACACACCACTTTCAAGATTTATACAATTAATATATGTTGAGTTTCCACTTTTCTTGCTTTATTTACACACGCTATGTTCTCTCACTGTTATCTATTTTGAGGGCAACCCTCCCATGACAACAGAACAATCCTATGACTCAATGCATGTGTTTTGACCACTCTCTTCCTATTTTCTCTTCATTTAGCTATGCGTGCCATGCCATTTATCTGTCTATGATTCAATATAGTCACAATCTCTCCTCTTGTTACACAATCGGTATTTCTCATGATAACCTATGCAGTGTGCAAAAAATATTTACAATAAGAGCAATCTTCATGTCTGGATACACTTCCTAATCTAAGAGCGTAATTTGTGTATAATGTATGCACATTATTATTATTATTATTATTATTGCCATTTATATAGCGCCATCAGATTCCGTAGCGCTTTACAATATTTTGAGAGGGGGGATGTTACAATAAATAGGACAATTACAAGAAAACTTACAGGAACAATAGGTTGAAGCTCAAATGAGCTTACAGTCTATAGGCAAATGAGCTTACAGTCTATAGGCAAATGAGCTTACAGTCTATAGGCAAATGAGCTTACAGACTATAGGACACATGCACGATTAGCCTGATTTGTGCAGTATACTAGATTATCACACATTTGTTATGCTGTGTACTCAGCAGAGCTTGTTACTGCTGTTGTGGCACTGCAAGTTTATTTGTATTCTTATGCACTACAGAAATATATATATATTTTAAAGTAAATAAAATAAATAGGATAATACACATTCCTGATGTGAATGTCCCTTTAATACTCTGCCATTCTTCTGGGTGGGTTCATTTACGCTTATGATGAATAGCGTGGAATCATGTTATGCTGCTTTACTAACGCCTGGCATATTATATTACATGTGAGTGGTTCCTTGCTTCATACGTTGGAATATTTCTGTGCAGTTAAATGACCCCCTGCCATTCTAGGAAAGGTGGTCTTGACTGCTGGCATGCGTGGCTGGCTTAGCAACACACATACTAGGAGTTTAACAATGTTGTAATTTAGGACACAAGGACTATGTATTCTAACTTACCACTTCCTTCCCAGTCTAGTTTCAAGAAGACGAGAGCGGCTCCTCTCCCCCTCCCCTTTTCTAATTTGTGTGGTTGGGTTATGTTTTGTTGTTTCATTGTTGTTGTTTGGTATCTTCTTATTGTCACAGCTTGGCGGTAGTTTTGGTTAGCACATTTTATCAATTATGCTTGGGCTTGGGGAAGCACAGGCTTTTTGGACTATTTGAATTCTGGAGTTACTTATCTCTATAGCAAGCAGTCACCCCGTCAATTAATACTTAAGCTGGCAAAGTTTATTAATGTCGTTGGCCTATCCACTTTAATATAGTTGTCTTGTCTTTAGTAATAACGGGACTTAGTGGGTGATGGTTAGTAATGGTTAGTTACAGGATCATTTGTCATTTGCCCGACGCCCCCTGCTTCTTATATGAGACTCCTAAATTAATCTATAACATCTCAGAAACTCCCACTAACCCAAAATGGATTTCTGAGAAACATATATGTGTGTAGAATAAAAAACATAATACGTACATATACATCAAACAAGATTTACTAATAAAGTCAAGAGGTTAATTCACTAAATATTTTTTATAATTCTTTATTTTTCTTGTGCATTTGGGTACATACATGCTTGCAGTGCCACAACAGCTACTGTGAGCAATATCAAAACTTTCAGTGGCATATCTGAGGAGTTGCACATTTAATATTTATAGAGTATAACATGCTAACAATCGCTAAGTTAACAATAAGTACACATGTTGTAGCTGGGTAATACTAAGAGCCGTAGAGTGGCCAATATGTACTAAAAATGCGCTCCTGATAATAGCTATGGATTAAAAAGCTTAGACAATTCAAGAATATACTTAGATTTTAACAGGTTGAAACTTACGTTGAGTATTTGGGTCATAGTATTATCATACATGTCCTTATATAGAGTAGTGTAGACTATGTGGTCGGTATGTATTATTTGGGCATGCGAGTAAAGTTGAGACATACGTGCTAGGTACTTGAGTGGCATATATGTGGACGTAGGCTCATGTAATGCTAGGCAATCATGTATGCGGCACAAAGCTCGTAGGTGACAAGGTGTCAGTACAGGTGTGAGTGTGTGGTGTTCGCTGAGTTAAACAAGAAACGTTCAACAGTTATTCTTTTAACTACTCCAGCAGACTGGGTGCCTATTACGTATGCCAAAAGTCACTTAGCCCACTCCTGCAGCCAGCATGTTGTTCCCCATGGCGGTGTAGCCTTGTATGAGGCCCATGGATTGATGCAGATGTCTATGTGCGCTCGTGTGGGTCTGGCCTCTTGGTGTTGGGCCCCCGTTATCAGGCTGGCGTGAGGGTGGGTCGATGTGCGTCCGCACTGTTACCCGCTGGTTCCCAGGGGCAGTGGGTATGCTCCTGTTGCCACCCGACTGATCTCCAGTCCCCTGCTGCCTTGGATTGTCCCGCTGCTTTCGGCCTTTTGGGCGGCTCGGTGTTTGAGGTGTCTGCGCCTTCTTTTGTTTGACTCTGCTTGGGTGAGCGTGTGGCCGGGTGTCAGGTGCAGTCGCTGGGTTCGCCGGGAACATAAGAGCCTCCAGTTTGTCCCAGAAGATTTGGAAGGCCTTGTCTAGCCTGTGCTTGACCTCTGGCTGCTCTCTGTGAGTGCTGGAGGAGCATGCTGCCTCCGCCATTTTGGGTGCAGTGTCGTCGCTTGTTGCGGGACCCTGTGTCGCCGCGGCATTCTTACCGGGTTGTACCAGGGTCTCCCGAGGGTGGACCGGGATAACCCCCACCGGACCATAGGGGGGGGGACGAGGGGCTGGTCTCCGCTTGTCAGCCGTAGATGTCGGCGGGGGAGCGGCCGTCTCCCTCACGCCGACCACGTGTGTAGGCCTCATGGGTAGGGCAGATGTAGTATGCCGAAGTTGTCACTTGTGTGGCATCATTATGTGCCCCTGTTTGTCGCCTTCCGCTTGGTGTCCTTTTTGGGCCGTTTAGGTCCTGTTTTGATGGCCGAATTCCCCTTAATTAGAACTGCAGAGCAGGAGCTATACAAGTTTGCTTCCTCTGCTCTCAGTGGTCAGGCCCCGCCCCCTAATTCACTAAATATTGAGTTGACAAAAGTGTTAGAAAATATTGTCCTATATAGCTTAAGCCTGATTAAATTACAGCAGCTGCAGATGGTCTATATTGGGAGTTTATCAAACCCGAAAGAGCCATTTATCGGTTGAGATTGATTAAACAAACCTCGTTAAAAGCTTATCGGAAGCCAATAATTTAAAACCTTTACATATGCTTTTTATTGAAAATATTTGCTGAGATGATTTAATTCACATAGTGACCAATAAATGGTCTTATCGGATTCAATCACTAAAACTTGTCGATACTTTTTTTTTTTACTATTTGCTCTCTGCCAACAGTTTCAGCTAGTAAGCAAATTGTCATAAAAGAGTCTATGGGGTTCAATATGACCCATATTAGAATATGGGCGGTTTAATAACTTCCTTGTGTACCTGGGACATGTTTACTAAACATTGAGCAGCCAGCGGCTGTGGGTATTGGATGGAGGCTAAAAATTAAATAATGAGGGGAGGTGGGAGCTCTAGTAAATAGAAAAGTAAGGGGAGTATCCTAGTGCCCCCCAGCCCTCAGCGAAAATGGCCAAATTCCAATCCAAATGGCAATTCTCTTATTTGTGCTAAACGTAATTCTGGTTAGAATTCAATGAACCTAACTGAATCTGCAGCAATCGGCCAGATGCATGTAGTGTCTGGTTTAAAATCAGTGCTTCACATCCGATCCCTTTACCAAGTGTATAATTTTGAATATTTACAAAGCATCAATTTTACACACAATAGGGTTGGAAGGCATTCAGCAGGATATACATTCACAAATTATCAGTCACTTGCTTTTAGGCAAGAGAACAATAGTTTGAAATCCAATTTGCCCGAACACAACACTAGCAGCCAGTGGGTAAATAGCTGGAAAAAAACTCTTGGCAGTGCTAAGTTAACCACATCGTGGTTCGTCAGTGCTTGATGGCTGTGTAATTTTGAGCTGCCAACTGCTTATTACGTTTAAGCTGCTTGATTTTCAGCTTTGAGTACTTTGACCATTGTTTTACAGATAGTTTTAAAAACAAAAATCAAAAGAATTGCAGAAAAATATAATTTAGTACCAGAATTGGATTCTTTAATTTGAAAGTTAATAAAATGGTTAATCATTTGTATACAAGGCATGCATGCATAACCTTTTTCAACTGTGTATGCACGTTATTGCAAGGGGTTAAACGCTGATTTGCCAGACTCACTTTTTGTTTAGTAATTGACTTGGTAGCTGCAGGAGCTCCACAAGCCAAACAAATGTTTCGGAATTTCTCGAAATCCTTGTAAATTCTTCCAACAGGATTTTATTCTTACAACTGTAGTTTATTGGCTGCCCCTTTCTCCCCAATAAAACTGAGACGTCACATTTCTGAAGTTAATCTAAAGAGATGCTTAAAGGTCTCAAAAGGTTCACGTCATAAAAGAGAAACAGCTGTGTAAATCATGCCATAGAAGCTCAAGGCATGTTTCATCTTGATACAAATCAATCTTTGCTGGTAGAAAATTGTGATTGCATCTCCCCAGGGCCCAATATTTACTGCAATTAACAAAAAGAGTGTAACCGTTCACATGCCCAAATTATATTCATATGATTAAAACATTGTGTTTTTTACCTAAGGAAGAAAAATACATATTATCGGAGAGAGAAAAAAATCATACTTCACCTAGTCACATACACAATGATACTCATAATAAGGCAGATTTACAAGATTTAGCCACTTTAACAAAAATTTAAATGGCCAGAGTTTATATTGTGTGGGAGCTGGTATGAAATGCAGGTTTCTGGTTAATTTTCTGTTGACAAACATCAAAAACCTGGGTTGACGATGCTGCCCACAACGAGGATGTTAGGACGTTGTTCCCATTTGTCCCCAGAAAGGAATGATGAAGCAAGCCGGCTGATGCGGGAGATATCACTGCTTGGACCATGCAGCAATGCCACAATTTAGCTTTTGTTTTTTATTGGCTTCCAGTACAGACTGCTCTAAGTGCCAACTGTAAGGCTATCTATGTGAGTAACGCCTCACTTAGTTTACAATACCAGTTCCTAACAATGTAGCTGGTTAGTACAGTGGTAATGACACTGACGTAGAATTGGGAAACCCCGGTTTCAAGCCAACCAGTCAACCCAGTAACCACTAACACTAACCCAGTTAGTGCCATTAGGCATGACACCTAATGATATATAACTACCTTAAATATCCCTTTTCTAGAATTGCAAAGCACTGCAGAATATGTTAGCTCTACATAAATGTGAATAATAAATAAATAAACTTTGTTCTACCCACCCACTGACCTTTGGTTATTTTTACTAATATGTCTACTTATCTTTTTGTACTTACTATTTTGATGAACAATTGTTATAGATCCGCATTTACAGTCTCCTTATTTATAGTCAAAACCCTCTAATCCTAACTGTCTCAGGCTATTCTCACATTGCGTCCTTTATATAGATTATTTAATCACTTACAAATGGGTATACCCACACACAGGGGAGGGCTGGGGGAGGGACAGGATTGTAGGAGGGCACTTGCTCCCCCAGGCCACAATCGAGAGAATTGTGGGCCGCTCCATTGCAGCTCAATACCAAACTTTATTAAACTTTATCTTTTATTATTATTATTGTGTTGTAGTTATAACATAATAACCTTTAATATAGAAGTAAGAAAAGGAGTGTAGATTGTCAAATTGGTTTCACACTGGGCTATTTATTTGCCTCCAGGCCAAATGTAGTCAGCTCTCACCTGCCCACACATGCATGCATTTTATGGAATTAGCGTTTTTGACATCGGCATAGTTCTAAGTATTTGTTTTTCTCTATCAGAAGGAAATTTTTAAAAAGAATATTAGTTCAAAAAATACAAAAAACTGTTTTCATGCCAAGACAGTGTCACAAGGAAATATTGTCTGGGAATTCCAGTTGCAATCTCTCTAATGCTCACTAATATGTGCACATTTCAGAAGGCAAAGCTTTAATACTTGTGCAGATCTACTGCATCAAATAATTCCCCAGAAAGCCATACAGCCCCAAAATGGTAGGATTAACCTTGAGGGATCCCCTTGCCATTTCATTGTCTCCATACATGCATTCCCTGGTATGGGTCATCTTATTAGCTGCATTGATCCACCTAATCATCTCCCAATCTTTCCTTGAGAAGGACTGTATGAGAACAAAGACTCTAGAATGACCAAATGTGGGTTATTGTTTTATCCCCACACCCACAAAGTTTTACCCCATGCCTATCCACCCCTACTTACCTTACAATAAGTTTCATTATCTTTTGATCTGATCCAGTTTACTAATGGTTTGTAGTAAACCATTTACTTAAATGTGTAATTATATTTTTTGTAATTAATTAATTAGACACATCTAATACAACAAAAAGTTAGAGTTAAATGTAAAAGTGAACATAAAGTTTCAGTAAATCTTTTCAAGTAAATTTGATGCAACATGTAGAAAGTATTATTCAATTTCACTCAATAAATACATTCACCATTCTCTTAATACTTTATTTTTGTTCAAATGGACTTGAGTTTATATGGATTATATAAAATTTTTGTTGTTAGAAAAAAAGAAAATTGCAATATTATTAACAGCCGTCAAAAAGGATGCTTTCCGAAAAATCATTAAGGATCGTCGAAAATGTTTCACATGTTTGTGAGTCACAGTTTTCTGGCCACCATTCAACCCAAGTGCTGGAGTCCAATGGGTATTCATACCTTAAAAAAATAAAATATATGATCAGACAAGTACTTCTTAGATTATTGGCTAAGCATGGTCCCACAAAGTCAGGGAGAGTTATAAAGTGTCTAAAAAAAACCTGAGAATGTACACATTCAAGATTATTCACTAAAATGAGTGTTGTTGAGAATTCAAAATTAATTTCCCCTCCCTGGCTTGTATAATGAAATTATTTTGATTTATATAGTGCCTGGTGCTTAGCAATTATCGGTCCATCTGCAGAGAAGCAGAGGGATAGAATAGAGTTTTGATAGAGGAGTTAATTTCTCTGCAGAGTGACAGTGCGTTAGAAAAAGGTGAAGGTGTTCGGGACTTTACAATGTTTGTTTTGCACTGTTTAGTATTAATTTAGCTCAATAACGTCAATGTTTTTTAGGTTTAATTTGAGAAAGGAGAATAAGCTGTCTTATTTGTGGCATGTAAAAAAAACAGTTAAGAAAAAAAACAACAATGGAGTGTGTTACACAGTGTATAGGGAAGTGGGAGTTATAACTATATACATATAAAACATAACTTTTATTGAGTAAAAGTATAAAAGTGGTCATGATGAATACCTCCACTAAATAGGTATTAAAACTAAAATGCTAGCAATGAACCAGAAAAGAACGAACACCCATTATAAATAATTGTAATGAAGTAAAGAACAAAAAGTAATACTGATCAATAGAATAGGTGTCCTCAGGAGTGTGTACCTAAAAAAATAGCTCATTCCCTATTTTTCTAAGTAAAAAAAAACAAAAATTTATTTATTGTGAAATAATATGAAAAATGAATAATAGCATTACTCACTGAAATTCAAATCCAGTTCTAATGGAAGCTCCATCTTTGCCCATCATCAAAAACTGATCTCCGTTCAATAGATCAAAATCAGAGCAGGTCTTTTTTTTTATAAACTTGATTTTTTTGTTTAATTTTACTAACGCGGTACCTTGGAATGAGAAGATAAGAAGGTAGATGTATATTTAATAACAGAAGGTTTATAGCAGATAGATTTTAATAAAAGACTCAGAATGATCAAGTGAAACCTTTCATACATCACAGTTGCTGCTGTTGACCCAAGAAAGGAAACAAATTAAATTGAACATATCTCGGATCATCAAAGGAAAATTTTGAATTTTTTTTAAATGTCTGTATGCGCGCTAAATAAATTATAACAATATCACTAAAAAACAGATCCCCTTAAAAAAATTATAAACGCAAAAGTCTATATAAGTAAATATAAGTGTCTGACCTTTATTGAATATGTCTAGAATTGTTGCAGTGTATTTCACAAAATTAACATCTCGTTCGGATTCCTCGATCTGAACTTTATATGCTGTAGACAAAAGAAAATGGATTCATTTTATGTCAATCATTTTATATATCAAGCAATTCAATTTCAAATTAATTTATTATGCTGGTGCAATAAATAATTTAAATATAAATGTAATTGTTCAGAAAGCATCGGTTTGTGTACATTTTTCAATTTGGCTTTCAATTGCCTACACGTTAGTGTTTAGTGAATAATTCCCTAATCAAAATTTAAAAGAAGCCAACATAGTCAATGAAATATATATTTGCATCAATTATTCATGAAAAAAATAACATTTAAGGAACACTCTAAGCACCATAACTACTACAGTGCACTGTAGTGGTCATGATGCTGGTCACCTCCTTGATGAGAGCCAGAAGTTCTCTGCATTGAGCTAAGTCTGGCAGTGCAGGGCTTACTTCATTGGCTGAGAGTTAAACTGATGCTCTCAGATAACAAACTGACTCTGCATGATAGGATTTGGCTCAGGAGAGCTAATGGAAGCTCCATGAAGGAGCTCCCAGCTCTTAACAGACGAAATGACAGCCACCTGGGTGCCTGTAAGTGGTCAAATCCTTAGCAAATGCTCTGCCTACTTACATTAGGGAGCATCAGGCACTCCTGCACCATAACTACTACAGCGTGCTGCAGTGGTTAGAGTGCTTAGTGTTACTTTCAGAAAATTATCTACCATGCAGGCACAATAATATATTGGATATATTGAAATTATAAAGATAATTTTTCTATATATAGCGTGGACTTTGCACATAAAGAAAGCTTCTTACCATATGTAAGGTCGCTATTGCATGCCTTTTTCTTTCTTGCATCTGCCCCAATTGTCAGATCCATTTTGGTTTGGTGTTTCGGGCACTCAGCTGCATTTCGAACACAGAAAGTCACAACATTAGAAAGCTTTAAGCACTGACTAACATAACAATTACTTTCCAAAAATAATCATTAGCACATCAAATAAAAATTAAATGGCCATTAAACAGATTTTCCAACCACCATAATCACTAAAGCGTATTGTAGTAGTTATGGTGCATTAAGGCTATGGGAGCTGATTCTTTGTCTAATTGGTGGCACTAAAAGTGATAGCAATGATTTGATCATAGCAGTGGTGTATCCTGGTTTTGTGCTGCCCTAAGCAGGACAAAACTCAGGCACCCCCCTCCCCCCGCGCCACCCCCACCCAACCTTCTAAATACACACACACACACACACACAGTCAGACACAAACACACACACACACACAGTCAGACACACACACAGTCAGATACAAAGACACACACACACACACAGTCAGACGCAAACACACACACAGTCAGACACACACACACAAACACACACACAGACACAGTCACACTCAAACACACACAGTCAGACACACACAGTCAGACAAACACACACACACAGTCAGACACAAACACACACAGTTAGACACACACACAGTTAGACACACACACAGTTAGACACACACACAGTCAAACACACACACAGTCAAACACACACACAGTCAAACACACACACACACAATCACTCTCATTAAAACTTTTTTTTTTTAATTTAACCCCTCCCCCCAGCCTCCTTACCTTTGGGAATGCTGGGATTGGTTTGGTATTCCCTTTGGTACATATTATTTTGGTGGCTCCCAACGGTCATACAGATACATAAATTTCAGTAAATCCTTGGGAATTGCCCATAATAAATTGTTTTCAGTGATGCTTCTCCTGGGAAGACTGGGTTACTGCAGAAATGTTAAATCTTAATAATGGCTTGCCAAACGACGAGAATAGAGTTCTGATCACAATAAGATTTTAGAACTCTAAGGCCAGAAGTAAAAAGTTTTTATTAAATCTGAGAGTCGTTTTAAAATGTTTTGTAGCTTTTTTTAATGATCCCCTTTGGCAGACTGATTTGTGGTTCAGTATTTTGTAATGCATTGTATTACCATAGACAGCAACATTTTAATACTCCCAACGCCTGCTTACCTGCCATACATCGACACTGATCTCCGCTACAAATTTTCACCAGTTTATCGTCCGCGTAGGGGTTGTAAAATATTGTACACTGTTGTTCTGGAACAAAAAGAGAAACAAACATTAGTGACAAAAGAGTTTTTTTTAAATGTTGTGGGAATTGTTGATGAAAAAAAGTCGCTACAAACATTCCCATGAATATGAGCACATTCTTTCTTTAAATGCTGATTATGAAATCACACAATGCCTAGCGTGTGGTTGAAACATTACAGTTTTTCAGACCCCATGTGCAGGTGAGTGTGATATAGGACATGTGCTTCCCACTGAATGAAGCTAAGGTAGGGAGCACTGAGTGTAAAGAGACTGGTGCATTTAATTGCTCATCCATTACTGAACCAGAAATATATTATTTGTATGATCATACCCCCAACATCAGCATCCCTTTAAGCAGGATGCCAGTGGGCAGAGTAATATGGACCAATGATGCAATTTGGAGGGGTCCGCCCATGGAATTGGCAGGTCAGCCTGGCACGAATGCATAAAAAAGTCAGGACAGCGGGACAGGAGCCTGTCCACTGAAATTGGGACTTTTGTGAGGCCTGTGTTATTTTTGGAGAGGGGGCAATTTTATTAAGTTCAAGCCTTGGCTTAATATTAATTACCTGGTGCATGAAATTCATAGACCTTAAAAGTTGCTGGACTCAACATCCTGACTTTAAACATTTGCCTCACACGTACAGTAGTACATACATACACATCGGACGAAATCTACAAAAGACAAAAAATGATTACAGAGAACAAGCCAGGGTTATGATCGGTAAAGAGGTGGGATGTAAAATGATCATACCGAATCAAAATGAAGAATGATACGTCCGTCTTCAAGGCTATAATCAACTACAAACTGATCAACTCTGTTCACGAGCTGCAATTGAAAAAGGATGCTGTTATTGAATGTATTAAAGCTACATGCATGTTTCACTGATATAGAATGTGTTTAAAATTGATCTGTTGCATTCTTCTGTTATAGCCCAATAACATCGTTCTCACAAAGGAAAACGGTCATCATTTTTTATTTTACTGAAAATAAAATATAACACGTAATATAGCTTTGCTGTGTAATGTTTTGTAACTATGGCATTTATGCTAATAGAACTTTTCTATTTATGTCCTGTCTTACACGTGCTCTGTAAACCATCCCAGAGTCCAATTGTGAGATAACCCGAGTTTGGACAGAATGTCAGGGTTTGTGAACACACACTTGGTCCTCTAGACTGCAAGCTCGTTTGAGTAGGGTCCTCATCAACCTATTGTTCCTGTAACATTTTGTAATTGTCTCATTTATTGTTAAATCTCCCCCTTTTTATAATATTGTAACGTACTGTGGAATATATATATATGTCAAAAATAATAGAAATAATAATAATAATATGTCTTGATCCTCTAGTCTAGATGGTTTATAGTCAGGTTAATTGTGCCTCTGACAACAAAAAGGACTTTAGGTGGCTCACCCCTTACAGCCATGTTGTACATTGTAGACCTCAATACTATATATATAGTTATGATTATGTATTATGTTATAATTTAATTTAGGGAGGAGGATGACAAAGAGCACAGTATCGTTTTAGAAGCACCAATTTAGGAAACTTATAGTTTAGAGGTTATTGTGGGATTTCCTAAGAATCAATGTAAAAATCATTTTTTGACCTTTACATTTGGAAACGACTGAAATTCATATTTCGACCATGACAGAGGTTGTCAAAAAATCACCTTATCTAATTCTTGCTCATCTGCTTCTAATCCGGTAACCAAACTGAGTTCCATCACGGTATGGCTTGCTGTCTCTACTTCACCATCCTTAGGCAAATACCTAGAACAAACAAAATTAAAAACATCGATTTTCTAAAATGATTTGCAAAGTGTGTTACTTGGTTTATTGAACACAAACACATTCCATCTAGTTCAAGCAGTCAAAGTGTCCATACTTCTTGATCTGTTGTAGAAGATGGTCAAAACAAAAATTAAATGAGACCTTTAACAAGTTTCTCCCAAATTTTTGAAAACACACTTCTGGACTCCAGAGAAAAAATGGTTTGGTTGTTTTCTTAAATCAAAATAATGTTTATATATAGGACTTTTATCCCAATGTGAACTCAAAGATTTTTAGCATAAATACTTACACATTTAAAGCACCATTGTCACCCCCCACCCCTCCTCAAAAATAAGTATTTCATTAAGATAAAATCTTTTTGAAATTCTCATTTCAACTGTGTTGAAAATTCATTGAAATTCCAACCAAGTCAAGAGATATTCAGAGACAAAGTACTACGTTGTCTCTGTATTTTTCCTCCACCTGACGGAGCTACACTGTCAAGCCTGACAAACGTCTCCAGTGATGGCTGCAAGGAATTTGCTCTGTCTATGGAAGATTCCATGGTCTCAGGGGATCCTCCATAGACCTCAATGCAGTACTCTTGCGAATGCACAAATGTTCAGAGATTACATTGGCTCCAGGTGCTGTAGCGCCAGGACATGAAGAGGACCCGCCAGAGGAAGACTGACGTTCCTTCCAGTGAGGAACAGGTTCAGTTAAGTAAATCTCACTCTGCAAAGACCCCAGAATTGAATTCTGCAAAGTTATCAGATGGTGATAGTGCCGCTTTAACTAACTCAGCATTTATAATAATAATAACTAGTATTTATATAGCGCCTTTCTCCCAGTGGGACTCAAAGCGCTTTTCAGCACATGCTCTCGGAATTAACCAAATCGCCAGCTGAGAAGGAATAGATGTTATTATTACCCAATAGATGGTACTCGGAAGGATGAAGGGCTGAGTTGACACTGCCAGTATTTGAACCTGTGACCTTACATTTTTGAACAGGCTCAGTAGTTAGGGAATTTACCAACTGGGCTACTATATATATTATATATTTTACTATTACCCAACTTTATAGTACTCATTCTAATGATCTTGGAAGAGTGAAAATCACAGCAGAAAGAGCTTGGACCAGAATCTGAAGCACAGAGATTTTAATAGGATATAAAGCTGACTGTATTAGTCAAAATCCTACATGCCTATATCTTCTACAAGAACAATACAATACAGAATTGGCTATATAATATGTTTACTATGCTTTTAACAATAAAAAAAAAAAAAATTAGCAAAATGCTTATTCCAAAGTTTTGATTGTTCAGAACTAGCAATGCAGAAGCCAGTTGTAGTAAAGATATTTGGTTTCTCTTATGTAGAATTTGAAAAAGTTAATAAAGTAAGTTAAAGTTGTGTGTGGTATTACACATTAAAAACACACTGGTATACACACTGTGGATTTATAATATAAGGAGTGGAAACGGTCCAAATTCTGTGCTGCGGTCTCTCTATTTGAACTTGGTAGTGATGAACTAATGCCAGCACAGCTTTCTAAAAGACACAGTTTAAAGTGTTTTTTCAATCATAAATTCAAATTTTGGCAATGCTTGCTTAAAACAACCTCAAAAAATGTATTGTGCTCAACAGGAAGGTAAACGACTAAACCGTGATGTATCCTGTGTAATATCTCATTTATTTTTTATGAGCAATTAGCATTACATTTAGAGAAATAATGTTTGCCGTTTGGGTAGATCCACAGTTTTTCATTTTCCAGCCATTAAGAAGCAGAACGTTAGATGTTGGCTAAAAAAAAATGCTATAGCAGCTTCTGTTAATCCATGGGTGCATAAAGAATATAATGGATCATTGCTCCGTGTTTTAGATAAAAAAACATTTCTGCATAATTATGCTCTAGAAATGCAATATAAATACATAGATAAATAAATTTAATAAAGCTACAATTAAACAATACATTCCTGAGTTTTCTACAAGTCCCTTGGATCTGTAGATTGTATAGTGGACTCTCAATAGAGCAGGAAGCATCTAAGACCTCTTATCCAATCCAGGTGCTGACATGCTTCATACGGGAGTTGTATTATATACAGTGAGGGAAAAAAGTATTTGATCCCCTGCTGATTTTGAACGTTTGCCCAATGACAAAGAAATGATCAGTCTGTAATTTTAATGGTAGGTGTATTTTAACAGTGAGAGACAGAATAACAAAACAAAAAAAATCCAGAAAAATGCATGTCAAAAAGTTACAAATTGATTTGCATGTCAATGAGTGAAATAAGTATTTGATTCCCTATCAATCAGCAAGATTTCTGGCTCCCAGGTGTCTTTTATATAGGTAACAAGCTGAGATTAGGAGCACTCTCTTAAAGGGAGTGCTCCTAATCTCAGCATATTACCTGTATAAAAGACACTTGTCCACAGAAGCAATCAATTAATCCGATTCCAAACTCTCCACCGTGGCCAAGACCAAAGAGCTGTCCAAGCATGTCAAGGACAAGATTGTAAACATACACAAGGTTTGAATGGGCTACAAGACCATCGCCAAGCAGCTTGGTGACAAGGTGACAAGAGTTATTCACAAATGGAAGAAACACAAAATAACTGCTAGTCTCCCTCGGTCTGGTGCTCCATGCAAGATCTCACCTCGTGGAGTTTCAATGATCATGAAAATGGTGAGGAATCAGCCCAGAACTACATGGGAGGATCTTGTTAATGATCTCAAGGCAGCTGAGACCATACTCACCAAGAAAAAGATATGGTAACACACTACGCCGTTCGGGACTGAAATCCTGCAGCGCCCGCAAGGTCCCCCTGCTCAAGAAAGCACATGTACAGGCCCCTCTGAAGTTTGCCAATGAACATCTGAATGATTCAGAGGAGAACTGGATGAAAGTGTTGTGGTCAGATGAGACCAAAATCAAGCTCTTTGGCATCAACTCAACTCGCCGTGTTTGGGGGAGGAGGGATGCTGACTATGATCCATAGAACACCATCCCCATTGTCAAGCATGGAGGTGGAAACATTATGCTTTGGGGGTGTTTTTCTGCTAAGGGGACAGGATAACTGCACCAAATCAAATGGATGATGGACGGGGCCATGTACCAAATCTTGGGTGAGAACCTCCTTCCCTCAGCCAGGGAAAATGGGTCATAGATGGGTATTCCAGCATGAGAATGATGCAAAACACACAGCCAAGGCAACAAAGGAGTGGCCCAAGAAGAAGCACATTAAGGACCTGGAGTGGTCTAGCTGTGGAGGGAGCTGAAGGTTCGAGTTGCCAAATGTCAGCCTCGAAACGTTAATGACTTGGAGAGGATCTGCAAAGCTGAGTGGGACAAAATCCCTCCTGAGATGTGTGCAAACCTGGCGGCCAACTACAAGAACGTCTGACCTCTGTGATCGCCAACAAGGGTTTTGCCACTAAGTACTAAGTGGAAGAGGTCAAATACTTATTTCACACATTGACATGCAAATCAATTCCTAACTTTTTTTGACATGCATTTTTCTGTTTTTTTTTGTATTCTGACTCTCACTGTTAAAATACACCTACCATTAAAATTACAGACTGATCATTTCTTTGTCAGTGGACAAATGGTCATAATCAGCAGGGGATCAAATACTTTTTTCCCTCACTGTATATCAACCTACTGAAGACCAGATGTTTATGGGATTAGCTGTTCAGCCCACATTAGATCAAATCAAAATCAGATAATTGAAAAAAAAGAATGCAGCTATTACAATAACAACTATTTACGTAGCGACAAAATATTCCGCAGTGCCGTACAATAGGAAACAAGGCAAACATTTCATTCTAACAAAACATGCATGAGGTATGAGGATATTTGGTGAGGTCTTTGCCCAAATGGTCATTCAATCTAAAGCGATGAGGGACAAATACACAAAGGGAAGTGAGACAATCAAGTGAGCTGAATATACCCGAGGATGGGAGGGATGTTTGAAGGAGGGACTGTAGGTGGGAGATGACAGGGTTGAAGAGGATGAGGAGTTAAGGGGAGAGCTGTTTCTCTACAGAAGTGTTATTTTAGAGATTTTTACAAGGTCTGCAGAGATGGGGAGTGTCGGATGTCCCATGTCCAGTGGGAGGTCATTCAATTAGGAATAATTTATTTGTGGTCGGCACAAGTGATCTTTCTCTTGTTAACCCTATAATCCTAAGCTTGGACCCCTTATACTTATACCACTGTTCTCTTTTTATACTAAATGCACTATTTTTTTTTTATTGATTTGCAACAAGAAGTTTTGAGAAAGGAATTCACCAAAAGTTCAGCTTCACTGAACTATACATTTAGGTGAGACCCCCTCTCTCCCTCTCTGTTCTAATTTTTACAACTCAAGAGATCCCTAATTGTTACAATTATATGATATACTTTCAGATAGTTACCTCATTTTGATACTGATCTTACACACAATGTCTTACCACCATCATGAAAGGTATCCATCACCTAGTACTATCTCTTGTTTAGTACATACTCTTATCCCCTGTATATATTTTCCCTATCCCCTGTATCCCTGAGTTTTTAAGGCAACCAAACCTTTTTAAATTATATCTATTAAATGTTACATTTTATTGTTTAGTCCATCTAGTATCCCAATCTATTAGGACAGATGTTGCTCTCCTATTTCTTACATGTGTAGTGGATGTATGAGTTCTTTTTTAGAAAGGCCATACAGCTTCTCAGAGTAGCATACAGATATAGAAGTGATGGGAATCTTTTTGAGCCTGAGAGCCCAAAATCAACGTACTAATCTCAAAGTGCAAATACTGCAATAAAACCCTTTACACAACCGTCTAAACTAATTATTGAGTTGTGGCGAGCTAATTTAACCCACTGTCTCCTGAAAAGTAGGGACAAATCTATTATATAGGAGTTAAAACTTAAACGTTCAGTGTAACGATATGGCCCTGACGTCTCTGCCCTGGCGTCTCTGGTGTAACAATATGGCCCTGGCATCTCTGCCCTGGCGTCTCTGGTGTAATATATGGCCCTGGCGTCTCTGCCCTGGCATCTCTGGTTTAATGGAATGGCCCTGGCATCTCTGGTTTAATGATATGGCCCTGGCGTCTCTGGTGTAACGATATGGCCCTGGCGTCTCTGCCCTGGCATCTCTGGTTTAATGATATGGCCCTGGTGTCTCTGGTGTAACGATATGGCCCTGGCGTCTCTGGTTTAATGATATGGCCCTGGCGTCTCTGCTCTGGCATCTATGGTGTAACGATATGGCCCTGGCGTCTCTGCTAGCAGTTCAGGCACATGATATCTTCCATTGGTTTCTTTAGCTAACATGCACAGCTAGCTGCTATGTTAAGCACTAAGATCCGGTACTGTGAGTCGTGTCTGCACCGGCAATGCAGAATATACTGCACTGATAGCTCCAGTTCATATAAGATATTCTATCTATTTATTCCACTGGTAATTCTCTATGAGTAACTACTCTATAGTGGACGACAAACCACAATATACCTGGATGCTTTAAGACACACACAAGCTCTTGGTAAATCACAAACACCCTTTATTCTGGTTCATAGACAGAACCATTGTTCTGTCACCATCAGTATCTAACATATTTATTCACATTGCTGTTTGATGCTGCCAATGTCAACCATCATGTATTATTATAAAGTGTCAGCTTGTACAATGAGCAGCCAAAACAAACATATCGGCAACAGGACAAATTGCATAGTCAAGTCAACAGCTATTTAAAATGTAAATGTTTAGCTGCAATCACAATTCCAACAGGTATGGAATTCTTTACATATATCGGGATCCCAAACACGACGGTATGACATTAAAGACACGATACAATGACCATTGCTAGTTGCATTAATCATGTATAACGAGTAAACCATGGAAACAATGGAATGGTTTTACTGATTTCTTCACTTCTAGAATTTTGACCCAAATTTACTCTTTATAAATTACACCAAGTGTTTTTCTAGTTCATCGTTGAAAGAAATTAAATGTAAATCTTACTTTGCGCATGCCTCCAGGTGCAATAACTGAGAGGAATCATCTTCGAATACGGACTCATCTTGCCCTGTATAATGATAAAGACAAAATTAAGAATACACAGCAATAGTGCAATTCAGGATCATACAACGAATAATGAAACATATGAGGTTATAAAATTGGCAGCAGCGGGGCAGGTTCACTCAAACGGGACTGGACAGATGCTAGCTCTGCTTAGGACCATCTCGAGGTTTTCCTCTATTATTATTATTATTATCACCATTTATATAGCGTCAACAGATTCCGTAGCGCTTTACAATATTATGAGAGGGGGGTTTTAACTATAGAGGACCCTGCTCAAACGAGCTTACAGTCTATTGGAGGTGAGGTAGAAAACACTGTTCTAGCTGAGGACATGAAAGTGCTCTGAAAAACTGCCAAAAAGGGTCAAAATAGCAATGTGTGAGCTCTCGATAGTAAAAAAAATAGGAGATGACAACAGTCACTTTAATCTTTTGCTGATTTAGCTAGTCCGTATTCTACAGATATAATGCAGCTCTCACATCTAGCATAGAGTAAATAACAGTTAATGTTTGCACTATGAATACATTACATGGATTGGGCTTTCTTCGGATAGTTATGTCGAAGTGACAGTTTTCTTCTACAGGTTTTATTAGATGATAAACAGTCCGTACCTGCACAGAAAGAATTAATTAATTACCTTTTATCGTTATTCTAAATTTCTGTTACTGACAATTGAGGAAAGATGTGTGCATTTGGTTTCAGACAAATCACAATCCGTTCACAAGTCTGAGACGCCATACGGACATATCCCGATACGAACGAGACGGACAACAGACAATGCATTTAATTTGTTTTGTGATTCGATTGTGGTAACAGGGTACGAGGTAAAGGGGTAGGTTAAGAGATGCATAAGAGGTAATGTTGGTTAATAGACAAACAAAAGGGTAAAAGGAAACATAGAAACATAGAATGTGACGGCAGATAAGAACCATTCGGCCCATCTAGTCTGCCCAATAATTTCAAAATACTTTAATTAGTCCCTGGCCTTATCTTATAGTTAGGATAGCCTTATGCCTATCCCAAGCATGCTTAAACTCCTTTACTATGTTAACCTCTACCACTTCAACTGGAAGCTTATTCCATGCATCCACTACCCTCTCAGTAAAGTAATACTGGAGTTAAGAAACACACATGGTTGAAGGGGGATTAGGAGAAACACACAAGAAGAGTCAGATCACAAAGGGATGTGTGGGAGTGGAGCGACACCAAAAGTTTACAATTTGGGGGGGTCCAAACATAGAGATCCACCGGGGGTGCCAAGTGGTCTACATATGCCTCTGCCAAGAAGCCCTTGTTATGTCCATAAAGCACTGGTGTGTGGGGATTTATGGGATACGCTCAGCACTGCCATAGACAGTTAAAGGAGCATCATGGTAAAGTAACATCCTAATCTGTATATTACTCACAGCAGATGGTACATTTTGAACATTCCAACGTGAGTATCTTTTTAATATTTTTGTTATTAATGTATTGATGTTACATATTATGTATATATAGTGCATTAAAACAATGAATGAGCCATCTTCAGTGTGGAGTGTGCCTTTAGGTTAAAGAATGTTTTAAATCACTGACACTACGACTGCAGCAATTCATGAACATGACTCTTCCATACATGGTTGATAACAGGATAAGTGTACATACATGCCCAGTAGCTATTCCATTGGCACTTTTTGTAGCTATAATGAGGTCTTCTGCAATTGGCACCTGCAAAAAATGTCAGTATTTAGATTTAATAATAAAAATACATTAAATGTAAGTAAAATATGAAATATGAAGTTTCTGAATAAATGAGTAAATCATTATTTTTTTTAAATCTCAGCTCCCCCAGCTGATGCTTTTACCCAATCAGTAACTCCCTATTCATAAAACTGGTTTAAAAAGAAAGTTACCTTTTTCAAGCCAGTTTTGTGAATGGTTACTGCTCTCAGCGGCTTACCTGCCTGGCAGCACTCGGCTACCTGAAAATTAAATTTCATAAGCCGGATGCCAAGAGAGGAGCTGAGATCGGCGCTGGATGCAACTTTGGGGTAAAACCATTAGAAAAAGGTAAGAGTACCTCCAGTGGCCTCCTGGCACCATAACAACTTCATGTATATGGTGCCTAAACTGTCCATTTAAGCAGGACAGCGGTATACATTTGCCATAAGCATACAGAGTTTGATTGGAATGATGTCGATTTCCATGAGCCTCCTGGGTCTAAAAAAGTTAAATTTGATTTAGTGAACGAACAGCGCCACCTTGTGGCTCTTTGACATATGTAGTTAGACTGTCCGTCTTATAATTCATTATAAGATCACTCAAAGCACTAAAACCTGGACAGCTTAATGGAGTGGTTGTAGAAGAAGACTTTCATCCCATTCTTTCATTTTTTTGTCAAAATGTTTTTGAGCACTTTTAGAAAAACTACTTTCTGCCTGTCACCGCCATTCAAAAATGTGGGACCATTATTTGTACAAAGCCATGAATCCCCGGATGGCAATAATAGAAAATAAGGACCAGGGGATGATCCCTATTATTGCCACACAGGGCTGGATGGCTTGGACAGATGCAGAAGTGAAACTTTAGCAATATATGAGATGCATTTGAAGATCCATGCTTTGGGCACTGGGAGAGCCTCGTTGATTAACATACTGAACAACAATATCATAGAAAACAGGGGTGGGACACCCTAGGACTCTGTGTACCATACTACATGAAATCTTGTTGGTATGGTGCTTAGAGTGACTATTAAACCTCTTCGTGACCAGCAACAAGCCGTGTACATCCACTTTATAGTAATAGCTTTTCTGGAAAGTGCCCCATGTGATTGTCAAGACAGTGGACAGCCATAAGAGATCTTCATATAGTCCTACAATTAGTGCATTAACCTAGCAAGCTAACTCCCTACCTCTGTGATTACATATTGATACATAGAGAATGTGAGGTCTATGTTTCTCTTTTATAAAGGGATGTAGATTAAGGTTACCCTCAATCACTCTTAACACACAATATTGGGCTCCGCTTGCATCAATAGACATGTTAGGATCACTTAAAGTGGCTCAGTCATCTTATTGGGCATTTGCATATATTGTAAAGATCACAAATGGTGACAGCTCTGTTCGTGTGCGGTGGCCTGGGTTGCAGGGGAACGTAGTTTTTACTTATATGAACCATGTGCCTCACAGTGCCACGATCATCTTACGTAGGGTCCTCTTAACTTCTGGTGCTTTATCTGCCAGGAGCAGACATCAGTGCTGAACTTTTGCGCATGACAGACAAAAATACATAAGACAAAGTAGATCCTAATACACTGTCTGGCTCACAGTAACTCTTCTCAGGAGATTTTTTTGTAGATTTGTTCCTTTCAGGGTGTTTGGGAACAGAGGATGAGAACCTTGTTTAATTCAGTACAACATTGTTACAAGGT
The DNA here is from genome assembly GCA_933207985.1 of Pelobates cultripes. Classification (NCBI taxonomy): domain Eukaryota; kingdom Metazoa; phylum Chordata; class Amphibia; order Anura; family Pelobatidae; genus Pelobates; species Pelobates cultripes. The sequence goes on along the minus strand of OW240920.1, from coordinate 136,331,675 downwards.
GTGCTAGATGAGAAGAGAGAAATGTGCGATAACTTGGTTATTGCAAAATAACAGAATTATTTGATCCTCAGGCCAAAAATTGCTACCCTGTTTCTACGTAATTCCTTTTTATTGGTCCTCAGTACCTCTACAGGCTTTGAGAAAGGTCTTTGCTCAGTCAACCGAAAATCCTTAAAAGATCCCGACTTTCTATAAGATACTTCTACAGCCATATTCAGAGTGAGCTTCTTATCAAGGATGGCAACCTCTGTCAGGGCTTTGAGCGCAATCGCTGTGTCCTATGCCAAAAAGAAGTCAAAGAATATAGTGAACAAAAGACAAAAACTATTCCTTAATATTACAAACAGTGGAGGAAACAATAGTGAAAATCTGAAGCACAGCACACATGGGATGGGATATGGTGTATGTCAGAGGGAGCAAATGTAAAGAAAGCAATTATAGACAAATGTGGACAAGCCATCGGTGGAAGAATGGCAGGTATAACATAAAGCACCCAAGGGTGCCATGGTTCTGTTTCCTATCTGAGATTTTGAATAAATGAGCACTAAAACCAAAGAATATTATTTTTTTTCTCCAGACAATGAGTCAGTTTGTTAATGTAAAACCTTTTTCTGCAAGATCACCTTAAATAATTATTCATGGAGCTACTACCCTCTGTGTCAGCAACTGATTTACTGATAGATAGGGCATTCTAGGTCCCTAAGCCCAGAAACACCAGTGGCAGGAGATATAGTGGTGAGGGTCACCAACTGTCATCTAAAGCAGGCAATCATGACAGCTGTCAGATGATCATCATTGATGCCGGAGACGTTCTCCCATATTACCTTATATGATGACCTGTCGGCAACGACAATGGCGAAAAGGAGACAATTTATAAATATAACAAAAACCCTAAGGAACCACAAGATCCCATTTCGATGGGACTTTCCCACCTAATTATTGATCTGGTGAAATGACGCTTTAAAAACGATTGGTACTCCAGAGGAAGGCATGGCGACCCTAAAATTGCCATCATGGTTAATGCGCTTCTGCATCCTCATGCCTTGTTAAATTTGATTTGGGTGTCGAACACATTTACCAACCTAAGGTGACACCGCTAGCAAGCATGCAACTCTCACTTGTCACATGATATGCATGGGCACAGAGACTATTAAGCTCATTTAGAGGATTATTGGTGACACCCTTGGCAGAATCTGAGATATTACACTAACGACCTGCAGACTAATCCCTGGATGAGGGCGGGCATCACAAAAATAATGCAATGGGCAGATGGGATAAAGACCTTCCCAGGCAGGCTTACTAGTTACCTGCTTGGGAACTTTTTACCTACCCAAGAATAAAAAAGGTGTTGCAAAGAGAACTGCTCTGTTAAGAGGACTATAGAGCTACAATATGCTCTGTATGCTATATTATCCTTTATAATATATGGCATCATTGAATACAGCGAGCAGCTTGCCCCCGCCACCCTCCCTAATATAACTACACTTCCCATGGAGCCTAGCTCCGGTCATGTGATTTTGCAATTTTACAAAAATCTTTATATACAAGCCTCGTTTTCTACATATAACTATATTACACATTACATATTAGTCTACTTTATTGCACTGTTTATACATTACTTTGTTCTAATTATGTTTTAAATATGTTTTTGAATATGTGTTTTCAATTAGTTGACCCGTTTTTTTAACTATTACACACCATTATAAATACTGTTTTATGCCAGGTACAACGCTATTATACCATTTTGATAAAGCCTTAAAGGTGAAACGCGTTAATGGTTTTAAATAGTGTATTTTAACAATAAAAGTTTTTTTGGTTACCTTTTTTATAGGACCAATCCTCATTTTATTGTATTTTATATGCACTTTTTATTGTTACTTTTCCTGGCATTTTTATTGTATCCTGATTCAAGAAATCCTAGGTGGGGATTATTCCACCAGTGCTGTGTTTATAGAGCAGTATCCTCTGTTCTACACTTGTGAGTATATTTTATTTTATTATTTTTTCAAACTGAGAGCACTATTGCTGTCTTTTATATATTGTGGAGTACGACAAAACCAAGGCCGGACTGACGGACGCACCTCTTCACTATATATCCCTTAGCAGGGATTATACCGCTTAACGCCCTCCATCCTAGAGCTGGCCTAAGCTCCTCCAAATGTGAGTGTATTATCTTCCTTTAATTCAATTTTGGGGACTTAGATATCACACCCAGGGCCAGTCCCCTATATGGCCTTGGGTGCGATAGTTTTCCGGAAGCATGGTGTAGCGGAGCGGCGATATTAAATCCCACGATCTTTGCTGGTTCAGAAGGTAATTCACAGTCAAGCGCTGAAAAGTAAGGCAATATCCCAAATCTCCCAGTAACCGGACGAAACACAGTTCTGAGAGTCAACTGAAGGCTTTATTCACAGGCTCCACAATTTATACAATTCCCCATGCAAGGGGTTTCCTGAGTCCTATCCCAGGGGTATTCCAAGAGTGGACTACGTGGGGAACTTACATTACAGAGCCTTTCCCCCATCAGGCACTGCTGCACGAGAGGGATCCTCCCACTGGAATGTACCGTTAAGTGGATTATCCCTCTGTGCAGCAGAACCGGCAATTTACTTTAAAATACACAATTTTTCGCATGTTAGGTCTATTTGCACGAATGGACGTTCGGTAGATAGCTGGGGTCTGAGCGCATCATTCGTGAGATTACCGCTCAGATCCCAGCTAAAACAACCGAACGCCGCACGAAAAACATATTCATTAAAACACATACTTAAAAGACCGATTGATGTATGGGGAATAAAAAACCGAACGGCCCGGAACTCCCGAACGGCCTGGAAGTCCAGCAGTGTTTGCGCCGTCAAGTAGCCATTTTTAGTACCACGCGCTCGACGGCCAAACACCGCTGGAGGAACAAAGGATCCAAGATGGCCGACCGCCGCATGGTCGGTAGCTGAACGACGGCCACCTAGGAGAGCCTCTAATTACCGATTGCAACATTGTTGCAATTGGTTAACGAGCGCCACACGTCTCTCAATGTGTGGGCTGTTACAGGGTCGTTTATTCGGTTCACGAACGGCCCGAACGGTGCCGTTCGTGAAACGAAAGGAAATCAGCAGATAGCCAATGCAGGCAATACAATGTTACACAATCACATTACATTACACACAGGAACATACATATCACCAAAATAATACAGGCAACCCTTAAAGCTATAGTCCTTAAGTAATGTCCAAGTGGCTAGGTTTGCCACACACAGGACATTCTTTTAGTATATGACCCTTCTTACCACAGTATAGGCAAAGTCCCTCCTTTCTCCTATACAATTTTTCAGCATCAGTGAGTTTGGCAACCCCTAATTGCATGGGTTCCTCCTCTGATACCTTGAAACTCTCAGGATTAGCAACTCTAGGAGTATTTAATGTAACAAATCGTCTATTCCTATTCTTAGTATATAGTCTGTCACGAATTCTATTGTCTATATCAATGAGATAGTCGACAAGTTCCTCTAATGGGATAGGAAGTTCTCTAGCTGCTACCTCATCCAATATAGTATCAGATAGTCCTTCCATTGTTGGTCCAATCTACCTGCGAAGCAAGGGTACGAAACTGAATAGCATAATCAGCAACAGACCTAGAACCCTGTTTAATTCTCATTAATGCCCTGGCGGCATTCTTTGACCTTTTAGTTGTGTCAAAGGTTCTACGAAAAGCCGTAAGGAAGCTCTCTAAATTATGCACCATAGGTCCATTAGCCTCCCATATAGGATTTGCCCACTCAAGTGCTTTATCAGTAAGTTGGTGCATAAAGAATCCCACTTTAGACCTGTCAGTGGGAAAGGAACGTGGATACATCTCAAAGTGGAATTCCACTTGATTAATGAATCCACTGCAAGACTTAGCATCCCCTCCATACCTGGGTGGAGGGGTTAAATGTGCAGAAGCATTAGGCATGGTGGATACATCTGGGACAAGGGGTGCAGGAGGAGTTGGTACTGTTACCGGAGTAGTTCTAGATAAGAGTGTCTGGAGGGCCTGAGCTATCTGATCCATATGGTGATCCTGCTCTGTAAATCTAGCCTCATGAGAAGCCAATTGCTGACTTAAATCTGCGGGGTCCATGGCCCTATCGTAATGTCACGGTAGTTTACCCCTACACGCAGGATTTAGTTCAACAATCGACAGATAGAGCAGATACGACTTACCGGACCTTAGAATGGCCGGACTCGCCGTATAGCAGAGAATAGACAGAGTCAAGAACAAGCCGAGGTCAAGGGAACAAAGAGACAGCGAGAACAAAAACTAGCCAAGGTCTGGTACACAGTAGTCAGTAAGCCGGCAAACAAGACAAAACAGGGATAGAGAGATAAACGGAGTCAGATACAAAGCCAAGGTCAAGCACGAAAATCACAACTGAACACAACAAGCGCTAAAGGGAACTGAAACAGAAACCACGATAGGGCAGGGAGTTAAGGGAGAGGTAAGTATAAATACCCTAAACTTTACTTTGATTGGCCCCTGTCATATCCACGCCCCCAAAATGTGAGTGTCTGGGGAATGTGGGATGACAGGGGCCAATGGGAGCACATTTCATTTTTTGGCTCCCACTGCCCCTTTAAGAGCGTGCCCGAGACGCGCGGCACGCTCTTAGAGCTAGGCGGAACACGTGACCGCATCTCGCGGTCCGTGCCCGCCTTCATTTGGGAGCCGCACGCGGCGGGAAGTGAGGACCTCGGCCGGCCCCCGGGTAAGGTAAGTACCGCTACATCCATACAATCCACACCCGTGAATTTGGTGCTGGGATGATTCAACAAAATGTATAAAGAGATAACACACAGAACACTGGGCAACACTCAAGATTTATCGAATCTCTTCCTGTTGGTCAAACAATCTAAACTGAACATTGTAACCATGGGATGCTCTAATAGTTGCACATGATATATTTATTTTGCTTTATTTTGTTTTATCCTGTTTTGTATTATGGATGGTTATGTTTCATGGCTTACTTCATGTAACTCTTCTTCTAATGCTCAGTCTGTATGTAAAAAAGTGATACCCTTAAAAAAAAAGTTATCTAAAAATAATATAATTTAGAAAATCATATCCAAAAATATTAATTTGAGACCTATGGTTTGAAATTTGTTTTACCTGAGTTGAAAAGAAACTCCCTCCATAATGCTGTTGATCTTGTAGCCATTTCACGATGGGTTGGGAGTATACTTTTTCCCCAACTTTCAGGAAGGCCATCAAAGCATATGCTGTGGTTTCAACCATGAGGGCTGTATCGATACTCGGCTCAACGGGATCAAACTTCTTTAAGGTGTCTTTCCAATAACGATAAACAGGGTTGTCGACTGCAAAAGAGAGAACAAGATAAAAAATAAACATTTAGCCAAAGTTCATTTAGAGATTATTTTGTTAGGTTTCAGCAACAAAAGTTCATTTGTACATAATTTTTTTTTCACTAAAGTGAGAATTCAAAGTAATTTTCAAATTCAAGGGCGTTAAATAGTCAAACTGGAAACGTTTTCTCAGTCAGCTATGCTTTCAGGAAACGCGTTTGGATACTTTTACTGTTTTATATACTGTCAATAAAAAGATTTTGGTTATTTTTATGTTCAAACCATCATCTTTTGTTTTTTTGTTACCTGGCCTTTTATATAGTATTTTTCTTTTTTTTATAAATACGTTTTCTTTTTAAAAATACGTTTTATATCCATTTTATACTTCTTAAATTTAATAATTATTATTTTTAACTCCTGCATACCATACTCCAAAGAATCCTATATTGTGAGTATATTTTATTATTTTATTTATTTACCACAATTTTATTGAGAGCACTATCGCTGTTTTATCTTCTCTCCGAACTCCCGAGATTCTAGTCAAGATCACTCATCCTATATCCCACAAGCGGGGATGATACCGCTGTACGCCTAATCAACTAGAGCTAGTCAAAGCTCTACCGAATGTGAGTGTATCTATTATATTTTATAATTTTTTACCATACGTGTGGAACATACTGCACCATTACTGTCTCCATTTTTATTTCCAACTTGGTTACCTGCCACTACAAAGAAGAGGACACTTGCCACATATCCTGTAAGCGGGGATAATACCGTTGTAAGCCATTCACACCAGAGCTGGATTAAGCTCTGCCAATTGTAAGTAAGATCTCTTCTATTTTTCACATATTTGGATTACTCTTCACGCCATCAACACCTTCTGGATATCGCTAAAGTAGACCCTTGGATACGACAATATAGATCCCACTGGACTCAATATTACTATTTATTGTGCACATTGGCGCAGACCCATCCACCCATTTTTCCTGTTTTTACTATCTGATCCCCACGGACATTAGAGGGATTCCCTGTTTGGGACTGCTGCCTTCCGGACTAGCGCTGACTCTACCCCTTGTTCTGTTATGCTTTCAGTCTGTCTAGTCCGGCCTTAAATTTGAAATTTACTTTAATCACTAAAGTGAGATTTGCCGAGAATTTAAAGTAAATTTTAAATTTAAAGACAATAGAGGCTAGCTGAAAATAGTAGAACTTCTCCAGGCACTCATGTTTTCAAGCAGCAGGCAGTTTTAATAGAACAAAAAAAAAAAGGAGCAACAACGTTTCGACCTGCTATGAGGTCTTCGTCAAGCTAACACCACACAGCCAAAGTAAGTGTGATTATATATCAAACAGTGCAAATGGTCAACCAATAATTAACTTACACACATCTAATTTACATTAATAATTAACACAAACCATACAACTTATAAATATATAGATACATTAATCCATTTATAAATACATTCATGTATTTTTTATTAATTGTATGATTTGTGCTGATGGTCAACTGCTCTGTGAACGGGTTACTGTAGTGTAACCCCAGCACCTAAGTAATAAACTTCACCTCGCATCAAGCAGGTGATGCCGGGAAATGAACTTGTAACCTAGCTGTCTCCTGCCTGTTAATCACAGTGGAAGGAACCAGTGCTCACAGTGTAGTGCTCTTACGCTCCCCCAAGATACTAGGAACACATTTACAGATTGGACACATTCTCCGGGTAAACTGGTGTGAGAGTGTGTCATTGTAGGTAAGTGAAAGTGTGTGTTTGTGAGAGAGTGTATGTGAGTAACATTGTAAGTCACACATACTCTCATTGATACACGCACAATGTTACTTACATACACCACAAACACACACTTTCACTTTAATTAATGTAACAAAAACAGTGTTACAGAAACATGTATCTATGTATTAATCCCCATCGGGTCTTTTTCAAGATCATGATTTGGGCAGACTAGATGGGCCAGACGTTTCTTATCTGCCATCACATTCTATGTTTCTATGAAAAAGACCCGATGAGGGTGGGTGAGTAATGTGATGTCTAAGAGGAATATGCACATATTCACATCTATATTAATATTTGTACCTATACACATCTATATTAATATTTGTATTATATTAATACATGTATTATTATACTTATATGATATTTTGTAGACTTATTGTAAATGAGTTTTATTTTGTTTGCAGTTGGATGGCTTGCATAATGCGAAAGGCATAGATTAATGCGATATTACCCACGCAGGGGTTCAGTTTTTGCATAGGCATAGGATAATGGATGCACATGTGCCTGCGCAGAGGCTAAGTACGGTTATACAAAACAATATCTGTCATCTGTATATTCCATGCTTATAGTATCTGGATTACGGATCTGTGGTGCACATCGCCTACTCATAATAACATTAATCTCATGATATAAGCATCATGTAACTTAACGTAGAGAGCATTTGATCACCGTCACTGAGGCATACACATGACATCATGCAGATAGAATAGGCGCAGTATGCGAGGCGATCATGTGTGTGTTCTGCAGGCTGACAGGCTAGTTCTCGGGAAAAAGTAAAGCACGGTTCCGCGCGCCTGGGTGTGCATATGTACCTATTTTTTCATGCACTCATGGTAAGCCTGGTGCGCTTAATGTGTTCCAGATATGTATCGTATACGCGGTGTCCAGTGGCCTGGGCGTGCCCATTAAAATAATAAATCCGCAGTCATTGGCTATGTGCTATAGTACCTGGTGACAATGCCTGGTGAGAAAAGTGCCAGCTTTAATTGTGTATTTTGGCAGACGTCCACTGACTTATATAGGGCGCAGCTCGCAGGGAGAGGGCTTTAACTGTTTAAATCAGCCCGTGTATAGCGCGCTGTGCTGAAGCCTCATTAACGGCCACAAAAGTTATAGCAATGCATTCAAAAATGCCCAGGTAGCGGTCAGAGCAGGTCTTCGTAATGGGCAAGCTTTATATAGTTAATATTGTAATGTGCGTCATTCAGCAACAGTTAGCTAAGTCCCCTGAGGGCAACGTAAAGCAAATAATAAAGTTTTTTGTGCATATTAAAGCAACATCATACACTAACTAGAGCAGAAGGCTCCCAGGTCTTCTGTCCGCATAACAGGTTATTATTGTGGAGCTTCTCAAGCGTTGAGTCACGCAGGGAGGTCAGTTTGTATGGTCAGTCCCGTGATCTTTGCTGTGTAGTGAATTCTCCTGTCATTAACAGCGTGTATCAACTCAGTCCACAAGCATTGGGGGGCCACAGATACAACCCTTCCGAGCGGGGGGAACCGACTGCAGATGCATTCGCAGCTGATCCCAGGGGCGCCGGCCCTCTGCAGCGTCCCCCTAGGTTGCGCCAAGCCTCCATGCAGGAGATCTGCAGCACAGCGGGCACTCGGGGACCCACAAGTCCACAGGACCCCCAACCTAAAGTCCGTGTGCCAGTCAATCATCCCCTGCACCCCCACCGCGCCACTGGAGCCCCAGATGGTCGGGGTGAAGGCCGTCCTGTGTCTCACCCTTCTCCGGCCACCGGTCCGCCGGGGGCTGCCGCGCTCCACTCCATGAGGGCTCACTGCGTCGGGGACAGCTGCCTCCAGGCCCTCCTCAAAACCTAGAGGTGACGTCACTTCGGTCTCCGCAGGGCACAGTCCCAGGGTCATGGCATCCGGCCAGCGGGCCCCAAGGACACCGCAGCAGCATCCCGTCTGGCTCCCCCGCCCACGTGCATCGCCTCCAGGGCCCCACTTCACCTGCGGGTGTTACATCAACTGGACAGCTTCTGAAGGCAAGGCAGGGCTGTTGTAGGCCCAGGGTGTGTGTTGATCTTGTAGCGTGGGCAATAATCGTCCCTTAACTTCGAGTGTAGATATCAGGCGGGCCGCGGTTAGGCAGCCAGTGCCCGTGCAGGAGGTCAGCGTGCACCCCGGGTGGCTGCATCTGTCCAGGGACGTGCAGCCTCCATGTGGCCGGGATTACCCCCACCGGCCGGGAGGGGGGAGGGCAGAGCGGGGCCGCAGCTCTCACCAGTGTAAATCTCCACCAACGCCCGCATAGCTGGTGTGCTTGTTCCTTCGGCCAGGCAATCAGGCGTCTGTTCTCTGTCCGCAGCTGTCCTCATGCAGACTTATGCAGGTGTGTAGGCAGGGTTCATCAGTCTTGGTGCTCCCTGTGAATTTTTGGCCGTAGTCTGGTATCATATGGGTGCTTGGGTAGTACCCCATTGCATTGTAGCATGTAATCCGTCCTGGAGCAGGTTGTGAGCAAATTTAATGCCGTTGTTTAGGGCTTTAAGCTCGGAGCCACGTTGCTCTGCTGCCATGCTGCTTGGTGGCCCGGCCCCACCCCCCTACTTTGTAGACTTGTACAAAAGTATGTTAATTGACTAGTTGACTAGTTTGGGTTTGAATTAAAAAATGTTGATTTGGATGAAATTCATATTTGCACAAGTTTAATATTTACCTATATATACACACGTTAAAATACATTTATATATTGATAATACGCTCATAAATTACACTTAAAGCACCATTACCACTAATGCTTGCTGGTTCGAAGAGTGCTTCTAATTGTCATTTTAGCCAAAAAATACTCCAGTGAGTTAGCACTTGTAACGGATCGCCTGGCACCCCGACTGGGTACCTCCATTGAAGGATGCTCCTAGCGCTTCCTGAGGACTCCAAGCACTCTGGCAGACACCACAATCACCGAACCGGAGAAACAAATAAATTCTCCCAAGCATATGAATGCTGTAGACAGTTGAATAGGAACCATACTAATAGGTTTACTCTCCTAGCAGTCAAACTGGAACAGCATACAATAAATCCTTCCCCCAATAATGAGACGACACTTCACTTTGAGGGTTAAAACAGGAACTCCTGTGCTGGCACACCCAGCCTGGTTTTTATTACAGTCTTCAAATACAGGACCGCCCACAGGGAGGTATAAAACAACCAATCACATCACAGTTACATCCCACATATTCCCTCCCCTTATCCTGAGAGGAAACTCAATTATACATACAGTTAAAACATACTTTCTACCCAACTTTCATAACTCCAAAACCATACATCACATTCACATAAAATTACATATTCACAATCAATCCATTCAGGGGAACAACATATTCAAAATGGCACAAATCAGACAAGGGGTTCAAAAGTTAGTAAAAAGTCCTTTGTGACTAAATGAAGCATGGCTTTCTGGCCCAAACCAGTTTCAGAGTCTTCTATCCTGGAGATAAGTAATTCAATTATCTCCCAGGATAGACACAAGACTCCATTAAGCACATGGTTGCAAAAAGACACAAAACACTTTAAAATACATAAAGTCACCTTTACACATAACACACAGACATTTCACATATCCCCAGATAGCTGGGATCTGAGCGCACAAAACTACCGAATAGCGCTCAGATCCTATTCACACAGTTCAATTGCCATGGAGCCGAAGTCTTTAACTACACGAATGGGCTCCATGGCATAGCTATCTGGGTTAACACATTCACATAAAGTCTGGTCCATAGTCCAAAGGCAAGAGGCGGGCAAGCAGCCCCCTCCAAGGACACGTGGCGAGGCCGGTTTCGCCACAGCACTCAACTGAAAAAATGGTGCAGGTATTGAGGTCACCCTCCAATATATAACCATGACCACTTTAAATCACTGAAATGGTCATGGTGCTTGAACCCTTTGAACAGTCTCACAGACACTGAAACACTGCAGTAAATTCATTCTCATCAGTGAATATTTTGGTCATTGACCTTGATATGAATTTACGCCGTGTTCTGATTGAGAAAGAACCACAAGCAGCCAATCACAATACAGTTTTATTTTCCCATTGTTCCCTGCAGCTCTCGTTGCCCTGCTTTCTCTTTGCTGCAGTAAGATGCATAGCCTGCAAGCTATCAACCTATTTCATTGGAACTTTTCACACAGAGGCTATTTAATTTACACATTACTGACCCATTAATCTCAAACACATTTCAAAATACTATCACCGAAAAAATGGCCTTGATTTAAAAAGCTTTCCAAATGATTTATCTACAGAAGCCACCGTTAAAGTCTATGGGAAGTTTTGTAGATTAGTTATTTGGAAATGTTGCTAAAATTATTGAATAATTTAGAAAACAAAGATCATATATTTCCACTTACTAACTCCTTTATAAAGCGCTTCTCCTTTCAATTTTGTGATGGCGGTCTTTACGCCTGGCATAGTGATATCTGACAACGTTAGAGCATAAGCCGAGATTGCCAGGGAATAGGTGCTCTGTGCGGAGGCCATATTCTTAGACAGATACTCTTCAGCCTTATGTATTGCTTCGCTTACTTTCTGTAATGAAGTAGAAGATAGCATTTAGACTCCAGGCATCTTTGAGCAGAGTTCAGATTTAAGGCCCAGTTGGTTTAAAGGGACAGTCTGGGGACCATAGCATTGAATTTAATGAAGTTGTTTGGAGGTCGCCAGGTGCCAGCTTACCCCACCTTATCCTTAACAAACAGTTTAACGCCAGAGTCTTGAATCTGATGCCCAATTAATCAGCCCAGGTATTTCTGCTGCAGTCTTAGGACTGAATCAGGAAGCCTCAAACTGGGAGCTGTTGATAGGACAAGAAAGTGCATATTTTTCTCAATCTATTTTGTGAATAGAGAGCTACTGACATGTTGAGGGAGTCAGACAGATGCAATGGGATGCTGTATTCAAGACTTTGAGGTCAAACGGTTTGTTAGCTTAATTCTTTGAGGTAAGCCAGCACCAAGTGACCTCCTCGCACCATGCTAGATATTTTGAACCTGGTATAGCCATTTTGTATGTTAGGAAGCCATATTTAAAATTATATAACTATAGGAAAATTATTAATTGGCATAAGTAGGACTGAGTTATAAGATAAAAGTAGAAAGTAAGTGATATTTCATAGATACCTTTAACATAGATATATCTAAAGACAGAGTGTAATGTTTACAGTGCACTGTGGTAAGTTTGCCGTGATAAAGTAAGACGCATATAGTAGACCTAAACATTAGTAAACAAGAGTAAACATTGTCTTTATAAGCTCTATGCTTTCATCAATAAATTGTTGACCTGTCAATTTGCACCAGAAACTCTGTTTGTCAGTTTAAGTATTCCTCCCAACCAGTTGAAGCAACATGTATCTGTCTGTAAAATGTTTAATCCTATGGGTAAGCAGAAGGTTGGCCAACCATAAGTGAATCGGAGGACTCTGGTCAGAAAAGAACCTTAACACACCATATCAAAGTTAACCCAATGAAGTTGTTTTGGTGCCCGGAGTGTTCCTTCAAAATTGAAACTCACGTTGACTTCCTGACAATTCTACCTTTAGTAAATAATCCTCGATGGTTTGATACAAACCTAGGTTATTACATTTCCAACTTTGCTATTTTGCATATTTGTTATAAAAGTAATTTGAACTCACAATTAGGTGAAAATAGAACCGTTTGAGTAACATGTTTATAAAATATGTGGAAGCGATTTCGTAAAGGATGAAAAATTAAAGATATTTTACTTTGTCAAAAACTCCCATAGTTGACATATTTGTAGTCATGTTTGGTTCTTGGGTCAAAAGTAATCAAACTGTATTAGTATAAAGTATAGGTTCCGGCTTTGTCAATAAAAGAACTCTACTTACTTCAATTTTACACATATGATAAGATTTGGAAAGTCCAATGAGAGCAAAGGCTGTAAGGTACATGGATCTCTCCCTGGCTTCCGTTGGAATTTTTACCTGAAAACATGAAATATTTACATGGTTATTCATGTCAATTGTATTTAATTAAAATTTAAATGGCAAAATTGAGGCCAAGCTAGCCAAGCTGTGACTATAGCTGACTTGGAAACATTTTACAGCCTACATTTTGGAATTTGGATTTCAATTGGCATCAGATTAGTAATTTCTTAACTCCAAAAATGTTATAATTGTATCAATTTTTGTTTCATTCACATTTTGTTTTATTTGATGAATACAGATAAAATATACTGTAAAATACTAAGTGTATTTGGGCTTGCATGGAGGGAAGAGTGGCAATTGACCCATACCAAGTCTGCTCTGATTTAAGAAAAATGTTTGCATCTTTTTAACTGTAATTCTAATCGAGAATATCTTGAATAACAGACAACAAAGTGGTTCACTGATAGCTCTTCCATCAATGGATTCTCCGAGGTTCTTCTTTGACCATGCTATGGTGTCCCATTAAACGGAAAAAGGACCCAATACTAGCTCAGGTACCAGATTACAAAATACGGCCACAGGTTTTACCCATACAAACAATTCAAAAGTAGGTACTACTGAGCTAGTATTGGGTCCTTTTTTCAATATACTGGCTTTCAGAACTTTTTCTTCTCTGTTAGACTAATTAACGGGGTTATGCCCCTTTGTTTACTCATTTAGTCCCACCTCTGACTATTGGGTCAGTATATCTCTGACCCCCTAGTCACTTTCATTTTTCCCAATAAAAGGATACTGCAAACTCTATCAACATTGGTGATTTTTCAACATGTTATGGTGCAGGGAGTGTGCAAAAAATAAAATCAAGGCCATCAAATTCAACTTTTCACAAGTTTTTATGCTGTTGATCCAAAATAATGTGAGAAACCAAGTTTGAAGCAACCGCAAATTTTGCCACAAAATAAAGATGTAATTCCTTCTTAATTCCAAAAAAATCGGGTTTTCCTTTGATCAACAAGCTGTTATCCCACACTTCAACAATTATAATTCAAAATATTATTTTTTTCCAAAAAAAAAGCATCCAGAGCTTTTAAAAAAAAATATGCATATATTTAATGAAACAATATTTTTTTGGCAAAGAATTCCACATCTTTATTGTTCTACTGTAAATTATCCTTTTCTCCGCTGTTAGTGAAAATCACCATTCTTGCCTCAATGAGCGGCCTCTTGTCCATTGCTTGTAACTGCTGTGGCTCCTACTGCATTAAATGGACACTCTCATATCACATCTCAATGAAATGGTCTCAGTGCAGTGACCCTGCTGTTTGCTCTGTCAATGTAAAATATTGCCATTTTGGAGATCCGGCAATGTTTTACAATGCGGGACTAAATACAACTCCAGTGCCTGTCACCATGATTGCTAACATATGGTACAACTCGGTTCTTGACGTTCAAAGTTCTCACGCAATGCATGAGGACGTTGGACATTCAGTGCTTCTCTATAAGAAAATTTGGTTTAAATGCTTCTCTAAGGGGAGGCATTTGATTGGACAGAAATGTCATGAAGTCATCAATAAGGGGGGGCTTATTTCCCACTCTAGTGGTTTTTATTCATAGAGAATCTGCTTATAATGGGTATTTAATCAGACATTACTGTTGGGAGTCGTTATCCTATACAAACAATTTGGAACTTCTTTTCAGACTTATTTCACAGGTTCCTTACCCTATCAACAAAATCCTAAAAAGTGATGTTACTGCTAAATAACCTCCACTTTATTCCATGCCTGAATCTATTAGTCAAGATGGAACTGACCCTAAAACAAAGCCAAGGCCTAATTTCCTATGTCAATAAATAAAATGCAGAATAAGACAGAATGTTAACAGTGCTAAAGGGATACTCCAGGCACTCAGACCACTTCTGCCCATTGGAGTGGTCTGGGTGCCAACTACCACTGCTTTTTCATAAACTGCAATATTTCCCTTGCAGGGTTAACTCCTCCTCTAGTGGCTGTCTACTTGACAGCCACTAGAGGGCACTTCCGTGATTATAGCACACATTCCATGTTCCATAGCGTCACTGGACGCTCCAGCGTTGCTGAAATCCTCATAGGAAAGCATTTTTCAATGCATTCCTATGGGGAGGTCTAATGCGCGTGCGTGGCATTGCCGCGCATGCGCTTTAGGTCTCCCCTGCCGGCGGCCGCGCATGCGCAATAGGTCTCCCCCACCGGATGACGTCGGCGAGGGAGGAGCATGGGCAGATCCTGACCCAGCGCCGAGGGACAGGTAAGTCACTGAAGGGGACCTGCAGTGCCAGGAAAATGGTTTGTTTTCCTTGCACTGGAGAGTCCCTTTAAGAAGTGATTGTGCTTTATGCAATGCCTAAAAAAGGCAAAATATCAAACCTGACGGCAGGTTAGAATTGTCAGAATCTAGTGAAGGTCAAAGTATATAAAACACTACAGAAACAAAGATACAAGCAAGGAATGTCAGGAAGCATGATAAAAGGCTTATACGCCAGGAATATCAGAGCAGGAGAACAGATTACAAGCCAGAAAAATACCATAAGAAATAAAGATATATAATAATTTATAAGTGACGAACTGAACCTCGTCACGTATTCTTGGAGAAGCCTGCTGGCCAGCCTCTTACTAAAAGACTGTGGGCCCTGTAAAAAACTATGTGAACAGACTTGGTTCGTGGGATTTCATATTTGGTTCGGGAACCGAACAGCCACACGAACCGGAGACCACCCTGGAGCTTGTTACGCCTAATTGCTACTTTGTAGCAATTTCCACCACAGTGTTCTAAGTGTTCGTCTGGGTGGCCGCAATTCCTATGGACGACCACGAGGCCATCTTGTTCCCGCGAATGCAGGCAGCAGTGTTTGGGCATGAATCTCATGGAACTGAAAACGGACACAGAAACTCCCGAACACTGCTGGACTTCCAGCATCGCCTGCATTCGGTTCTACACCACTTATAAAGCTGCTGATCGGTGGAAACGTTCCCACGAACAAGTGATGCAAGCTCCAGGGTAAGACTATTGACTCTGTTTGGTAGTTTGTTCGTTTTTTTAAAACTATCAAACTAGACCAACCACAAGCCCTGATTCTTTGGAACTGTTTTGGGCGTGGAACCATACGGGCGGTTGGTCAAATTATGACTTCCAGGAAAATCCTGAACCCCTGAACTGATATGGGTGATTTTTGGATATGTTGGTCACCCAGATCAGGGCTATCAGGGGATGTAACTGTGGGGATTTTGTGTGTTTAAAGGTATTTTGGGGGGGTTTGTAAAAATGTGTGTTTTTTGTGCCTGGAGATAATTGAGTTTAATACAGTGCTTGACTCAATTATCTCCCTGGCATAGGGGAGGGATTGACTTATTTTGTATAGGAGTGTCCTGGACCTGAGAGACAATATAATTGTGTATGTGTTTTTACTGTAGTCTACTCTCAGGTCCAGGGGGGAGTGTCCCTTGCATGGGGACCTGCATATAAGGCCAGTTGTGGCTGCCATTAAACAGATTAGTTTTACCCTTCATGAAGTCTAGGCTCATGTTTGGGGGATTGGAGAGCTATATTCACTCTGGGGATTGCTATAATCACTATACTCCTTTGGATCACAACACTTGCTTTTATAAGAGCAGCCTGCTTCGCTCTCTGGACTAGGAGAGGTCTACCCACTGGAAGCTGGATCCTGATCTTGGGTCCAGGGTGGGTGGAGGACAGCGAGACCCCAAATAAGCTGCGGCGGTTTGTGGTGTTTACGGTGGTTATGGTGTTCCAGTGTGGCGCTTATGGTGCTCGCAAGTACTAGGAAGCAGTGATTGACTGATGTACCCGGTCGGGGTGCCAGGCGGTCCGTCACAATCCCGTTTACATAGGACACTAGAATGTTTGTAGACTCTTTGCACAAGGTAGGTATTGTAACATGGAGTCTTAAATTGATACATAGAACCGTGGGAATATAGAGCTGGGGAAAGGCAGGATCCAGTGACAGAATAGACTGAGCTTGGATGGAATCCCTTTCTTAGCTGAGAACGGGGCGGCTAGTCTTGACTTTATGATGTCCTCTGGATACTGGTCTATTTTAATGCATTATCACTTAATGAAAATCTTACATGCATCTTCGTTGGCTTGTACGTGGCTTGCTCCACGAAGGACCCATCCTTTGCTTGAGAATTCTCTATCAGCCAGAGCATGCTGTTACAGATGGCCGAGGTATCAATAGTCACATATTTCTGAATATCACCGAAGATTCGTAGTGCAAAGGCTGTTAACCTGTGGAGAGGAATAAAAAGGCAGCTTAATTCCCGGTATTGACTGTAGTAGACTTATATCTCCTCACAGAAGTATAATCTTATATACCTATGTTATGCAAAGAGGCAGGTTAATCTAGACGATACTCAAAGTGATGTAAAAGATGGAAGGCAATTTGTGTATCACGTTCCATGAACAGACAGATGCTTAGGCCTTACAAAATTGTAATAAAATTCATCTCCTGCTTTTCACTGGGAAGTTTTAATAATATGACATGTTATTTTATTATATTGATATTGAAAATCAGGATACTTCTTGTTTTGGAACATCCAATGCATATAAATATTTGACCTAAATAATCCATTAATGAACCAAGGATTTGGACACTGACAACATATTTTGCATGTAAGACCAAGCCTGACTTCTGTACTGGATCCTGAACCTTTGCCTTTGACCCACCCAACCCAGATTAGTGAATAAGTAGCAAGGATTTCTTCATTCTACTAATACTTCTCCAGTGACCTACTCACCAAACTTGACCCAAGACCTCACTTAAGCTTGCGATTCTAAGACTACTTACTCACCAAGGCACAAAATTTTCGGAACTGAGATTTGGAAGCCCCATCAAAAGAATAAAATAAGTGTGATATGGGCCAATCAGTGTGCTGCAAGATATATACATAATATAATATTACTTGTATATATCTCGTAAGTACACTATTTGGTTAACTGATCAAGTGAGAAAAAGTAACTAACAGATGGAAAACCAGGATGAGCCATTAAAAAAATATATAAATGCTCACATATCACTTGAGCAGCAATTAAAATCAACATTTAGTGACAGTCAACTAGCCATCAATCATGTTTTTTCCCATCAATCATATCAATCATATCTATCAGAATTATGAGCCTTCCCAAACATGTTTGGCATTTAATGTTTCTGGTGGTCCGTAATTTGGCTACATTTCGGAGTTCAGGAATTCGTTCAAACACCGAACTGCAGTTGGGCCTGAAATTAATCTCCAAGTCTAACTGGCAGCAGTCCAATTCAATAACTCTATCCAAATGAATTTGGTGGTAATCTAGAATGGAATGTTTTTAAATAAAAAAAATAAATTTGCATATAAAGTAGGTTTTACAGTGGCAATGATGAGAGCGCATTTTTTCATTTATGAATACAAGCTTAGTTTAAGGATGGGCTTACAACGCTTACAGGTGCATGCAAATAAGCTAAGTGCCTCAGGATTGAAACATGTAATGCTATAGACTAGCCTATATTTCAACATACACAATTGTTCAGCTGTATCTCATATTTTGTATTGTAATATTAGGCTGCGGAAAACTAGGCCATCATGTTTAGACTGAAATTATTTGCTGAACTTACGAGCAAAGGGCACTAGCTATACATGAGTATTGTAAGAGTACATGCTTAGAATTCAGGGTAAAAGTGTTGAAAAACAGAACAAAGGTACAGCTCAGTCAGGCATTATGCAAGATAAGTCCTCTAGAAGGCATCTAACTGGCTAAATGCATAGTATGGTGAGGCAGGGGCTGTTGATATCGGGCTTCACGCTGCCGCCATCTTGGGAGGTAGGTCCTGGGAGTGCCGTGTCTCTCATTCTCCTTTTCTCCTGGGCTCTTCGCAGTGGGTACCGGGATAACCCCCCGGCCCATGGGGAGGGGAACGGGACCAGCAGGCGTCTCAGGGAGTCGGCGTGTGGCAGCCGCGGAGGCAGACAGGGCAGCGGCCGTCCACCCCTCTCCCCCTATTCGAGTAGGCTGCAGTCCCCGAAGCTTCGTTCAGCCCCTCAGGGTTCCAAAGCTCCCGATCTCGGGTTCTGCCACCGTGTCCACCACCGTGTGTTAGTTTCTCGGGCTCCTCGCAGGTGTCAGAGCTGCAAGATTTGCCTAAGAGGCCAGATTTCTCTGGAGCCTCTCCTGCACGTGACCGGTCAGCATGGCGGTACCCCTGCCCCCCATCTTTGTAAGTTTAATATGTTATTAAAGAAGAAATCTACCTACCATGTACTTGACTCACTGTCTCTCCAAATACTGTAAGAGAAGTCCACATTTCTAAAGGAGATGAGGCTTGTAAAACCTTTAAAAGAAAGAAATAAAATAAACATTATTTGTACATATAATAAATCTACTTGTTAGATGGTCAAACATGGTTCGTCCAGTTTTTAAAATGGAGGAATCTATGTATTTTTAGAAATATTACCTTTTTCTTTTTATTGCTAAATAGAGACTAGACCTAAAGAGTCCATCTACTCAGAAACATTTGAGGGTACACTGTGGGGTTGGGTGGCCTTGCCATGATTTGGTTTAAAGGCACACTAGAATCACCATGACAACCAGAGCCTAATGTAGTTCTCCTGGGGTGCATAGTATGTCCCCTGCAGGAATTTTAATGCAATCACAGTTTTTTCAGAGACAAGGCAGTATTTACATTACTGCCTAGGAACACCTCTAGTGGCAGTAGGTCAGACGGCCACTAGAGGTTCTTGCTGGGACTTTCAGCATCTCCACGCTGTGCATAGAGATGCTGAATGCTCCTTATAGAGATGTTTTGACTCAATGCATCTCTATAAGGAGATGCTGATTGGCACAGCGTGACATTTTGGAGCACTTTTGCATTAGCCTCCCAATGCTTTCCTATGGAATATTGATGACCTCAGCCATGGAGGCAGAGCATGAGCAGGGACAGCTGCAAGGAGACCCTCGCCTCATACGAAAAGGTGAGTAAAATAACTTTTTCACAGAGGGCAGGTCACGTTGGACCCGGAACTGGAGAAACGTACCATTTCCTGTTTTGAGGGTCACACTTCTCTCACTGCGCTGCCATCTTAGCTAACATCCTGCCTTAAGGACATGTGTGAATTACAGGGATCATGCATGCCTGTGAAGAACCTCTGGTAGTTTCCTCCTCGTGCAAGAGTCCAACACAGAGGATCCATAATGTAACTCTGGATGTAGATGAGTGGTGAGCTTGACAACCAATGACAAAGTTGAGAAAGGACCTGGACCATGTCTAAAACTTCACCTTTTGTCAACTTTTGTTAACTTGCAGGTTATATATAAGGAAAAGTAATCTCTAATTTTTCCAGTGTATAACTTAAAATAAGCATTATTAAAAAAAAAAAAAAAAAAAGGAGGGGGCTGCTGAAGGGGGATTTTGGGCAAGCCAAAAAGAAGGAAAACATGGCAGATCTGCTTTAAGACATGTAAATAAATTATTTAGAGCTATTGAAAACTGAGTTATAAAATTCCCAATTTTTTCTGTCTGAGAAAAATCCATGATGGATATGTAATAAAATATGAATAAAAAAATAATTATTTAATCTCTGTAATCAGTAGATTTGATTACCTTCCTTCATTTTCCTCTCCATCTCGATTTGTGCAAGAAACGTGTTGGACTCAAGTACATTCCATTCATTGGTAGTTGCCAGATAGTGGTACACGTAAAATATGGGGAGCACTCTCATAAGTTCGGTCTCTGCACTGCCCTTCGGGAGATTGATGACATAATTCAATCCTTTGCCATTCAGAACTGTATTCATAACTTCTCCCAGGATTTTACCTGTTATTAGAAATACATTCAGAAGAAATTAAACTTTATGTACAGTAAAATAAACATGTTTGCCATCTGTATTATTATTAAATACCAACAGGGATCTGCGCATGCTCTCATGAAGAGATGCATTTGCCATATAAGGCTGGCTGGCTTGCTTACTTACCTAGTAATATAGGTTAAAAAAAGACTGAAGACCATCGAGTCCATCATGTAAACACTTCTTTTTATACACATACGAAGATAATGCAAGCATACTAGAACCCGTTACTATGGGTTTCCAATCTGGATGCCAAGTTGTAGCTCAGGACCAGCCTATACATTTTGAAGGCAAGCATTTGGTAGTATACCGTACCTTTTTACCAAGACCAACCTGCTAGAAAATGAGGTCTGGGACCCTTCACGCATTCATTTCCTGCTACTGTTCACTCGATGCTTGATACCTTTGCTTGATCTTTAGACTATATTTGTCAGGATCCTATCCTGACAACCAAATTTATGTTTCTTTTATCCTGTTTTAGTTCTACAATTTCCAGTTTTCCATCACTAGTGGCCTCCCTAGCCACTAGTCTAACCACAGTTCCTCTCACCTGCCTAGCATTATTACTAAATGTGCTATAAGAGGCCACAACCTGCTGAACAAATGGCCTTTACATTGATTGAAGTTGATGTTCTGATCCTGACTAGATTTCTGATCCTACTGAGAAAACCTACTCTAATCTGGATAACATTAAACCCAACCTGATTTATCCTCTCAGCTTTATTTCCAATCCACTTTCTACCAATAAGCTTGGGGACAAACTTAATCTACAATACCTACCTGCTTAATTCTACACTGGACTTTGATACCTTATTACTTTATTTCAAACCTACTTTACGCCACATTATCTACTCAACCAACCTGGATAATACAAACATTTCTGTTATATCTAACTATCCTGAATGACCCTGTTAAAACGATCTAAAATCTGCAGTACTTCATCCCAACCAAAGAGGCTGATCCCATAAATGTCTGAATATCTGTATTTCTTAAACCTTTATATTTTGTTTAGTTCTGTCTTATTCTATTTTGTTTTCCTTCACTGTACTTACCTATAATTTAATTTATAGGTTTTTCTGTCACCTAATAACCTGCCTGGGGCATATTGCCTAACTCTTTATTTCTGTTATCTCTCTTTATACTTACCTATAATCTCGCTTATAGGTTCTCCTACTACCTATTCCCTATAATCTCGCTTATAGGTTCTCCTACTACCTATTCCCTATAATCTTGCTTATAGGTTCTCCTACTACCTCTTCTGCCTTTACTCTCACTTATAGGTTCTCCTACTACCTATTCCCTATAATCTCGTTTATAGGTTCTCCTACTACCTATTCCCTATAATCTCGCTTATAGGTTCTCCTACTACCTCTTCTGCCTTTACTCTCACTTATAGGTTCTCCTACTACCTATTCCCTATAATCTCGCTTATAGGTTCTCCTACTACCTATTCCCTATAATCTCGCTTATAGGTTCTCCTACTACCTATTCCCTATAATCTTGCTTATAGGTTCTCCTACTACCTCTTCTGCCTTTACTCTCACTTATAGGTTCTCCTACTACCTAGTACCTATAATCTTGCTTATAGGTTCTCCTACTACCGTCTGCCTATAATCTCATTTATAGGTTCTCCTTCTACCTATTACCTATAAACTCACTTATAGGTTCTCCTACTACCTTCTGCCTATAATCTCGTTTATAGGTTCTCCTACTACCTTCTGCCTATAATATTGTTTATAAATTCTCCTAATACCTTTTGCCTACAATCTCGCTTATAGGATCTCCTACTACCTATTACTTATAATCTCACTTATAGGTTCTCCTACTACCTATTACCTACAATCTCGCTTATAGGATCTCCTACTACCATCTGCCTATAATCTCGTTTACTGGTTCTCCTACTACCATCTGCCTATAATCTCGCTTACTGGTTCTCCTACTACCTATTACCTATAATTTTGCTTATAGGTTCTTCTTCTACTTATTACCTATAATCTGATTTATAGGTTCTCCTTCTGCCCATAATCTCGCTTATAGGTTCTCCTACTACCGTCTGCCTATAATCTTAATAACCTGTCTCAGAATGATTGCCTAAACCCTTTATTTTATATCCCTCAATATACTTACCTATAATCTCACTTATATGTTCTGCTTTCTCCCTTTGCCCTATATTATTTCCACTTCCCTGCTATTCTTATTGTTTCAAGAAAAACCATGTCAAAGGTTACCAATAAAGAACTTAAAGTTAACCAAGGTATACGTCTCTTATGTGACCTGATCAAAAACCTGTCAATATTGTTTATCTGCTTGATTTAACGTTGCATCGGTTTGACCACAACTTTACACATCCTGCTTCCATAAAACCTTGAACGCTCACCCTACGCAGGCTTCAACAATCGGTTCCACTCCTCATCCTTGCTTCCTCTGTTTAATGTTGCTGTTGTATTCACTTAGTCGCACTTCTGGGAAACTGTCCCATTTCAGATTCTCTCTGCTAGTGATGTAACACAAGACACCCCAATATAGGGACTCAAAGCCTGGCACTTTACCTGGCCAATAAATAAACTTTGTTCCTTAAAGGATCTATCCTAGAAAAACAGCTGAGTAAATGTACCAGTTACTGTCTGTCCAGTGATAGAGGAAAGCCATTTTAGGTTGAAGATAGGCAAGGAATGAGCAGTTGTTGAGTTAAACACTTTTTCTCTGATGCCCTACGCTGGAAGTCCGATGATCTGTTGTAGGTCATTTCTGATACTCCCAGGCAGACCGACCAAGTTTTTACAAATATATAGTTCTCTCAACTTCTTACCATAACTATATTTTATGGTTTATCTGTACAAGTTTTCATAACAAAGCAAAAACAACTTACCATTAAGAGTTAAAATTCGATTGACTGGTGATTTGGGCACAATGTTTGGTGGGATTTTATAGGTGACCTCTTGGCGCCTTTTGGTAATACCTGCAGAAGAACATAGGATGTGAACTGAAGATTAGCGCCTTACAATCGCATAAATGCATTGCTACTCAAATAATGTGAAAACACCAAGTAGTTTGCCGTAGACATGAGCAATTAGTTTAGTTCCAATTAAAAAATGTTCCGTATTCATCAATCAGTATCTGAGTTGACGATGACGCAAACCGAAGCAAAACAAAAACAAACAAATTTGAAATGACTAAACAAATTATTTTGGAGCCATTTATTTTAAGAAGGATAGCAAATTAGGGAGTTATCTACTAAACAAGAAAAAGTGCAAAATAAAGAAAAAGGGCCCTTGTTACATTTGTGCTGTTTGGTAGATAGTGTAACGAGAATATACCCCTACACGCAGGATCCAGCTAAACAGAGGCAAATACAGAGGAGAGAT
>OW240920.1:136283410-136307322 GCA_933207985.1 Pelobates cultripes | reverse complement strand
TTTCACACAGAGGCTATTTAATTTACACATTACTGACCCATTAATCTCAAACACATTTCAAAATACTATCACCGAAAAAATGGCCTTGATTTAAAAAGCTTTCCAAATGATTTATCTACAGAAGCCACCGTTAAAGTCTATGGGAAGTTTTGTAGATTAGTTATTTGGAAATGTTGCTAAAATTATTGAATAATTTAGAAAACAAAGATCATATATTTCCACTTACTAACTCCTTTATAAAGCGCTTCTCCTTTCAATTTTGTGATGGCGGTCTTTACGCCTGGCATAGTGATATCTGACAACGTTAGAGCATAAGCCGAGATTGCCAGGGAATAGGTGCTCTGTGCGGAGGCCATATTCTTAGACAGATACTCTTCAGCCTTATGTATTGCTTCGCTTACTTTCTGTAATGAAGTAGAAGATAGCATTTAGACTCCAGGCATCTTTGAGCAGAGTTCAGATTTAAGGCCCAGTTGGTTTAAAGGGACAGTCTGGGGACCATAGCATTGAATTTAATGAAGTTGTTTGGAGGTCGCCAGGTGCCAGCTTACCCCACCTTATCCTTAACAAACAGTTTAACGCCAGAGTCTTGAATCTGATGCCCAATTAATCAGCCCAGGTATTTCTGCTGCAGTCTTAGGACTGAATCAGGAAGCCTCAAACTGGGAGCTGTTGATAGGACAAGAAAGTGCATATTTTTCTCAATCTATTTTGTGAATAGAGAGCTACTGACATGTTGAGGGAGTCAGACAGATGCAATGGGATGCTGTATTCAAGACTTTGAGGTCAAACGGTTTGTTAGCTTAATTCTTTGAGGTAAGCCAGCACCAAGTGACCTCCTCGCACCATGCTAGATATTTTGAACCTGGTATAGCCATTTTGTATGTTAGGAAGCCATATTTAAAATTATATAACTATAGGAAAATTATTAATTGGCATAAGTAGGACTGAGTTATAAGATAAAAGTAGAAAGTAAGTGATATTTCATAGATACCTTTAACATAGATATATCTAAAGACAGAGTGTAATGTTTACAGTGCACTGTGGTAAGTTTGCCGTGATAAAGTAAGACGCATATAGTAGACCTAAACATTAGTAAACAAGAGTAAACATTGTCTTTATAAGCTCTATGCTTTCATCAATAAATTGTTGACCTGTCAATTTGCACCAGAAACTCTGTTTGTCAGTTTAAGTATTCCTCCCAACCAGTTGAAGCAACATGTATCTGTCTGTAAAATGTTTAATCCTATGGGTAAGCAGAAGGTTGGCCAACCATAAGTGAATCGGAGGACTCTGGTCAGAAAAGAACCTTAACACACCATATCAAAGTTAACCCAATGAAGTTGTTTTGGTGCCCGGAGTGTTCCTTCAAAATTGAAACTCACGTTGACTTCCTGACAATTCTACCTTTAGTAAATAATCCTCGATGGTTTGATACAAACCTAGGTTATTACATTTCCAACTTTGCTATTTTGCATATTTGTTATAAAAGTAATTTGAACTCACAATTAGGTGAAAATAGAACCGTTTGAGTAACATGTTTATAAAATATGTGGAAGCGATTTCGTAAAGGATGAAAAATTAAAGATATTTTACTTTGTCAAAAACTCCCATAGTTGACATATTTGTAGTCATGTTTGGTTCTTGGGTCAAAAGTAATCAAACTGTATTAGTATAAAGTATAGGTTCCGGCTTTGTCAATAAAAGAACTCTACTTACTTCAATTTTACACATATGATAAGATTTGGAAAGTCCAATGAGAGCAAAGGCTGTAAGGTACATGGATCTCTCCCTGGCTTCCGTTGGAATTTTTACCTGAAAACATGAAATATTTACATGGTTATTCATGTCAATTGTATTTAATTAAAATTTAAATGGCAAAATTGAGGCCAAGCTAGCCAAGCTGTGACTATAGCTGACTTGGAAACATTTTACAGCCTACATTTTGGAATTTGGATTTCAATTGGCATCAGATTAGTAATTTCTTAACTCCAAAAATGTTATAATTGTATCAATTTTTGTTTCATTCACATTTTGTTTTATTTGATGAATACAGATAAAATATACTGTAAAATACTAAGTGTATTTGGGCTTGCATGGAGGGAAGAGTGGCAATTGACCCATACCAAGTCTGCTCTGATTTAAGAAAAATGTTTGCATCTTTTTAACTGTAATTCTAATCGAGAATATCTTGAATAACAGACAACAAAGTGGTTCACTGATAGCTCTTCCATCAATGGATTCTCCGAGGTTCTTCTTTGACCATGCTATGGTGTCCCATTAAACGGAAAAAGGACCCAATACTAGCTCAGGTACCAGATTACAAAATACGGCCACAGGTTTTACCCATACAAACAATTCAAAAGTAGGTACTACTGAGCTAGTATTGGGTCCTTTTTTCAATATACTGGCTTTCAGAACTTTTTCTTCTCTGTTAGACTAATTAACGGGGTTATGCCCCTTTGTTTACTCATTTAGTCCCACCTCTGACTATTGGGTCAGTATATCTCTGACCCCCTAGTCACTTTCATTTTTCCCAATAAAAGGATACTGCAAACTCTATCAACATTGGTGATTTTTCAACATGTTATGGTGCAGGGAGTGTGCAAAAAATAAAATCAAGGCCATCAAATTCAACTTTTCACAAGTTTTTATGCTGTTGATCCAAAATAATGTGAGAAACCAAGTTTGAAGCAACCGCAAATTTTGCCACAAAATAAAGATGTAATTCCTTCTTAATTCCAAAAAAATCGGGTTTTCCTTTGATCAACAAGCTGTTATCCCACACTTCAACAATTATAATTCAAAATATTATTTTTTTCCAAAAAAAAAGCATCCAGAGCTTTTAAAAAAAAATATGCATATATTTAATGAAACAATATTTTTTTGGCAAAGAATTCCACATCTTTATTGTTCTACTGTAAATTATCCTTTTCTCCGCTGTTAGTGAAAATCACCATTCTTGCCTCAATGAGCGGCCTCTTGTCCATTGCTTGTAACTGCTGTGGCTCCTACTGCATTAAATGGACACTCTCATATCACATCTCAATGAAATGGTCTCAGTGCAGTGACCCTGCTGTTTGCTCTGTCAATGTAAAATATTGCCATTTTGGAGATCCGGCAATGTTTTACAATGCGGGACTAAATACAACTCCAGTGCCTGTCACCATGATTGCTAACATATGGTACAACTCGGTTCTTGACGTTCAAAGTTCTCACGCAATGCATGAGGACGTTGGACATTCAGTGCTTCTCTATAAGAAAATTTGGTTTAAATGCTTCTCTAAGGGGAGGCATTTGATTGGACAGAAATGTCATGAAGTCATCAATAAGGGGGGGCTTATTTCCCACTCTAGTGGTTTTTATTCATAGAGAATCTGCTTATAATGGGTATTTAATCAGACATTACTGTTGGGAGTCGTTATCCTATACAAACAATTTGGAACTTCTTTTCAGACTTATTTCACAGGTTCCTTACCCTATCAACAAAATCCTAAAAAGTGATGTTACTGCTAAATAACCTCCACTTTATTCCATGCCTGAATCTATTAGTCAAGATGGAACTGACCCTAAAACAAAGCCAAGGCCTAATTTCCTATGTCAATAAATAAAATGCAGAATAAGACAGAATGTTAACAGTGCTAAAGGGATACTCCAGGCACTCAGACCACTTCTGCCCATTGGAGTGGTCTGGGTGCCAACTACCACTGCTTTTTCATAAACTGCAATATTTCCCTTGCAGGGTTAACTCCTCCTCTAGTGGCTGTCTACTTGACAGCCACTAGAGGGCACTTCCGTGATTATAGCACACATTCCATGTTCCATAGCGTCACTGGACGCTCCAGCGTTGCTGAAATCCTCATAGGAAAGCATTTTTCAATGCATTCCTATGGGGAGGTCTAATGCGCGTGCGTGGCATTGCCGCGCATGCGCTTTAGGTCTCCCCTGCCGGCGGCCGCGCATGCGCAATAGGTCTCCCCCACCGGATGACGTCGGCGAGGGAGGAGCATGGGCAGATCCTGACCCAGCGCCGAGGGACAGGTAAGTCACTGAAGGGGACCTGCAGTGCCAGGAAAATGGTTTGTTTTCCTTGCACTGGAGAGTCCCTTTAAGAAGTGATTGTGCTTTATGCAATGCCTAAAAAAGGCAAAATATCAAACCTGACGGCAGGTTAGAATTGTCAGAATCTAGTGAAGGTCAAAGTATATAAAACACTACAGAAACAAAGATACAAGCAAGGAATGTCAGGAAGCATGATAAAAGGCTTATACGCCAGGAATATCAGAGCAGGAGAACAGATTACAAGCCAGAAAAATACCATAAGAAATAAAGATATATAATAATTTATAAGTGACGAACTGAACCTCGTCACGTATTCTTGGAGAAGCCTGCTGGCCAGCCTCTTACTAAAAGACTGTGGGCCCTGTAAAAAACTATGTGAACAGACTTGGTTCGTGGGATTTCATATTTGGTTCGGGAACCGAACAGCCACACGAACCGGAGACCACCCTGGAGCTTGTTACGCCTAATTGCTACTTTGTAGCAATTTCCACCACAGTGTTCTAAGTGTTCGTCTGGGTGGCCGCAATTCCTATGGACGACCACGAGGCCATCTTGTTCCCGCGAATGCAGGCAGCAGTGTTTGGGCATGAATCTCATGGAACTGAAAACGGACACAGAAACTCCCGAACACTGCTGGACTTCCAGCATCGCCTGCATTCGGTTCTACACCACTTATAAAGCTGCTGATCGGTGGAAACGTTCCCACGAACAAGTGATGCAAGCTCCAGGGTAAGACTATTGACTCTGTTTGGTAGTTTGTTCGTTTTTTTAAAACTATCAAACTAGACCAACCACAAGCCCTGATTCTTTGGAACTGTTTTGGGCGTGGAACCATACGGGCGGTTGGTCAAATTATGACTTCCAGGAAAATCCTGAACCCCTGAACTGATATGGGTGATTTTTGGATATGTTGGTCACCCAGATCAGGGCTATCAGGGGATGTAACTGTGGGGATTTTGTGTGTTTAAAGGTATTTTGGGGGGGTTTGTAAAAATGTGTGTTTTTTGTGCCTGGAGATAATTGAGTTTAATACAGTGCTTGACTCAATTATCTCCCTGGCATAGGGGAGGGATTGACTTATTTTGTATAGGAGTGTCCTGGACCTGAGAGACAATATAATTGTGTATGTGTTTTTACTGTAGTCTACTCTCAGGTCCAGGGGGGAGTGTCCCTTGCATGGGGACCTGCATATAAGGCCAGTTGTGGCTGCCATTAAACAGATTAGTTTTACCCTTCATGAAGTCTAGGCTCATGTTTGGGGGATTGGAGAGCTATATTCACTCTGGGGATTGCTATAATCACTATACTCCTTTGGATCACAACACTTGCTTTTATAAGAGCAGCCTGCTTCGCTCTCTGGACTAGGAGAGGTCTACCCACTGGAAGCTGGATCCTGATCTTGGGTCCAGGGTGGGTGGAGGACAGCGAGACCCCAAATAAGCTGCGGCGGTTTGTGGTGTTTACGGTGGTTATGGTGTTCCAGTGTGGCGCTTATGGTGCTCGCAAGTACTAGGAAGCAGTGATTGACTGATGTACCCGGTCGGGGTGCCAGGCGGTCCGTCACAATCCCGTTTACATAGGACACTAGAATGTTTGTAGACTCTTTGCACAAGGTAGGTATTGTAACATGGAGTCTTAAATTGATACATAGAACCGTGGGAATATAGAGCTGGGGAAAGGCAGGATCCAGTGACAGAATAGACTGAGCTTGGATGGAATCCCTTTCTTAGCTGAGAACGGGGCGGCTAGTCTTGACTTTATGATGTCCTCTGGATACTGGTCTATTTTAATGCATTATCACTTAATGAAAATCTTACATGCATCTTCGTTGGCTTGTACGTGGCTTGCTCCACGAAGGACCCATCCTTTGCTTGAGAATTCTCTATCAGCCAGAGCATGCTGTTACAGATGGCCGAGGTATCAATAGTCACATATTTCTGAATATCACCGAAGATTCGTAGTGCAAAGGCTGTTAACCTGTGGAGAGGAATAAAAAGGCAGCTTAATTCCCGGTATTGACTGTAGTAGACTTATATCTCCTCACAGAAGTATAATCTTATATACCTATGTTATGCAAAGAGGCAGGTTAATCTAGACGATACTCAAAGTGATGTAAAAGATGGAAGGCAATTTGTGTATCACGTTCCATGAACAGACAGATGCTTAGGCCTTACAAAATTGTAATAAAATTCATCTCCTGCTTTTCACTGGGAAGTTTTAATAATATGACATGTTATTTTATTATATTGATATTGAAAATCAGGATACTTCTTGTTTTGGAACATCCAATGCATATAAATATTTGACCTAAATAATCCATTAATGAACCAAGGATTTGGACACTGACAACATATTTTGCATGTAAGACCAAGCCTGACTTCTGTACTGGATCCTGAACCTTTGCCTTTGACCCACCCAACCCAGATTAGTGAATAAGTAGCAAGGATTTCTTCATTCTACTAATACTTCTCCAGTGACCTACTCACCAAACTTGACCCAAGACCTCACTTAAGCTTGCGATTCTAAGACTACTTACTCACCAAGGCACAAAATTTTCGGAACTGAGATTTGGAAGCCCCATCAAAAGAATAAAATAAGTGTGATATGGGCCAATCAGTGTGCTGCAAGATATATACATAATATAATATTACTTGTATATATCTCGTAAGTACACTATTTGGTTAACTGATCAAGTGAGAAAAAGTAACTAACAGATGGAAAACCAGGATGAGCCATTAAAAAAATATATAAATGCTCACATATCACTTGAGCAGCAATTAAAATCAACATTTAGTGACAGTCAACTAGCCATCAATCATGTTTTTTCCCATCAATCATATCAATCATATCTATCAGAATTATGAGCCTTCCCAAACATGTTTGGCATTTAATGTTTCTGGTGGTCCGTAATTTGGCTACATTTCGGAGTTCAGGAATTCGTTCAAACACCGAACTGCAGTTGGGCCTGAAATTAATCTCCAAGTCTAACTGGCAGCAGTCCAATTCAATAACTCTATCCAAATGAATTTGGTGGTAATCTAGAATGGAATGTTTTTAAATAAAAAAAATAAATTTGCATATAAAGTAGGTTTTACAGTGGCAATGATGAGAGCGCATTTTTTCATTTATGAATACAAGCTTAGTTTAAGGATGGGCTTACAACGCTTACAGGTGCATGCAAATAAGCTAAGTGCCTCAGGATTGAAACATGTAATGCTATAGACTAGCCTATATTTCAACATACACAATTGTTCAGCTGTATCTCATATTTTGTATTGTAATATTAGGCTGCGGAAAACTAGGCCATCATGTTTAGACTGAAATTATTTGCTGAACTTACGAGCAAAGGGCACTAGCTATACATGAGTATTGTAAGAGTACATGCTTAGAATTCAGGGTAAAAGTGTTGAAAAACAGAACAAAGGTACAGCTCAGTCAGGCATTATGCAAGATAAGTCCTCTAGAAGGCATCTAACTGGCTAAATGCATAGTATGGTGAGGCAGGGGCTGTTGATATCGGGCTTCACGCTGCCGCCATCTTGGGAGGTAGGTCCTGGGAGTGCCGTGTCTCTCATTCTCCTTTTCTCCTGGGCTCTTCGCAGTGGGTACCGGGATAACCCCCCAGCCCATGGGGGGGGGGGGGGACCAGCAGGCGTCTCAGGGAGTCGGCGTGTGGCAGCCGCGGAGGCAGACAGGGCAGCGGCCGTCCACCCCTCTCCCCCTATTCGAGTAGGCTGCAGTCCCCGAAGCTTCGTTCAGCCCCTCAGGGTTCCAAAGCTCCCGATCTCGGGTTCTGCCACCGTGTCCACCACCGTGTGTTAGTTTCTCGGGCTCCTCGCAGGTGTCAGAGCTGCAAGATTTGCCTAAGAGGCCAGATTTCTCTGGAGCCTCTCCTGCACGTGACCGGTCAGCATGGCGGTACCCCTGCCCCCCATCTTTGTAAGTTTAATATGTTATTAAAGAAGAAATCTACCTACCATGTACTTGACTCACTGTCTCTCCAAATACTGTAAGAGAAGTCCACATTTCTAAAGGAGATGAGGCTTGTAAAACCTTTAAAAGAAAGAAATAAAATAAACATTATTTGTACATATAATAAATCTACTTGTTAGATGGTCAAACATGGTTCGTCCAGTTTTTAAAATGGAGGAATCTATGTATTTTTAGAAATATTACCTTTTTCTTTTTATTGCTAAATAGAGACTAGACCTAAAGAGTCCATCTACTCAGAAACATTTGAGGGTACACTGTGGGGTTGGGTGGCCTTGCCATGATTTGGTTTAAAGGCACACTAGAATCACCATGACAACCAGAGCCTAATGTAGTTCTCCTGGGGTGCATAGTATGTCCCCTGCAGGAATTTTAATGCAATCACAGTTTTTTCAGAGACAAGGCAGTATTTACATTACTGCCTAGGAACACCTCTAGTGGCAGTAGGTCAGACGGCCACTAGAGGTTCTTGCTGGGACTTTCAGCATCTCCACGCTGTGCATAGAGATGCTGAATGCTCCTTATAGAGATGTTTTGACTCAATGCATCTCTATAAGGAGATGCTGATTGGCACAGCGTGACATTTTGGAGCACTTTTGCATTAGCCTCCCAATGCTTTCCTATGGAATATTGATGACCTCAGCCATGGAGGCAGAGCATGAGCAGGGACAGCTGCAAGGAGACCCTCGCCTCATACGAAAAGGTGAGTAAAATAACTTTTTCACAGAGGGCAGGTCACGTTGGACCCGGAACTGGAGAAACGTACCATTTCCTGTTTTGAGGGTCACACTTCTCTCACTGCGCTGCCATCTTAGCTAACATCCTGCCTTAAGGACATGTGTGAATTACAGGGATCATGCATGCCTGTGAAGAACCTCTGGTAGTTTCCTCCTCGTGCAAGAGTCCAACACAGAGGATCCATAATGTAACTCTGGATGTAGATGAGTGGTGAGCTTGACAACCAATGACAAAGTTGAGAAAGGACCTGGACCATGTCTAAAACTTCACCTTTTGTCAACTTTTGTTAACTTGCAGGTTATACATAAGGAAAAGTAATCTCTAATTTTTCCAGTGTATAACTTAAAATAAGCATTATTAAAAAAAAAAAAAAAAAAAGGGGGGGGCTGCTGAAGGGGGATTTTGGGCAAGCCAAAAAGAAGGAAAACATGGCAGATCTGCTTTAAGACATGTAAATAAATTATTTAGAGCTATTGAAAACTGAGTTATAAAATTCCCAATTTTTTCTGTCTGAGAAAAATCCATGATGGATATGTAATAAAATATGAATAAAAAAATAATTATTTAATCTCTGTAATCAGTAGATTTGATTACCTTCCTTCATTTTCCTCTCCATCTCGATTTGTGCAAGAAACGTGTTGGACTCAAGTACATTCCATTCATTGGTAGTTGCCAGATAGTGGTACACGTAAAATATGGGGAGCACTCTCATAAGTTCGGTCTCTGCACTGCCCTTCGGGAGATTGATGACATAATTCAATCCTTTGCCATTCAGAACTGTATTCATAACTTCTCCCAGGATTTTACCTGTTATTAGAAATACATTCAGAAGAAATTAAACTTTATGTACAGTAAAATAAACATGTTTGCCATCTGTATTATTATTAAATACCAACAGGGATCTGCGCATGCTCTCATGAAGAGATGCATTTGCCATATAAGGCTGGCTGGCTTGCTTACTTACCTAGTAATATAGGTTAAAAAAAGACTGAAGACCATCGAGTCCATCATGTAAACACTTCTTTTTATACACATACGAA
Organism: Pelobates cultripes; assembly: GCA_933207985.1. NCBI lineage: Eukaryota > Metazoa > Chordata > Amphibia > Anura > Pelobatidae > Pelobates > Pelobates cultripes. The sequence goes on along the minus strand of OW240920.1, from coordinate 136,297,492 downwards.
GATAATGCAAGCATACTAGAACCCGTTACTATGGGTTTCCAATCTGGATGCCAAGTTGTAGCTCAGGACCAGCCTATACATTTTGAAGGCAAGCATTTGGTAGTATACCGTACCTTTTTACCAAGACCAACCTGCTAGAAAATGAGGTCTGGGACCCTTCACGCATTCATTTCCTGCTACTGTTCACTCGATGCTTGATACCTTTGCTTGATCTTTAGACTATATTTGTCAGGATCCTATCCTGACAACCAAATTTATGTTTCTTTTATCATGTTTTAGTTCTACAATTTCCAGTTTTCCATCACTAGTGGCCTCCCTAGCCACTAGTCTAACCACAGTTCCTCTCACCTGCCTAGCATTATTACTAAATGTGCTATAAGAGGCCACAACCTGCTGAACAAATGGCCTTTACATTGATTGAAGTTGATGTTCTGATCCTGACTAGATTTCTGATCCTACTGAGAAAACCTACTCTAATCTGGATAACATTAAACCCAACCTGATTTATCCTCTCAGCTTTATTTCCAATCCACTTACTACCAATAAACCTGGGGACAAACTTAATCTACAATACCTACCTGCTTAATTCTACACTGGACTTTGATACCTTATTACTTTATTTCAAACCTACTTTACGCTACCTTATCTACTCAACCAACCTGGATAATACAAACATTTCTGTTATATCTAACTATCCTGAATGACCCTGTTAAAACGATCTAAAATCTGCAGTACTTCATCCCAACCAAAGAGGCTGATCCCATAAACGTCTGAATATCTGTATTTCTTAAACCTTTATATTTTGTTTAGTTCTGTCTTATTCTATTTTGTTTTCCTTCACTGTACTTACCTATAATTTAATTTATAGGTTTTTCTGTCACCTAATAACCTGCCTGGGGCATATTGCCTAACTCTTTATTTCTGTTATCTCTCTTTATACTTACCTATAATCTCGCTTATAGGTTCTCCTACTACCTATTCTGCCTTTACTCTCACTTATAGGTTCTCCTACTACCTATTCCCTATAATCTCGCTTATAGGTTCTCCTACTACCTCTTCTGCCTTTACTCTCACTTATAGGTTCTCCTACTACCTATTCCCTATAATCTCGCTTATAGGTTCTCCTACTACCTCTTCTGCCTTTACTCTCACTTATAGGTTCTCCTACTACCTATTCCCTATAATCTCGCTTATAGGTTCTCCTACTACCTATTCCCTATAATCTCGCTTATAGGTTCTCCTACTACCTATTCCCTATAATCTTGCTTATAGGTTCTCCTACTACCTATTCCCTATAATCTTGCTTATAGGTTCTCCTACTACCTTCTGCCTATAATCTCATTTATAGGTTCTCCTACTACCTATTACCTATAAACTCACTTATAGGATCTCCTACTACCATCTGCCTATAATCTCGCTTACTGGTTCTCCTACTACCTATTACCTATAATTTTGCTTATAGGTTCTTCTTCTACTTATTACCTATAATCTGATTTATAGGTTCTCCTTCTGCCCATAATCTCGCTTATAGGTTCTCCTACTACCGTCTGCCTATAATCTCATTTAAAGGTTCTCCTACTACCTATTACTTATAATTTCACTTATAGGTTCTTCTTCTACCTATTACCTATAATCTCGCTTATAGGTTCTCCTTCTACCTATTCCCTATAATCTCACTTATAGGTTCTCCTACTACCTTCTGCCTATAGGATCTCCTATAATCTTGCTTATAGGTTCTCCTACTACCTATTCCCTATAATCTCGTTTATAGGTTCTCCTACTACCTTCTGCCTATAATCTCTCTTATAGGATCTCCTATAATCTTGCTTATAGGTTCTCCTACTACCTCTTCTGCCTTTACTCTCACTTATAGGTTCTCCTACTACCTAGTACCTATAATCTTGCTTATAGGTTCTCCTACTACCGTCTGCCTATAATCTCATTTATAGGTTCTCCTACTACCTATTACCTATAAACTCACTTATAGGTTCTCCTACTACCTTCTGCCTATAATCTCGTTTATAAATTCTCCTAATACCTTTTGCCTACAATCTTGCTTATGGGATCTCCTACTACCATCTGCCTATAATCTCGCTTACTGGTTCTCCTACTACCTATTACCTATAATTTTGCTTATAGGTTCTTCTTCTACTTATTACCTATAATCTGATTTATAGGTTCTCCTTCTGCCCATAATCTCGCTTATAGGTTCTCCTACTACCGTCTGCCTATAATCTCATTTATAGGTTCTCCTACTACCTATTACTTATAATCTCACTTATAGGTTCTTCTTCTACCTATTACCTATAATCTCACTTATAGGTTCTCCTACTACCTTCTGCCTATAGGATCTCCTATAATCTTGCTTATAGGTTCTCCTACTACCTATTCCCTATAATCTTGCTTATAGGTTCTCCTACTACCTATTCCCTATAATCTCGCTTATAGGTTCTCCTACTACCTCTTCTGCCTTTACTCTCACTTATAGGTTCTCCTACTACCTATTCCCTATAATCTCGCTTATAGGTTCTCCTACTACCTCTTCTGCCTTTACTCTCACTTATAGGTTCTCCTACTACCTATTCCCTATAATCTCGCTTATAGGTTCTCCTACTACCTATTCCCTATAATCTCGCTTATAGGTTCTCCTACTACCTATTCCCTATAATCTTGCTTATAGGTTCTCCTACTACCTATTCCCTATAATCTTGCTTATAGGTTCTCCTACTACCTTCTGCCTATAATCTCATTTATAGGTTCTCCTACTACCTATTACCTATAAACTCACTTATAGGATCTCCTACTACCATCTGCCTATAATCTCGCTTACTGGTTCTCCTACTACCTATTACCTATAATTTTGCTTATAGGTTCTTCTTCTACTTATTACCTATAATCTGATTTATAGGTTCTCCTTCTGCCCATAATCTCGCTTATAGGTTCTCCTACTACCGTCTGCCTATAATCTTAATAACCTGTCTCAGAATGATTGCCTAAACCCTTTATTTTATATCCCTCAATATACTTACCTATAATCTCACTTATATGTTCTGCTTTCTCCCTTTGCCCTATATTATTTCCACTTCCCTGCTATTCTTATTGTTTCAAGAAAAACCATGTCAAAGGTTACCAATAAAGAACTTAAAGTTAACCCCGGTATACGTCTCTTATGTGACCTGATCAAAAACCTGTCAATATTGTTTATCTGCTTGATTTAACGTTGCATCGGTTTGACCACAACTTTACACATCCTGCTTCCATAAAACCTTGAACGCTCACCCTACGCAGGCTTCAACAATCGGTTCCACTCCTCATCCTTGCTTCCTCTGTTTAATGTTGCTGTTGTATTCACTTAGTCGCACTTCTGGGAAACTGTCCCATTTCAGATTCTCTCTGCTAGTGATGTAACACAAGACACCCCAATATAGGGACTCAAAGCCTGGCACTTTACCTGGCCAATAAATAAACTTTGTTCCTTAAAGGATCTATCCTAGAAAAACAGCTGAGTAAATGTACCAGTTACTGTCTGTCCAGTGATAGAGGAAAGCCATTTTAGGTTGAAGATAGGCAAGGAATGAGCAGTTGTTGAGTTAAACACTTTTTCTCTGATGCCCTACGCTGGAAGTCCGATGATCTGTTGTAGGTCATTTTTGATACTCCCAGGCAGACCGATCAAGTTTTTACAAATATATAGTTCTCTCAACTTCTTACCATAACTATATTTTATGGTTTATCTGTACAAGTTTTCATAACAAAGCAAAAACAACTTACCATTAAGAGTTAAAATTCGATTGACTGGTGATTTGGGCACAATGTTTGGTGGGATTTTATAGGTGACCTCTTGGCGCCTTTTGGTAATACCTGCAGAAGAACATAGGATGTAAACTGAAGATTAGCGCCTTACAATCGCATAAATGCATTGCTACTCAAATAATGTGAAAACACCAAGTAGTTTGCCGTAGACATGAGCAATTAGTTTAGTTCCAATTAAAAAATGTTCCGTATTCATCAATCAGTATCTGAGTTGACGATGACGCAAACCGAAGCAAAACAAAAACAAACAAATTTGAAATGACTAAACAAATTATTTTGGAGCCATTTATTTTAAGAAGGATAGCAAATTAGGGAGTTATCTACTAAACAAGAAAAAGTGCAAAATAAAGAAAAAGGGCCCTTGTTACGTTTGTGCTGTTTGGTAGATAGCCCTTGAATTTGGTTTTCTTTCTTTCTTTCTTTTTTTTTTTTTTTATGATGTCGCCTTTATTAAAAGTATACGGTGGTACAGAAATAATGATGTAAAAAACTGCTATCATTTGGCCAAAAGATATTGTACATAAACGTGAGGTATTTGAGTCCTCTTCTAATTTAGTATTCTTATATGGGACAAATGGCTTTTCCCCTAATTTTGCCCTTTTAGCTGTTTATTAAATAGCTCCTTCATTTGGTAACCTTCTGTGGGATTGTCATAATTGAGGGTCCCTTATTTGTTGATTACAGACATGTAAAAATTGCACTTGCAGGGTGGGTGGAGTAATCTACTTGCCTGTAGGATTAATAAATACCTTTTCATACCTCCCAATTGTCCCTATTTTGGGCCCAAATCCCTCTGTCCTTTTCTATAAGAAGCATTGATTTTCTACTAAATTATGTTTTACTAGTATATATTGGATAGTCACCTAAAACCTCTCAGTACAGCCCATTCCTTCCTCCCCGCCCTCACCCCCCACTCACACTTCTGACATTAAAGTGTCCATCTTTGTCCATTTAAAATGTTAGGAGGTATGTATTTACACATACTTACACTCCACATGTGCATTGTTTAACGCAATGAGCATCTGTCCATCCCATTAGGAGATTTAATTCAATCAAAACTGCCCAGAGTGTACAAAACAATGACTTTAAAAACAGTATTTTAGAAATTTTATATGAATTAGGTACATACCACGGATGGCTTGTGGATCTAAAGTGAATCCAGCATAATTTTCTTGTTGTACGCCTTCTGACTACAAGCAATATAATGGAGAATTGAGGTTAAAAGTATGATGTATCTGAAGCACTTATCTACTGCATGGCTCTACATTTGAGGTGTAAAATCAACATATTTGAATAATAAAATAATAGAAAGCACTGCTATTGTGGAGAAGCGGTGTGATCTCTCTTCTATGCAGGTGTCAAAAGGTGGAGAGCGTTTACAAGCAGTGTAGAGGTGGTGCAAAGTTAAAATGTAGGGCATCCCTCCTTTCTTGCAGCTTATTCTGGGCCAAGATCAGATATTTAACATTGCAATTGCATAGGAGAGGCAATTCATAAAGATCACAGATAATCCATAACAACTACTCTAACAATTAATATGTAAACTCAACTTCTTTCATACCCTCCAACATTGGCTTCCCGTGAAGCGGGTGGGATAAAAGAGGGGCAGGCTAGTTATGTATATTGTTACTCTGATATTGCCCAAAGAAGCAAATCCAGCCAAAAATGTGGTGATTCTGCCAGAAGAACAGGCAGGTCAGCCTTCTGTGAATGCAGGCCAGGCTGCCTGTCAATCAAGCAGGCTGGCCCACCAGAGAGGGATCGCAGCTTCAGGCGGTGGAACAGGACTCTGAAATGAGTACTGTCCTGCTGAAATTGGGATGGTTTGGAAGCCTGTTCTCTCATTAGGATCATCAAACGTTCAGAACCAGAACCCCAAAGCCCTAAACCCAGCACGGCTTTCAGAAAGAATCTTAACTGCTAAAACATTGTTAAGGGCCATACGTACCACGACTCGTAAGGTTTTCACTAAGATTTCACTTTCGAATGAAACTTTTAGAGTAAAGTTAATGGTGTGAAGACCCAGTTCCAGTGGCAAGATGCTGTAGGTAAATGTCTTCAAGGATAATGTAGATATACTCTCATAGTTACAGCCTAGCCCAGAGCGACTGCCAGGGATAGTGGTTGAATCGCCAAACAGGCATATTTCTTTCCCAACTGACACAGTAATACAACCCTGTGAAAAAAAGACAATGATAAAATCACTCAGCAATTTGTGTAACAGGATCCTTCCAAATTAGGTCTTCCCCACTTCGTTGGTAAAAAGCTGAAGCAGTCTGCTTTGGTTACATGGAAGTGTTTTTCAAGCATGGACTATTTTCCATCAGGGCTATTTAATTATTGTACTGAAATTTGAAATAGATGTGCCAACTCCGCTCCTCTCAGGTCATATAATTTGACTATGTCGCACACAATTTTCCTACAGTCCTCCCGATAACACGACTATAGACGAACCAGCTGTATAATTCACCCTTTAGGTTACACTTTTGATGATTTTCAGGGTATTTAAGCCCATACATGAACATTACAGCAGCACTCGACGCGTGGGATGTTCTGATTTCACATCTTTCTGGGGAGTCTGCCACGCACGTTTAAGAACTGGTTTAGGTTACTGCTTTATACTGACACATTTCTGTTCCTGGGCAGTTTAAATCATATAAAAGTATGCCAAGAAGCTTTATAAATGTCTTGCAACTTCTCAGAGGAGAAAATGATCAGCCAGAAGACAAATACTGCCCAGTAATCCAGCTATGACATCCCTTGAGATCTTAGTCACCATGCTACTCCAAATTAGACCAGTCCACAAGGTAAGTCATCCTCTCGGGGTCATAACTCTGGAGTTCACTATCATTACAGGGTCAGTCCAAAAACCATCAGCACATTGCATTACTGGTTAAAGCCCGAGGAACACCTGCAAAGGGATTATAGTATCTGAAAACATTTAGATCTGGATTTCCTAATATCATTTTTTTCTACACATTGGTCAGTGTGAGTGTGTCTGCATGGGTCAGTGTGTGTGTGTGTTTGCATGGGTCAGTGTGTGTGTCTACATGGGTCAGTGTGTGTATCTGAATGGGTCAGTGAGTGTGTATCTGCTTGGGTCAGCTTGTGTGTGTGTGTCTTCATGGGTCAGTGTGTGTATGCATGGGTCAGTGTGTGTCTGCATGGGTCTATAAGTGTGTACGCACGGGTCAGTGTGTGGGTCTGTATGTGTGTCTGCATGGGTCAAATATGTGTGTCGGCATGGGTCAGTGCGTATGTGTAACTGCATGGGTCTGTATGTGTGTCTGCATTAGTCAGTGTGTGTGCGTGTGTGTCTGAAATGGTCAGTGTGTGTCTGAATGGGTAAGTAAGTCTGTTTCTGCATGGGTCAGTGAGTGCATGGGTCTTCACAATGGGCAATAAAAAAATCAATACTTTAAAATTGTGGGAGAGTGTAATGCAGGTGTAGAGATGTAGGCATGTATGTTAGTATATGTGTATTATATTAATATTCATATGTAACAGAATATAAAATGACTATAACACACATGCATTCATATACATGTATAAATGAAGAGACTGCTGAGGCGTATTTAGGAAACTAGCCTTGGGGCAGCAAGGAAGGTAAATCCGGGCCTGAAGATACCATGTTTTATCACTTGTATCTTCTTACAACCATCAGGTCCACTAAAGAATGCATACTTGCCTTAACATTGGAATTCTTGTAATTGTACACGACAACTTTGAGTTGAACTTGTTCTCCACGAACAACTGAATAGGGCAACTGGACATCTACAAATAAGTCTTTCCATACCAGCACTTTGAGTGGTTCTGCGACACACATGCCTGGTTTGTAATGAAAAGAAAAACAGGTTAAGTATAGTATGCTAAAATCACAGATTGGCTCAGAGGCCTGGCAATAATCAACAAAGCTGAAGAATCCTACCACCATGTCCACAAGAATTGCAGTCTCCTCTTTCAACTTTATGTTAAAATAATACCTTCTATCATATGGAAAATTAAATGACATAATATACCCGTTTAATGACAGTTTTACGCCCTCTTTGGAGATCTGCTCTTTACATTTAATAGGGTTTGTGTTTAGCTGTAATATTCCGCGCTCTCATTTACTGTTCCGATACATATTATAGATTGTTTTTTCAGTACAAAAAGGGCTTTCTTTACATACTATTATTTTAATCATTTCATATAATTTAATTTAAAAAAAAAAAATATGGTGAAAAATTAAAAAAAAACTTTTTTTGACTTCTACTTAAAAAATCTTTTACTGATCTACAAAATCAAATGAAACAAACTGCTAAATAGATTCAAAATCTTGTCCTGAGTTTAAAAACACCCAATGTTTACGTGTTTTTTTTGCTTTTATTTAGGAAATTGCTGTTTCAAAATGTACATTTTTCAAATGTATCAATAGTGAAATTGTAACACTGTTATGTCATAAATCTCCAAAAAAACACCCCACATGTAAATATTTTTCTTAAACTAGATAACCCAGGGTATTCATCTAAGAATATTTTGATACTTTCTATGCAGCCATTTTACCACAAACCTTTGCCAAACTTTGCATAGGTAGTTTATTTTTTTTATTTTTTTTCACATACATTGCAATTCAGGTATAAATTCACAGATTCTGTTAGGTGTCATTACCAAACAACACCCCAATATGTGTTCAGCAACATCACCCTTGTATAGGTGTGTCGGGTTATTGGGGGCTAAAAGGCCACATTTGGCAGGTGCGCATATCAGTTTCCCAGCTTGGAATTTTGACATGTAGTCAACCTGCATGCATGTCCTATTTGGGACATTTTTGAAGCCGGCCAATGTATTTTACCCCCATCAAACCATATATTTTTGAAAAGTAGACAACCTAGGGTATTTCACATGGTGGTATTTTAACACTTTTCATGCACTAATTCTACCACCAGGCTTTGTCAAACATTAAGTTAGTAATTTTTTTTCTGTTTTTTTTCACACACATTGTACTTTAGGCATGGATTAACAGATCGTGTTATGTGTCACTGCCAAACAATACCCCAATATGTGTTCAGCAAGATCTCCTGAAAACAGTGATACCCCCCTGCATAGGCCTGTCGGGTTCTTTGGGGGCTAAAAGGCCACGTTTGGCAGGTCCGCTTATCAGGTTCCCATCTTGGAATTTTGACATGTAATCAACCTGCGCCCATGTCCCATTTGAGCCAATGTATTTTACCCCATCAAACCATATATTTTTGAAAAGTAGACAACCCAGGGTATTTTAAATGGTGGTATTTTAACACTTTTCATGCACTGAATTCTACCACCAGCCTTTGTCAAACTTTTGGGTAGTAATCTTTTTTTGTTTCTTTGTCACACACATTGTACTTTAGGCATGAATTAACAGATCCTGTTATGTGTCACTGCCAAACACTGCCCAATATGTTCAGCAACATCTCCCGGGTACAGTGATACCCCCCATGTATAGGGTTGCTGGGTTGTTTGGGGGCTAAAAGGCAACAATCAGAACTTGTACATGTCAGTTTTTCAACTTGATATATAGGTATGCTTGGTCTATCTTCAGTTTGACATATTTTTGCACCCTCCCCCCCAGTTAATGTTACCATCATGACAGTATATATAGTATATATTTTTATAAAGTAAACATCAAAGGTTATAGAACAGTGATGGCAAACCTTTTTGAGCCCGAGTGCCCAAACCGCAATACATGCCAACTTTTTTTCTCCTTAAAGTGCCAACACGGCAATTAAACCCAAATACTGAGGTTTAAGTTTAGAAAAAACAACTCGTACTGTTGTCCGAACTAATAACTTTTGTTTTAAAAGAACACAGAGAGTTCAATGATACAAATTTTAAATAATGATATAAATAGATAAAATTAAGCTTATATTTATTAGTATCTCCAACAAATGCAATACATACACGCACAGATTGCTGAATACATACACACACACACAGACTGCTGAGTACACACACACACAGACTGCTGAGTACACACACACAGTCCGCTGAGTAGACGCAAACACACACAGACTGCTGAATACAAGCACACACACAGACTGCTGAATACACGCACACACACTGCTGAATACACGCACACACACACACTGCTGAATACACACATACTGCATTGAGGTGGGGGGTGCTGTGTGTGTGTGGGGGTGCGTGTGTGTGTGAGTTGTGTGTGTGGGGTGCTGTGTGTGTGGGGGGTGCTGTGTGTGTGTGTGTGTGTGGGGGGTGCTGTGTGTGTGTGTGTTGTATGTGTAAGGGTGCTGCTGGGGGGTAGGGGTACTGTGTGTGGGGGGTGTTCGTGTGGGGGGGGGGGTACTTCTGGGGGTACTGCTGGGGAGTGGTGGGGTACCGCTGGGGGGGTAGGGGGTACCGTGTGTGGGGGTACCGCCGTGTAGGGCACCGCTGGGGGTAGGGGTCAGGGGGGTAGGGCACCCCGCTGGGGGTAGGGGCACTGCTGTGGGGGGTAGGGCACCGCTGGGGTAGGGGGCACTTCCTGGGGGGGTAAGTGGCACTGCTGGGGAGGGTAGGCACTGCTGGGAGGGTAGGGGCACCGCTGGGGGTAGGCAATTTGGGCTTGCAGGCAGGCCTGCTGGGGCGGCACCGTTGGGGCGGTACTGCTGGGGAGGGTAGGGTACCGCTGGGGGGTAGGGGTACCGCTGGGGGGTGGGTGGCAATTTGGGGGTAGGGGTACTGCTGGGGGGGGTAGGGGTACTAGACTCGGCTCTCCAGAAATAGACTGGGTATCTGAGGAAGTGATACGTTCAGCAGCTTCCACTGAGCAAAGGAAATGTAGCAACGTTCAGATGGCTAGAGTGAGTCTCCTAGGAAAGACTCTCCCATCAAAATAATTTCACTCTGGATGGGTTATGGAACATGACTCTGAAATTAGAGATTTTGCCAAACTAGCCTTTAGATCCCCCTTGGTTAAGAAGGATGACCTTCTCCTCAGGAACCACATTGGTATCATGGACATCAAGGCTTTAATGGCTACTGAGGTAGCTCCTGCTGTGTTATCTATTACAGGGAGCAGTGTATCTACAGATCACACAGACCAGACTTTTCATAATATACAGTTTAAAATTGCTGATACTGTGTGATGACGAGCAAGAACTTCCAGATGGATGCTAAATCCCAGAAAGTGAACCCCAAAGCAACTGATGAATCCCAAATTTTAGACCAAAACAGGCAAACTGAAAGGATTGACGAAATGGAGAATTTTTCCAGTTTCGCTATCTCTGGACTTAAATTTTGAATTTAACAATTCCCACTTTACTAAATAACCTGTTAGGAGTCTCCTATGTTTAAGGACTTGGACGTCCAAAACGTGTTAGGTATTCAGCTTGCCCTTTTCCCTGTTTGTTTTTTTCCTGCACTGGGCCAAATAAATTGTTTGTGGATTTTGAGCGCTTGCTATGGCATTTTTTTTTCTTCCAATTTTGTGCGCCTGGCGTCTCGTGTACCACACGGGAAAGTGTGTGTTCTGTTTTCCCATTACCATTACAGTTTTTAATTTAGGCTCTGGCATTTATGTTAGCAGCACATCGGAGTTTGTTACTCCGACTATTTATATTTTCATTAGTCACTACAGAAGTGAACTAAGTGATTATCTATTTTATATTTGTATTTGCCTAAACTTTTCAATCCCATAGGTTTACCGTAGACTAAAGAGCCGTCCTGTAACATGTTTATTTGCCTTTAGCGGGGACAGGATATAATTCCGTCACAGTCTGTCCCTGCGCCATCCTCAATTCTCCAAAATTCGCAGAACTTTCCGCCCTGATACCAATTATTTAACTATCGATATTAGATACCAATTATTTAACTATCGCTATTAGATACCAATTATTTAACTATCGCTATTAGAACATTAAAAACAACAACAAAAAGCCCGAGCTATGTCATAACGCAGCAATGACTATGAACTCTGATTATGGGCTAAATAAATGGTTCCACGGCTCGGGAAGGCTCTGTGAACGCACGGTATATTTCAGGAATATTTACTAAAGTGAGAATTCGCGTTTAAGGCCAGAGTAGTCGAATTGAAAGCATAGCAGCTGAGAATCTTTCCCGGTTTTGGCTATTTTGACTTGAAATTTTAAATTCACTTTAAATTGTCACTTTAATAAATAACCCTGTGTATAGGAGATCTGCTCAGAGCTGGAAATAGACTACAAGGTCAGGGGAGGCTGTGAAACTACAACTCCCGTGATGCTTTGTCACCCAGAAGGCATAGGGCTGCAGCTCTACAGTAGACTGAGTTGGCATCTATTTTTTCCTCCTCCCCTCTCGCGAGCTTTCAAGCAACGCGCTCGGCTGTCATTTCTGTGAGCATGTTAGGGAAATGTAGTCCACCGACCCGAAAAATGAATGGCTGAAGTTATCTGTTTCACTACATTTCCCGGCATTCTCAGTACAGCTGCTAAATCGCTCGCTCTGGTTCTCCTGTCAGAGCGGCAGCGCGGCGCATGCCGGGAGTTGTAGTCCACATCCTGCACTCGCCAAGCGTCGCAGTGTGACAATGCACTACGCTGCCCAGCATGCACCGCGCTCTAGCTGACTCTCCGCGCCGTGTTGGTTTGAAAGCTTGGCCGTCAGTCAGCGCCAGCGCCTGGGTCGGACAGGGAGAGAGCGAGCAGCGATGGCGTCGTTTGTCACGGAGGTGTTAGCGCACTCCGGCCGCTTGGAGAAGGAGGATCTGGGAACCAAGATAAGCCGGCTTTCCCGCAGGGTGGAGGAAGTGAAGGTAGGTTGGCCTTCTGACCAGCACTGTAGGGGAGCTGCTATCTGATAACACTGACCCACATAGAGAGCCCAGTGCTAACACTGACCCACATAGAGAGCCCAGTGCTAACACTGACCCACATAGAGAGCCCAGTGCTAACACTGACCCACATAGAGAGCCCAGAGCTAACACTGACCCACATAGAGAGCCCAGAGCTAACACTGACCCACATAGAGAGCCCAGAGCTAACACTGACCCACATAGAGAGCCCAGAGCTAACACTGACCCACATAGAGAGCCCAGAGCTAACACTGACCCACATAGAGAGCCCAGAGCTAACACTGACCCACATAGAGAGCCCAGAGCTAACACTGACCCACATAGAGAGCCCAGAGCTAACACTGACCCACATAGAGAGCCCAGAGCTAACACTGACCCACATAGAGAGCCCAGAGCTAACACTGACCCACATAGAGAGCCCAGAGCTAACACTGACCCACATAGAGCCCAGAGCTAACACTGACCCACATAGAGAGCCCAGAGCTAACACTGACCCACATAGAGAGCCCAGAGCTAACACTGACCCACATAGAGAGCCCAGAGCTAACACTGACCCACATAGAGAGCCCAGAGCTAACACTGACCCACATAGAGAGCCCGGAGCTAACACTGACCCACATAGAGAGCCCAGAGCTAACACTGACCCACATAGAGAGCCCAGAGCTAACACTGACCCACATAGAGAGCCCAGAGCTAACACTGACCCACATAGAGAGCCCAGAGCTAACACTGACCCACATAGAGAGCCCAGAGCTAACACTGACCCACATAGAGAGCCCAGAGCTAACACTGACCCACATAGAGAGCCCAGAGCTAACACTGACCCACATAGAGAGCCCAGAGCTAACACTGACCCACATAGAGAGCCCAGAGCTAACACTGACCCACATAGAGAGCCCAGAGCTAACACTGACCCACATAGAGAGCCCAGAGCTAACACTGACCCACATAGAGAGCCCAGAGCTAACACTGACCCACATAGAGAGCCCAGAGCTAACACTGACCCACATAGAGAGCCCAGAGCTAACACTGACCCACATAGAGAGCCCAGAGCTAACACTGACCCACATAGAGAGCCCAGAGCTAACACTGACCCACATAGAGAGCCCAGAGCTAACACTGACCCACATAGAGAGCCCAGAGCTAACACTGACCCACATAGAGAGCCCAGAGCTAACACTGACCCACATAGAGAGCCCAGAGCTAACACTGACCCACATAGAGAGCCCAGAGCTAACACTGACCCACATAGAGAGCCCAGAGCTAACACTGACCCACATAGAGAGCCCGGAGCGGCCGAACCGAGCCCAGTGCTAACACTGACCCACATAGAGAGCCCAGTGCTAACACTGACCCACATAGAGAGCCCAGAGCTAACACTCTCTATGTGGGTCAGTGTTAGCTCTGGGCTCTCTATGTGGGTCAGTGTTAGCTCTGGGCTCTCTATGTGGGTCAGTGTTAGCTCTGGGCTCTCTATG
>OW240920.1:136112147-136283310 GCA_933207985.1 Pelobates cultripes | reverse complement strand
TTCAGCAGTGTGTGTGCGTGTATTCAGCAGTCTGTGTGTGTGCTTGTATTCAGCAGTCTGTGTGTGTTTGCGTCTACTCAGCGGACTGTGTGTGTGTACTCAGCAGTCTGTGTGTGTGTGTACTCAGCAGTCTGTGTGTGTGTGTATGTATTCAGCAATCTGTGTGTGTATGTATTGCATTTGTTGGAGATACTAATAAATATAAGCTTAATTTTATCTATTTATATCATTATTTAAAATTTGTATCATTGAACTCTCTGTGTTCTTTTAAAACTAAAGTTATTAGTTCGGACAACAGTACGAGTTGTTTTTTCTAAACTTAAACCTCAGTATTTGGGTTTAATTGCCGTGTTGGCACTTTAAGGAGAAAAAAAGTTGGCATGTATTGCGGTTTGGGCACTCGGGCTCAAAAAGGTTTGCCATCACTGTTCTATAACCTTTGATGTTTACTTTATAAAAATATATACTATATATACTGTCATGATGGTAACATTAACTGGGGGGGAGGGTGCAAAAATATGTCAAACTGAAGATAGACCAAGCATACCTATATATCAAGTTGAAAAACTGACATGTACAAGTTCTGATTGTTGCCTTTTAGCCCCCAAACAACCCAGCAACCCTATACATGGGGGGTATCACTGTACCCGGGAGATGTTGCTGAACATATTGGGCAGTGTTTGGCAGTGACACATAACAGGATCTGTTAATTCATGCCTAAAGTACAATGTGTGTGACAAAGAAACAAAAAAAGATTACTACCCAAAAGTTTGACAAAGGCTGGTGGTAGAATTCAGTGCATGAAAAGTGTTAAAATACCACCATTTAAAATACCCTGGGTTGTCTACTTTTCAAAAATATATGGTTTGATGGGGTAAAATACATTGGCTCAAATGGGACATGGGCGCAGGTTGATTACATGTCAAAATTCCAAGATGGGAACCTGATAAGCGGACCTGCCAAACGTGGCCTTTTAGCCCCCAAAGAACCCGACAGGCCTATGCAGGGGGGTATCACTGTTTTCAGGAGATCTTGCTGAACACATATTGGGGTATTGTTTGGCAGTGACACATAACACGATCTGTTAATCCATGCCTAAAGTACAATGTGTGTGAAAAAAAACAGAAAAAAAATTACTAACTTAATGTTTGACAAAGCCTGGTGGTAGAATTAGTGCATGAAAAGTGTTAAAATACCACCATGTGAAATACCCTAGGTTGTCTACTTTTCAAAAATATATGGTTTGATGGGGGTAAAATACATTGGCCGGCTTCAAAAATGTCCCAAATAGGACATGCATGCAGGTTGACTACATGTCAGCGGAGCTGCTTCCTAGAGCCCTCCCCCTGCTTCCCGACCCGGAAGCAGAGTAGGCGCCTAGGTTCGCCATCACGGTTATAGAAGATGGGGTGTTTTGACTTCTTTCCCCCAACCATTTTGCCCCCCAAAGAAAGTGTAGTGGTAATTTTTTAATTCTGGTTTTTATGCACACGTCATCTGGTTTTGGCCAGCTGCTTATGTGTTACTGCCAGAAAACTTGTTAGACCAAATGTGCAGGTAGTAAATGTACATTTAGCAGCAATCTTTAAACTGACTCCTGCAAATAGAATCTAACTGGAGATTTGGGGTAAGGAAACTGATTAACAAAAAATGGCTGCTTTCCAAAGAAACAAAAAATAAAATAAAAATTCAGGAACACTTCTTACAACTGTTCTGTGTGGTACAGCTTGAAACATGTTCCTACACACAGTCCTGGTTTCGAAGGGCAATCAGGACAGTGAAAAGGGGTGTCCGTCCTTTTCCATTTTTAAAACAGACCCGGCAACGTTTCTGGAGGGTTTTTTTTCTAGCAGTTGGCGGTAACTTAAAAATAAAATGCCTGTACTCAGCTTGCACCATTGTTGGAACTTGTACATCTCCATAAATTGTTAAAGAAATTATTTTCAACTGAAATTGGAGAAAGGTGTGTTTCCCTGGATTATTTTTTTTAAAAAGCAAAAATGAGTTGTGGGTTGCTATTTGCATCAGAGAGATAGCCACCTTTTTATACCATGCTTTGGTTTTTCATAAAATAAGATATGGCTGCATCAGGTGACCAGCCAAATCAACACCCCCCCATGTACTTATTATACGCCCTGATGCAAACCGGTTTGGACTCTACTCTGCCCCGGGCAGAGACGTCTGACATGCGTTCGTCATGGATGGTGGTTATCATGTTGACATCCTTCCTGTCCCTAAATTTTAGTGCAAGCACTTCAGCTTTGCGAAGTGCTTTACATTCGCCTTTTTTAAATTTTGCCTCTATGAGAGTTCGTGGAAAGTCTTGGATTTTTTTCTGGCAGTGCCGCAGGCCAGTGTCTAATAAAACCATAAAGTGTTTTAAACAGATGGACACTACTATAAAAATTATCCACATAAAGGTGGTAACCTTTATTAAACAAGGGGTCTAGTAGGTCCCATACAAGTTTCCCACTTGTCCCCAGGGAGTCAGGACAGCCAGGAGGGTCCAGTTGACCATCTTTCCCCTCATATACACGAAAGGCAAATGTGCTCTCGCACAGTTTGTACAGTTTTATGCCATACCTAGAGCGCTTTGAGGGGATGTATTGTCTGAACCCTAATCTCCCTTTGTATTTCATTCGCGATTCATCTATGGATAAATTTTGTTGGGGTATAAACATCCGAAAATATGTCCTGAAAATGGTCTAGCAGTGGGCGTATTTTATGAAGCCTATCGTATTGGTGGTGATCTCTAGGGTGACAGAGGGTATTGTCACTGAAATGTAAAAATCTCCACATTAACTCGTATCTGGCTCTAGGCATGGTTTGGGAGAATACTGGACTAGACATTATTGGGTTGGTGCTTCAGTATGAGCGAATCGACGGCTTCTTTATAATCCCCATGAGCATTGTAAGAGCCCAGAATTTTTTAAGCTCTGGGACATCTGTGGGATGCCAGCAGGCCCGGACTGGCCATCGGGCATACCGGGCAAATGCCCGGTGGGCCACAATGGCCGTGGGCCGAGGCCGGCAGGGGAGATCACAGGATCTCCCTGGCCGGCCCCTGCAAGGCCAGCGCTATCCGAGCGCCGACCCTGCTATGTGAATCCGTGGGCCGGTGGGGAGATCAAAGAGCTCCCTCACCGGCCCAGAGGCACTGTTACAGGCGGCCGCCAGCAGGCTGGGTGAAGGAGGGAGGCAGGATAGAGGACCGGCAGAGCTCTAGCCAGCAGCTCCACCGGGTCCTCTCGTGGGATTCTGAGCGTTGCCGCGGTTACAACGGCAACGCTCAGATCCCGCGAGAGTGAACTGCAGGTTAGAGTTCACTCTCACCACTGGACCACCAGGGAAGGCAGCATGGCATCCACCCCCCAGGCAGAACGGATCTCCTCTCCCCCCCCTCCCAGGATAAAGGTAAGAAGGGAGGGGGGGGGATATAATTTTTTTTATTAATAAAAAATATATATTTAAATTTAAATAAAAAATATGTTCACTCACACACACAGCACCCAGACACAGCACCCAGACAGACACACACAGCGCACCCCAGACACACACAGCACCCCGACACACAGCACCCCCAGACACACACAGCACCCCGACACACAGCACCCCAACACACAGCACACACACCCCAGACACACAAAGCACCCCCAGACACACACAGCACCCCCCCAGACAGACACAGCACCCCCAGACAGACCACCCCCCAGACAGACACAGCACCCCAGACAGACACAGCACCCCGACACACACAGAGCACCCGACACACACAGCGCACCCCGACACACACAGCGCACCCCGACACACACAGAGCCCCCAGACACACACAGAGCCCCAAACACACACACAGCACCCCCAGACACACACAGCACCCCCAAACACACACAGCACCCCCAACACAGCACCCCCAGACACACACAGCACCCTCACTCACACAGCACACTCCCACACATATACAGCACACACACACATATATATAAAATAACCCTCAGTGAGTTAACAGACAAAGAAAATTAGAAACCTAGAATTTGACAGCAGATAAAAACACCCTCACAACACAGCACCCCTCTTACATACACACACTGCGCCCCTCACACATACAATAAGTCCAAATGTGTATATATATATATATATATATATATATATATATATATACACACACACACACTACAGCACCCCTCACACTGCACCACTACACACATTACACTCCAGATACACACTAGATCCCTTACCCTATATGCACTCTTAATCCTCTATACACACACACACACACACACACACTGGGTCCTTTACACAGTAGATCTCCTACACACACACACTACATTCCTTGTCAGCAAACACATACAACATTCTCTAAACACACCCTCTCTGCAACCCCTACACACACTACGTCACCTATACACACACACTTCAGCCCGTATGCACACACTCGCTGCATCCCCTATAAAACTATGCCCCCTATACACACACTCTCTACAGCCCCTAGCCACACATATTACACCACAAACACAAATTAAATTGACCTATTTATACAATACCACACCACACTCTACACACACGCAATCCCACAAGCAGGCTCCAAACATATGCACCATGCACTTTCCTGACCCTTTTGTCCTCTGGTATCCCACTTGTGGAGACACCAGAGACAATTTAAAAGCAAACACAGCGCAAGCATGTTATTAAATTTGATGAAAAATAACAACCTAGCTGGTCCACCTAAGATGGCTTGTGGTGTAATAACACCTAATAAAATTGTATTTAAAAAATAAAAATTAAAATGTAATTAAAAATATATATTAAAAATGCAGTGATGTTGGAAATAAACTAAAATGAACTCCAATATTTCAAAAAAGATGCAGCAATAGTGTGTGGTGTGTACACCTTTAAATCTGCTATAGGCAGGATAAATGGAGTATACACCAAGTGTTATACTTTACAAATAAATATATAAAACATATAAAATGGGGAAACAGTATATGGAACTGTTCTCTCTAATGATAAAAAATGTATATAAAATTATATATAGAGATATGATAAGTTTCTTTATTATAAAGTGCAATATAACCATATATGGTGCATATGTCTTTAAATCTGTTAAAAAACAGACAAAATATAGTATACACCAAAATAGTGTACTTTATAGGGAAAGATGTAAACCATATATAATAGGAATGCAGTATTGGGGACTGTTCCTGGCTTATATTTTTGTATTTTAATCCGTTTATATACTTATTTTTTTACTATCCTTCATTAATAAACTTTATGTTACATTATCCTTAAGATTTATCTTTTATATAAGTGGTTACTTTTAAAGCGATACTTTACTCTATTGCATTATAGGAACAGTCCCCAATACTGCATTCCTATTATATATGGTTTACATCTTTCCCTATAAAGTACACTATTTTGGTGTATACTATATTTTGTCTGTTTTTTAACAGATTTAAAGACATATGCACCATATATGGTTATATTGCACTTTATAATAAAGAAACTTATCATATCTCTATATATAATTTTATATACATTTTTTATCATTAGAGAGAACAGTTCCATATACTGTTTCCCCATTTTATATGTTTTATATATTTATTTGTAAAGTATAACACTTGGTGTATACTCCATTTATCCTGCCTATAGCAGATTTAAAGGTGTACACACCACACACTATTGCTGCATCTTTTTTGAAATATTGGAGTTCATTTTAGTTTATTTCCAACATCACTGCATTTTTAATATATATTTTTAATTACATTTTAATTTTAATTTTTAAATCCAATTTTATTAGGTGTTATTACAACACAAGCCATCTTAGGTGGACCAGCTCCTGGAATATTCATACCAACCTAGGTTGTTATTTTTCATCATATTTCTCTAAGACAGGTTTTTGGTGAACTCCTGTGTTTATCCAGTTTTGAGCAATTCATCACAAGCCAGACTCCCTCATTCCTGTGTGTTGCAATAGGCATACCAGACAATTTCATGTTATTAAATTTGCTTGCGCTGTGCAGAACAAATTCAGGGCCTTTTTCTAATGCCAGAGCTCTTCAGCAGGGCTCTGGGCATTGAACCAACATGCTCACTTTGAGAGGGGGCGTGCTTGTTGTGACAGATTCATCTGTATTGCTGGTTTGTCTGTTTCCCTTTGTTTCGCTGGATTTCCTGTTCGTATACCCCTGTTCGTGTAATTACAAACTACCGATTGAAACTGAGGTGTGCTGCTGGTTAACCTCTTGGCCCAATTAGAACGTTGTGGTTAACCGCAGACACCTCTCCATTCCATTCGTACGGGTGGTCGTCGTTCGCATGTCGACCACGAGGCAGCAGCCATTTTGGGATACGAGAAATCGTAGCGGTGTTCGGTACAAATTCTATGGAACTAAAAACGGACACTTTAATCTACCGAACACCGCTGGAAGCTGATGCCCACCTTCTATTTCGGCGAGGCATGCGAACGCCGGTCTGTTCGGGAGTTTTATGCATTCGTATGGACTTTTACCCAGATAGCCGTCCCATGGAGTCATTCGTATACCGAAGGACTGGTGAAAGACTTTGACTTCATGGCGATTCGACTAGATACATCGGATCTGAGCGCTATTCGGTGAAAATATGCACTCAGATCCAGGCTGTCTGGGGATACGTTATACGAACTATATTCATTCGGTATTTTCCCAGTTATGTATTTTAATGTATTTTTGTTACTGTATTTTAAAATGGCGATGGTCTCTATCCTGGGAGATAATTAGGTTTCTTCCTAATTATCTCCGGGGTAGAGAAGACGGATTTATGGGTAAGATGGGAAGGGCTTATATTGAAGCCACTGCGATTGGCTACTGTACAATATGTTTTACAGTCTTCCACAAGGTCCCCTCGGGGAGTGTCCACCTTGTGGGGACCTGCATAAATACCGGGCAGGTAGCCCCCATTAAACAGATCCTTATTTGACCCTCAAGACGGAGCTTGGTCTCGTTTGTGGGGGAATTATTACTGGGACAGCGCTTTCGTTATTTTTAGCTGTGGAAGGCGTTCGACTGTTTTGCTGATCGGGAGTTGCCGTGTTCGTGAACTTCGTTCGGGAGTTTGGCGGTCGGCTGGATATAAACTGCATTTCTGGAGAGGGGGATTATTCACTAAACGGCGGCTTCATCTACCTGGCGGTGAGTGTCTTAACACTTGTCATTAGTGATGACAAAACACACACTCTCTGGCCCCGCCCCCTTCTTAGGGGGCTGCTCTGATTGAAAAATGCCCAGGCCAAATTTTTTTCCCAGTCCGGCCCTGGATGCCAGTCATGCTACCTGACTGTATAGCTACCTGGATTGTTCTCAATAAATTGGGTAGCATACAAGTTAGTCTGGGAAGCAATCTCCTCCCAGATGGTATCCCCTAAAAATAGTTCTACATACTGCTTTGGGGACAAGCCATCCACATTAACATTAATGCCTGCGTTGGCACTAAAAGGGGGGACGTTGGGCTCGGCTAACTGTGGAGGTACCCAGTCCTCCTCCCCATTCGGCGTAGCAGAGGAAGCACAGCTTCTTTCTTCAGCCGGCTCACACACAGATGACATGTCGTCTTGATTAGACGTGTCAGAAAATTGACCTGGGTCAAAATCTGACGCAGTGTCAGTGGCGTCAGAGTCTGACGCCAAAAAGACATATGCCTCCTGCAAGTTATACATACGCTGCATGTTTTACACACGACTAAAACAAATTACAAACACACAAATTGTTTTTTATACTTTTTTTTTTTTACTAAAGCAGACTAAACAGCAATCCCTAAGCTAACTCCTGTCACAAAAATCTAATGGAGATTTGGGGGAAGGAAACTGACTGACCAAGACAGACCAAGACAGACCAAAACAGACCAAGACACAGATTTTTAAAACAAATTTAACCCTATAAGGGCAAAAAAAACAGACATTACAAATGCACTGCTGTAACAGATCTGGCAGGGAAGGGGTTAAAAGGTGATTTTTAAAAAATAAATAAAATACTGATACTTTCTGATGGTCACTGAACACCACTGCAACAAGCTATCACGATCTCTGTCTCTCTCGCCTCACAAAATGCTACAGAGGAGAGAGGGGAAGAGATCACTGTCAAAGTGAGTGTTTGTAACACCCACTTTGACAGCAGCCAATTGTGAGCGATCTTTGATTGCTTCCCGCAGCCCGTTTTTCGCTATGACGGTTCAGGACCGTCAGCGGTCCAAACACACGTTTTACTGCTGACGGTCCTGAACTGTCAGCGGTCCTGAAGGGGTTAATATTTTATTGTTGTGAAAATTACCTTTTTGTAAATTCAAATTTTCCTTTAAAGAGTTACTCTAGACACCATGACCACTTCAGTGATTTGAAGTGGTCATGGTGCTTGGAGACTCTATGTACAAAATTCGCTATGAAATGCTGGACATACAGAGTGTAACCTCTCTGCTGCTGGAGAGGAAACTCCAACTCTGCAAGGGTTATTCGGGGACCATCAGTGTTACAAACTGCCATTTGTAACTGGCCCTTTAAATGACAAATTGCCCTGTTTCCCTGGGTTGTGTAGAAGCCTATTTGCCAGCCTCCTTCCTCATGACTATTGCCCCTGGGAGATTGTGCCCCTGAAAACTTATGGACTTTTATTGGGTGTGTATGGCCCTCTAAGAACCGTATGGGGACATATTGTGACTTTGGTGAACAATACCCCTTTAAGCCTATGTCCCCAGACCTGTAAAATAACCTTTGGTGAGCGCTAGGAGCATCCTTTCTACGGTCCAACTTCCAGCCAGCCTGGAGGCAACCGTAACAATCAGCCAACCAAGAATTAAGTTTCAGAGCTGGCTAATATCAGTTCAGTGCAATTTCTGAATTGCATTAATCAGCTAGTGGTCACCTGATGCTCTCAGTTAATGAATGACGGGGGCTATGGCTTCCTGCTTATGCAGCTCTCCAGAATTTGGAGAAATGTCACTAGACCCCCAGGGTGCATCAGAGCCGAGCGATGAACCCAGGTCACGGGCCAAATTGTTGTAAACATTTTCCCATGCCAATGTACTCCTCAAATCAGTTGTGGTTACGATGATTGGAGTAACTCTTTAAAGTTCTACACAGAACTGTCAGTTAGACAAATCACCGACATCTGCCCTGCCTATATAAAAAGAGAAAGAAAGTCTTTATTTCTGTGGAAGTAGTTTCAGTACTTGCCTTTATCAGACATGCCAATTCCTAGAATTTCCCAAGTCGTCAAAGAATCTGGAAGCTTTACTGGAAATGTCTTCAAGCCAACACTAAGAGGAGAGGAAAAAATAATAGTATATTAAACAGATATGCACTAATGTCATCTTGGAAATGGCTGAAAGTAGACAAATTTATTCTGCATAAAGTTACGTTTAAATTATTTAGACGTTCAATTCTCAACCTTTGCTATTTTAGAAACATACAGTACCTGGTCATCGTATGTTCCTCCCACAACCAGCTTTCGGGAAAGTAACTTCGAACTTCTGGTTCATCGATATCTAAAATTGTTCTGATATCTAAAAAAAACAAACCAGTAAATTTTTAAAAATTAACATAGACACTAGACAGTATTAAAAGCCTCCAGCTGCAAAATTCTGATAACATCATATTTATCATTAAAATTGTTAAGTCAGCAATATTATAGATAATTAATAATAATTAAAGGCAATTGATCACCCATGACAATAACATAGTTCTAAATTAACCATGTGCTTGGTTATAACCATTTGGGGTTTTATGTATTGAACTGAACTCCAAATGGCAAAAATTATGTAAAAAGAGCTGATTTTGAAAAAAAAATCCAAACTCTGTGTAACGGAGCTCCTTGTACTCCGACTGAGTACCCTCCGTTGACGGATGCTCCTAGCGCTTCCTGAGGACTCCAAGCGCTGCAGCAGACACCACAACCACCACAGACTCCGCAACCGCTGTATCTTGACTGGAGTCTCGCCGTCTTCCTTCCACCCTGGATCAGCTTCTGTCCTCCAGGACTGTGTGGGAAAGAACTCTTCCTTCCACCCTGTATGAACCTCCAGCATCCAGGACTGTGTGGTGAAGACCCCTCCTCCAAGGAGAGCGTGTTAGGAACAAGCTCTTAAAAGAGCTAAGTGACTCAAGCTCAGGGGAGCATGCAGAGCATAGCAATCCCCAGTGTGATTATAACAGCTCCCTCCAATAACAAGACAAGGCTACATTTAGAGGGATCAAGAAGAACTGTCAAAACCTTTATTTCCCTTGGGACCAGCCAATAGGGTCACCACAATAACATTGTTGTGAAACCTCAATAAAATCACAAACAGTCAAACCATATCAAGCAACACACAGTGACTTATCACAACACAATGGCACATTTTTAAAGGGGTGGGTGGAGACAATATTTAACAGTAAATATCTCACCTGCCTGCAGAATTAGCAATATGCAAATCTACCCAAATATGCAAATGAACCAGTCTTGCAATTCAGGTAGTGCATATTGCTGTTGCTACCAACAGAGGGCACTAGACAAGCTCCATAGCCAAACCCACCTAGTTGGTAGCAAACCTCAGCAATACAAGAGAGCAGGCAATACATTACACAGTACACACACACACACTATAAACAATTACATAACACACACCCTGCACCTATAATGGATACAGGGTGACTAAAACATAAGATAAATAAAGCAGCCTACATAAATAGTCTGTCTGAAGGTAGACTAGGGGCTTTAAAGCCAAATCCATGAAAGAGTCATAGTCACAGGGGAGGAGGCTGGCAAGTAGGCCTCTCCAGGACCAAGTGGCGAAGGGCACTTCGTCACACTCTGCTATAACCACTGCTTGGATATTTTTGCCTAAATGGTACAATTTAAATTTCAATTCCTTGCAATTCAAAGTTCAGTGAATACCTGTTGTGTTTGCTAGTTCAT
This sequence comes from Pelobates cultripes, assembly GCA_933207985.1. Taxonomy (NCBI): domain Eukaryota; kingdom Metazoa; phylum Chordata; class Amphibia; order Anura; family Pelobatidae; genus Pelobates; species Pelobates cultripes. The sequence goes on along the minus strand of OW240920.1, from coordinate 136,272,394 downwards.
GATCAAATATCCATATTTAGGTTCAAAATAGCCAAGCTGGAAAAATTCCTAAACTCTATGGAGATTTAATATTTATATATTTTTTTATACATTAGTTTCAGCTCAGCTCAGCTCAGCTAACCTGGCTGCTCAGACAATAGACAGATGCATTATGCAATACCTGCATAAGGACACTGCACATTTATTCTGTAATAATTATGCAGATGTTGTTGTGATCCAAGGAAAGGACCCTCCCTTGTGGAATATAAACAAAGGTGTTGTAGTCTTTGGTCATTTGGTTTATTTTTAATATTATGTTTCCAGGCTATGTTATGGCCCAATGTTTTATTTGTCCATCATATCTCTTGAAAACTCCATAAATAAAGATTTTTTTTTTTTAAAGGCATTATAGACTTTATCTAATTGTAATGGTTATGGTGCCTGGAATCCCATGGCATCTGCTCATCGTTAGACCATTCCAATCGTTTAAAACTGAATGAGAATCCTCAGCCGCTGTCAGTCAAGCAACACAGAAATAATGCTGGTAATCTATCATGGTTATATAGGCTATGTACGATGACGAAAAACTTACACATCCTGCCCAGTGCCATTTCTTTAATTGGCTCGTCTGCCTTTTCTTTAATGGTCTTCGCAAACGTGCAGCACTGAGAAAATGCATCAACGCATTCTTTTCGTCTCAGCTTCTTTACTCGACTAATTCCTTCAGCGCAATCCTTTTCAGCGATATAACATTGCACGCCATCCCCACAGCAAGTCTTCAAACGAATATTCTTATAACTGTCAACTGAGAAAAGTAGAAACCAAAAATTTATCATATTTGGCAGCGAAGATGTTAGCGAAGATATTTATCATCACAGAGGCATTGCTAGTGGAGGCCCCAAATCTGTCTAGGTGGTGAAAGGTGCAGCATGATACAAGTGGGTTTTTATTTCTTTTTACATCAGGCAGCCGATTCTCGAAGACCACTGCTTGATATAAAAAGATTACTAGTATATTCCTCATCCAGGCTGGATTGACCATCAGGAAGGGAGTGGGCAGAGGGGCTTTGCTGTACCCCTTATTATTTGTTGAAATAGTGTGGCAAAGCAGGACTGAATTAAATACCTGGCCATGAGGCGTGTCCTTGTTTCAAACTCTTCTATTAATTGACATCCCTGCTCTTAAAGTTGGCACGGTTTGTATAGAGAAGAGGGGTCCTGCCTCGGCTCAAGCTTCTGGTGTTTTTGAAAGCTAGCAATGGCCCTGATCAATCAATTAATTAATAAATATCGAGATCTGATGACTTAGTATAATGGAAAAAAAAATACTTAACAATAACAAGGTTATTCACTAAAGTGAGAATTCCAAGGTATTTTCAAATTCAAGATAAAAATAACCCAACTGGAAAAAAATCTCTAAGTCTTTTTTGGACTTTTTAGGACTCCTTTGTCTGCGGTTTCTTAAAGGGACACTATAGTCACCAGTGCAACTACATGTATTCCTGACCCTATAGTGTTAACACGACCATCTAGCCCCTCTGGGTCCCTCATGCCTCCATAAATATAGTCAAACTCTTACTGTATTCAAGCAAGAAGCTGTAACCCTGCATGCTGTTAGATTCAGGAAAAACAAGCAGTCTGCTGACATGTGATAGCCTGATCCAATCACAGTGTTTCCCCATGGGATTGGCGGAGACTGACAAAGAGGCAGATCAGGGGCAGAGCCAGCATGATTCAAACACAGCCCTGGCCAATCAGCATCTCCTCATAGAGATAAATTGAATCAGTGAATCTCTATGAGGAAAGTTCAGTGTCTGCATGCAGTGGGAGGAGATACTGAAGCACGGGATGCTCGTGCACAGCAGATCTGAGTGGATGGAGGCATATTATGCCTCCATCAACTCCAAAGTCCCTCTGGTTCACTCTGAGTGACTGCAACTGGAGGTGTTCCTAGCTTTCAATGTAAACACTGTATTTTCTCAGAAAATACAGTGTTTACATGAGAAAGGCTGCAGGGAGCTATAGTTCTCACCTGAACAACCTCATTAAGCTGAAGTTGTTCAGGTGACTATAGTGTCCCTTTAAGTGGGATTCTTTTGGCTGATGGATGGTGGGTTAATTACCTTGGCAACTGAAACCAAACTTAGCTTAACCCCTTAAGGACACATGACATGTGTGACATGTCATGATTCCCTTTTATTCCAGAAGTTTGGTCCTTAAGGGGTTAAAGAATGACTGTCACCTCAAAACAATTTTTAATATAATTATCCTTTCATCAATTTTTGAAAGGAAATATATATATTTTTTCTAATTATGTATATGTAAAAAATCAGTCTGTGTAAACGTCTACAAATGTCGTTTTTTTTAATCTGACCCAAAGTGTATGTATATGGCTGAAGGATCCTGTGATATACTAAAGGTAAGGACGATTTTACCCATTTTTTACTTACATATACTTAATTTAAAACTAATCTATTTCTATTCAAAATAGACAAAAATGATAACTATATTAAACAAATAGTTTTGAGAGGACAGTTGTCCCTTAAGCTCTACCCATTGCCTCTGACTAGCAAAGTATCATGGTCTATTTCAAGTGACTGCCACTTTTCAGATTTAGGTTTTAAATTAATACTTTTTTGTACCTCGATTTCTCCTTTTTTAATTCACCTTTGTTTTTCTTTCAGTCATACATAAAATAAAGTAAAGACTACTTTTTCTGATGGGGAGCATCATTTTTGGCCAGTTTTGGTAATGGACGCAGCTTAAGCAAAGTTGCATTTCAGTTGCTAAGCTAATTTACCGACAATCCATCAGTCGAAAGAGTCCCAGGACAAACAGCAGAATTCATGGACAATGGAAAACAAAATGTGGGCACCAAAGTATTGATATCCAACACAAGGCAGAAAATATAATAAATATAAATAGAGGCAAGTGGTAAAGAAGACAGTATAATCATTAAGAGACAAAAGGCATAAAGAAAGAAAAATTTAAAAAATTAAAAAGCGTGATTCAACAATTTTAAGAAAAAGGAGTCCCTACTTTTTCTTATGTATAAAAATAAATAAATAATAAAAGTCATTTTGTAATAAAAATTAGAGCAAATAGAGCTATGAAAAAGGATTCATTAAAAAAAGAAGAAATGATAAACAGCAATGGACTATTTGACAATTCAGGCTTCAAAGTGTCTTATACAGAAAATAAATGTTGTGATGGAGATTGAATAATTAAACCCCTTAGTGTAAAAAACATGTTAACAATATATTTCCCTCTTATTAAGTGGTTATTGTTGCATAACATTTTTAACGTACTTTTCTTCTTGATTTCAGCGTTGAAGCTGATTGAACGTTTGGGTCTCAAAACGTCAGTGCACTTCATGTCTAAAAAAGAAAAATGTGGTTACATTTTAGGATAATTTTGGAATGATAAAAATGTGCCTTTGGCAACTGCATACAGACGCTTTTTTATCTTTTTGGGACAATGTTACCTCCGCCTTGTGCTTTTTGTTACAAATATCACACAATTATTCTCTCGCCTCTAGTGAGCTCAACTCCTCTCTTGTCTTTCTGAACTATGCATGAGATCAGCTGGCTCAGTGGGGTTGTATAAAATGACAGCACTGTAATAATATCGAGTAGGTTGCAATGAATCTCACCGCTATGGGGAACATTTAGTAAGGCGGCAGATTACTAATTTTGGTTCTGTTTTTGGTTCGTACATACAGTACAATTTTTAACAATTTTGTACCTTCATAATCATTTACTTAAAATGTATGTACTAAATCCCCATTGGACTATGAGGGTATTAACATCGCAGATCCCACTGTTGCAACTTAATAAAAAACCCATCTCTTTGCGGTAATAGTATATACCAGTTCCTCCTTTTTTTTCATTAATTTGTTTCTTGTCTACTAGTCGTAACCCCCCCCCCCCAACAAAATCCTTAAAATAGATTAATTTGACTAAATCTAATTATTTTTGAGTTCCCTCAGAAGCATTCAATTTATTAGCTATTCAAGTTATTTAGTGTTAAAAACCAATGCCCCAGCATAGCAAGCGGTCTGGCTCTGAAGACAGGAAAAGCATATCCTAGTTTGTTGCAAAATTGGAAGCGCTTCAGACTGGGTTTTTTGCCTTCTTTTGGATCAACAGCAAAAACATATGTGAGGAAGGCTGAACTTGATGGACGCAAGTCTCTTTTCAGCTATGTAACTATGGAACTATGTTGGGAAATGTAGTGAACGTTTTGTTCGCAGTTTTTGTCTCAGTTCAAATCCCTTTATTTATTTATTTTTTAACCATAGTGTTTGGAAACTCTAAACAGAGGTGATGATTTAAATTACCATAATTCTGGGATGCGCGGATATTGGCGTTGGTCAGAAAGGTAAGGCCAGCCAATCGGAAGACATCTACGTTGTTTTCCCCTGCTCCGGCCCCACAGCCAAGATCACTTTCTTCAATCTTCCTTAAGACCTGGGATAAATAAGTAGAAGATATTTGCACTGCTTCAAAATTCTAGAATTCGGTAGACACAGCTGTCAGACCTATTATTTGGAAAATAATGTAACAGATATAGCCATAATACAAAATGGATGGCAAGAGCCATGTTGATTTAAAGAGGCACACCAGCAACTACAACTAATTGCAGTAGCTAGGCTCCTCATAGATTGTAAGCTTATTTGAGCAGAGCCTTCTGACCATCTAAATATCCCCTATTTATAATGTCCAACCTGGAGATATTAATCGGCTGAGAGTGCTGGGGCTCTCTTTCACATTGTAATAACATATAATACATTGATAACCACATAGAATTTGTTTTTTGTTTTTTCATTAAAGTTGAATAAATCTGAACGTTCTGCCATTTTCCCGCGGTCACCATTCTGCACCATGAACCACTTTAAACATTTTTTGTTCTTCACTACGACAATGAGTAATGCTGCAAGGTAATAAGTACAAACAAGGAAGAAACAATGTCTGGTTAAAAGAAAACAAAAGTCATTTTGTAATAAAAAATAAATGAGAACAAACAGAGCGACAAAAATAGGATTCATTAAAAAAAAGAAGGAATAAGAAATAGCAAGTGACTATTTGACTATTCATGCTCCAATTTGTCTTATGCAGAAAAGTAATGCTTATATTAATGATTATGAATAATGAATAATTAAACCCCCTAATAGGGGTCGTAAGCTGTTTTCTATTTTTCCAATGAATTGCTCAGGGAAACTAGAATGTTAAAAGATTCTAAAAATTGCTTTTTGTTGCAAAATAGTCACCGAAACACACTTAAATCTAATCCAAAAATTAAAACTACCTACAGCTTGTTTAGATAAAAATTAAATAATATTTCTCTCTTGGGACTAAACTATTGTAGATATATTTATATATGCGAACCTTGAGGTGGTAGATCCTATTTGTGCCCAACAGCATATTCCTGATGTCAAACAACACATGACAAGGAAATATCTAATTTTAGGCAAAAAAAAAGCCAAATTGGAAAAAGTATCCACCTCAGAGATTTCTCCTTGACATATCTTGTGGTCTGAAATTTGCCGCTGTGTTGTCAATAAACTCTCCATAATTTTCAGTTATAAAAAATACCTTATTCAAACATTAAATATGTTAATGAGGTGGTAATCCCCAACTGACTTATGTTGGCAGTCCAGTGGTTTTAATGTTCTTACACAAGTGGAGAACTTGTCCTCTGGTGGTATATTTTGACTTAAGTGTCCAGCATCTAGTGTTCCAAATGTTTCATAGACCTTTGATTAGGACCCTTGTTATTTCTTACTCTCTAGGCCCACTGCCTGTCTCCCTTGTCAAATTCAAACATTGTTTAAACAAAATAACCTTATGGGTCGGAAGGGATTTGGCGTCTCAATGAGTTCAACCCATAGTTTCTTCCATCCCTGAAGTTAAAGCCCAGATAGTGGGCAACCATCATATGGACAGGATCACAGTGATTGTGCATAATATGCTCCTATCGTTGATAATGTTTTATGCTCTTCATGGTGAATGTCATGTTTTTTTTCTTCTTTCTTTCGTTTTCAATTTTATTTTACATATACCGTATCTAAAACAGTTTGCCACTGCAGTTTCTTGGCCTTGTGCATTGAACTTTACACTTGTTGTTAAATAAAAAAATTTTTTAGAAAACCATCATCATGTCTACCACAGTACGTGAATTTGAATATGCATCTTTCTGTCAACACAGAAAATGCAGAAAAATTACAGAACAGGTTATATATTTACTCAACTCTTTCCAATGGTCTCTTTGATTTTCTTGCAATGTCATATACAGCCACATCTACAGCAGACAAGGCAACTAATGAATTGGCCTGTGCTTGCAGTGTTAAAGACATGTCCTCTTTGGGCTTGAATTCACCTTTTCTTGCGGACACTTGCACCTATAACAAAAAAACCTATATGAATACAAATGTACACACAAATGTCTTCTTACTTCAGAGAAGTATTCACTCAATTCTTGATACTCAAGTACATACTAGATTGGGTGAAACTGGAAGTAGCGTTATCAAGGGCACTATGTGATAAGTCAAGTTCTAACTTTTTAAGTTGTAACTTAAAGAATTTCCAGTTTGTCCAACATTTCAGAGCCAGAAACAGCAGGAATGGAGGCATTCCGTAGGGTATTTCCAAATCATTTAGCAAGGTTCAATCATGCAGGCCATAAATCACAAGATCTTTCCAGCTTGCCCAATGCCCATATATATGCCATGAAACAGAGCAAAAGTGTAGACAGTGTAATAGTGCACAGAATAATTTAACAAAAAAATTGGACTTAAATGCATTCACACATTAAAAGGCACTTATCAAATAAAGTACAAACAAGGCAGATTAAAACCTATTAGAGATTATTACCACTACTCTTTTGAGCCAACCCCACTGCAAGGCTGGCATTCCGCCCCCTCTTACGTTACCGGGGGTCGCATGCTGGAGCCAGACAGCCAATGGCAGCACTTGGACTCAGTAATGGAACAGAGGTGAATTTTATGTTTTATTTATTTATTTAAATTTTAGGGGGGCAGACCACCTCACAGGGGTTTACTCAAGAAGAAATAGTGATTTATGAAAATATTGTTTTTTGTTTGGAGTAACCCTTTAACTAAGCCATTTGCAATTAAACATATAAATTATTTGAGTATTAACATACAATATTATATAACATTACAAAATCCCAAGTTCTTACCTTCTGATTATTCACACATTTTGCCTCTAAATCCACCCAGATGGAATCAGCTATGAGCTCAGCGGTTGTGTCTCCTGTAACAATGTAGTAAACAAGAATGCGGATGGACGGAATCATGGTTTCTGTGATTGGAATGTTCACATTTTGAGAGACAGAGTCATAAAATCTGGGCACAGTTTCAGATTTCAAAATCTTCCCTTTTGACATAATCTACAAATTCAAAAGACAAATTAAAACTAGTTATTGTAAATATTGAATCACAAACATGGTGCACATCGTACAACATAACAACATTTTAACTTGATGTCTCTCCATTCCAATCAGCGCAGAATGTTTGGTCTCCCACAATACAATGTAGAACGATTGTTTTTTATCAATGTATCCCATAGGTACACAGTGATAAAAATCATGGTAATGTGTGGTTTGGGAATATGTAGATCACAGACCTCTCCGGCAATAAAATTTGCAGCATACTTCTTCAACACTGGTCAGCTTAATATGCATATTACTTGTCAGCAGTTTAATTTATCAGAAAGTCTAAATGTTATTAGTGCGCAAGCTGATAACAGTTGACGTCGGCTACTTTTGGTGTACAGTCACCGTGAAAGAGAAGTCACCATTTCTGCACACCAAACATGACTTCACTGACCTCTTGCATTTTAGACTATCATGACTGGTGAGGATCTGGTCACTCTCATCACCTCTCACCCAACAGCACAAAAAATATTATCCAGTAAATACATCGTCCCTAGTTTTAACCCACTTCCTACAACGATGGTTTCAAGAGCATCCTGGGCCTCTGGAGGATAACAACTCACCAAGTAACTGTAATGTGTTATCTTGTGTACATATGGGCTAGAGGGGACCACTTGAATACTGAGGTATTGTCCCACTTTAAGAGGTTCATTCTGTCGTGCCCAACTGATGTACAAGTAGCTTTTTGTTAAAGATTTGTACGATTTTGCAACGTAACTTGCAGAGGCTTGATTTTCTTCTGGAAGGGTATCATCAGCCGTCTTCAACTGTGAATCAAACAAACATTTTATTACTATAAATTATTAGACAATGAACATTTTATACTTTAAGGTGGGTCTTTCACATGTCTGTAACTTAATGTCAAACAATGCTCAACACTAAAATAAATGACTAATGTTAATCTGTGTAAGTTTCATCTCGTATTAACTCTTAGGAAAAAAACATCATTACAAATATGCATAAATGCATAAAGTTTATTTTAGTTGTGTCGAAACTAAAATTTTGAGAATATAGGGGTGCCTCCATTTTTTAACCAAAATAGTCGAACTGGAAGCATTGCTGTATCGTTTTTTCCTTTTTGTTATTTTGACCTTAAATATGAAATTCACTTTGACTTCAGTTTTAATTCATACTTCAGTGAATAACCCTGAAAGTGATTTCACAGTGAATATTACATTTTATGCCCCCCCAAAAAAATTAATTCTGTTTTTGCTTACGTGAACCTACAGAAGTGAGCGACTCACCTTGAATTCTAACGATATTACATCTGATGGAATATTTACAATAAACACAACTGTCCCATCATTCCTTAGTGTTCTCTTCGTCTCTGGTTCGTTGCCATTTAACCATTCAGATTCACCACCATCTTTGATCATTTCGCCAGTCAACATTATAGGGATATTACCTACTGGCTTGTCCAAGGTATCCTTTAACTGAACCTGAGTGAAATTATTCAAATAAATATATTTATTACATCTGTGTACTTCTGCAATTAAATGTACCCATAATCCACCGGTAAAATCATCCCAGAGAATGACAAGCATCACGGGCAGGGAAGAACAAAATGGCGGCGCCCAGGTATTGAGATTCGACAAAAGGAACAAAAGATAACAAATATAAATAAAGGCAAATGACAAGGGAAGGAGTATAATCATTAATATACATGAAGCATAAGGAAAAGAAAACAAAAAGAAAATAAAAGTGAAATGGAAACTTTAATTAAGTAGTTTGTAGTTTCTGGTGACCAAAAGTAAATTCGTGGAGGTTAAAGCTGACACTGACCAATCGCTACAGCCCAAAGATAACGACAGAAAAATCCTTATTGTAGCAAACCATTTTATATACTTGTCCACACCAACCTCTATGTAATACGGCAACGTGGGTTTTACAAAAAGTGGAGTGCCGATGAGCTTTAAGATGTACGGAGATAAAATATACTTGACGTCGATATTTTCACTTTCCTCAGTTCGCCCATCTGATTAAAACACAAGCAGATGTTATAATCTTTCAAGTAGAAAACAATGAAAACTACCTGGATGGTTTTACATCAGTAACAAATTATAAAATTGGTTCCTGTCTAATTCCAGTCCAGTTTATCAACCAACCAGTTTAGTATTTTTTATAATGAAACAGCAACATTGTATTAGAAATGAGAGTTTGTTATAAGAATCCTGTTTTATGAACGGGTTTTTTCTGTTTTTAGATATTCTATATTGCATACTGTACAGCACAATAACACAGTGCTTTACCGTATGTGACAAACAGGCTCTTTTATTTTTATTTTTAATCAACAGTGGTATGTCTGTGATGCTAAAGAAATGTTAAAAGAAAGGCTAAAAGGGGTACAGTCAGAGAAGTATCTCTTGCATATGTGCTGTTTGCGGGGTCTTTAGGGATTATATATATAAATGGTACAACGCTAGCAAAACAATATAAAATACAAGCCAGCAAAACTTAAAGAGCTGTGATAACCCTTAAACTGCTAAAATAAACAACAAATTAATGCAGAGAAAAAGTTAGGCCAAAGAAAAATGTGGTTATGATTTTTTTTTCCATTTTAGAATAGTTTTTCAGTATCGGTAACCTGTTAGTGTTACTTTAAATAATATGTTCAGGGGGCGTGTCCTGGACCTTGCCGCGAGCAGTCGCATGTAGAGAGAGCTCCGCACCTCCAGGGCCCTAATCTGAGCAATTGGAATCACAAAACTGCACAAACAGCCTAACAACACACCGCAGGGCACACCATGTCACAGCCCAAGTCGAAAAGGGTCACCGAGAGACAAGAGAAGGCACAATTTTTCACGCCGCGAGCGGGACAAACTAAAACTCCGGCCTCTTCCGAGATGGCTCAAGATGGCGCCGAGGAGGACCTGGAAAACCCGCAGGTTTCGCTAAACCCGGACCTCCTACCTACCCAAAGCGTGCTGCAAAACATGCTAGACAGCATGTCAGAAAAACTGCTGGCTTCCATTCAATCCTCCCTGGGGGAGCTGAAGAAAGACCTACAAGACCTGGGATCCCGGACCTCCCACGTGGAGACGAAGATGGCGGACCTTGAGGGGGCACACAACACAATGGCCACCCAGATGGAGAGCCTCTTGGCCCGGTTAGAGGCTTATGATTTAAAGCTAGCGGATCTAGAGGACAGGGGCCGTCGGAACAATCTCCGGCTCCGAGGAATAGCGGAAACGGTGGGCATGGCTGATCTCACCATGTATGTGACGGATCTCTTCCACGCCATCGCGCCCGAAATTCCAAGGGACCTACTACTGCTAGATCGAGTCCACAGAGCCGCCAGGCCGAAGTTTCTGCCTCCAGATACACCCAGGGACGTGCTGCTTCGCCTACATTATTATCATGCCAAGGAGGAAATACTTCGACGGAGCAGATCCCGCAAAGAGTGGCCAGAGAGATTCCGGGAGGTGTCCGTGTATGCAGACCTGTCAGCCTACACCTTGAAGCACCGCCGAGCCTTCCAGCCAATTACGGAGCGTTTGAGAGCACACCATATCATCTACCGCTGGGGATTCCCGGTAAAGCTCCTAGTACAACGCGAAGGAAAAACCATCGTTATACCCACCCCAGAAGACGGCCAGCGTGTCCTTGGACAATGGGGACTTGAACAACCGGAACAGATGAGGCCCTCGGGAAACCTGCCAAGAATCTCTCCGGAATGGAAAAGGCCTAAAAGACGTTGACAGGGACTTGGGAACCCCCAGTGACTATCACCCCTTGAAGCCGTGGGCCACAGCAAGTATAACCTCTCCACCCCCCCAAAAAAAAAAAGGGCTTCACGGCCTCCCGACCCCCTCCCACACATTGAATGTATCAACTAAGATAAAATCTGTATTGTCTTATTGCTGGGTTGGGGTTGGTGACCCTCAGAAATGACAGTTACCCCTGTAACTCCCTATGTAGTAAAATGACCCAACCCGGCTGCTCCGCCAACCAAGACCCATCTGGACACCCCGTGGGCTACCAGATAGACTACATCCCCACACAACGTCCTTATCATGAGACTTAATCCAAGCAGAGCAGGGGAGGGTGGGTGCTCTTCTCTTTCTTGGGGGGGGACATCAATGTAGCCCAGGTACCTGCCCACGGAGAGAGAGGAAAAAAAAAAAAAGGGGCCTTCACTCCCACTCCCACTCCCCTCCCACACATTGAATATATCGATTAAGGAGAACTCGGTATTGTTTTAATGCTAAGATGGGGTCGGTGTCCCTATGAACCAACGGGTACCCCTAAAGACCCCTCTGTCCCATTTAAAAGTGGTAAAACGGCCCGTAAGGACCCATAGCTGAGCACACACGGACGTCAGGGGGACAGGGAATGCACTTACAGCAATTTAAATTCCCGGTTAATGTGCTATGATCCAATGCACCTGCTCCACATGGGCTCCCACTAGCACCAGCATCCCTGCGCTTGAGCCCATCACCCATTGCCTTGACAACCACCGCTTTACCCCTGCGGACACAGAGACATGGGTTCCTTTACGTAGACCCCCCCCCCGGGATCCAAGATACTGCAACACGCGGGGCCCTACGTGTGCGGACCACCCCTGGACTGGAAGCCATTTGCTTCCACCCCCACGGCGCTAATAGGCAGCGCCTAGCCACATTCTTGGCTTTCCTGTTCTCTACCCTTTGGACTCTGGTTTTAGTCCACTTGTTAGCAGTTCCCCTGCCCCTGCCCCCCCCTCCCCCCCCCTAACTCCATGTCTTGGCACCCGTACCCAAGCAGTCAGACAGAGAAGCAGACCTCACACCGTGCAAACCACCCCACAACTCCCTCGTCCTCCTAGCCAGTGGGCTGGGCTGCGACGAGCGACAATGCCACTGCCACCAACCCGCAGGGGATCTCCGCTCCGCTCGCCAGAGCTGGGAGGAGCGGGGACCCCAACAACACATAATGACTACTACAATAAACAGCGATTGTTTAAAAATGACCCACCGTGAAGTTTTATACCCACAATGTAAAAGGACTGAACATCCCAGTGAAGCGGCACTTGTTGAGTCGGGAGCTTCGAGCAGCCAGCCCGGAAATAGTGTGTCTACAGGAAACGCACTATAGAACAAATGATTACACTCCGTTACTATCTACCGACTACCCCACCCAATTCCATGCCACCTCTCCACACAAATCAAAGGGCGCATCTATACTCATCAGCAAAAAGGTCTCATTCCAACTCCTCACACAAGAGGTAGACACCAATGGGAGATATGTCATAGTTGTAGGAATCATTAATGACATCACATACACCATCGCAAATGTATATGCCCCCAACGCCAACCAACGAAACTTCCTTCATAAAATTTTACAGATACTAACTAACATACAACAAGGGATAACTATAATATGCGGGGACCTGAACCATGTCTTAGACCCGACACTGGACACTACCCTCTCGCGACCCCTCAAACGCCAAAGCAAAGCACTGCAGACACTCCTATCCACGCACCACTACTATGATGCGTGGAGAATCTCCCATGGAATGGAAAGGTCCTACACGTTTTTCTCGCCTATCCATAACTCCTACTCTAGACTGGATACCTTTCTCATGAAAGGATCAGACCTGAACCAACTGGTTAGGTGCGACATTGACCACATTACGTGGTCAGACCACGCCCCGGTTACCCTCGAAGTCAAAGATCTATACGACTTTAAAAACCGTAGCCCCTGGAGAATCAACGATTCCCTACTACAGAACCCAGCATTTACGGGCCAGGTAGAGACGGCCCTCAAACAGTACTTTGAAGAAAATTCCACCCCTGACATGTCCCCAACCACAGTGTGGCAAACACACAAAGCTGTAGTGAGGGGAATACTCATACAACGAGCTGCCACACTGCGCAGAACATCCCGTGCCCAGCTGCTGGAGTGGCAGAAAAAACTGTATGCCTTAAATATGCAAAACCAAAACTCACCTTCTGCCTCCCTAAGAGACCAAATCATAGCCCTAAATAGGAATATACATCAACAGGCCCTACAAAACACAGGGTTTCAACTTAAACGCCTTAAAGCGACTCACTATGCACAGGGTAATAGAGCAAGCAAGCTGCTCGCAAATCGATTGCGGTCACGCCAAACATCCCAGAAAATTGCGTATCTAACAACACAGAATGGCACAAAGGTCCATACGCCGCGAGACATAAGCAATGAGTTCGCACGGTATTACGCAGATCTATACAACCTTAACCAAAACGGGCAAATACACCAACCCCAAACCACAGGCATCAAAGGCTACCTTCAGGACCTTCACCTCACAGAACTGACCCCGACACAAAAGTTGGAACTCACCCAACCGATATCAGCAAACGAGATTATCTCGGCCATAAGCGCCCTGCCGACGGGCAAATCACCCGGACCTGATGGCTTGGATAATCTCTACTACAAAAAATTCAGTAACACGTTGGCCCCACATCTAGCTCAAACATTCCAAGACGCGATAGCCCACGAATCACTACCCAAAGATGTATTACTAGCACACATCGTTACGCTGCCCAAACCAGGAAAACCACCCACAACCCCCCAAAATTTCAGACCCATATCACTACTGAACACAGATGCTAAACTCTTTGCAAAAATACACGCCACCCGACTAAGTAAGATCCTTCCTCACATTATCCACAATGACCAAGTAGGGTTCGTGGCGGGCAGACAGGGATCGGAAAATACGAGAAAAGTATTAGACATAATTCACAGCTACAAGAAGACACAAAAAGGGGGGCTACTGATATCATTAGATGCCGAAAAAGCCTTCGACCGCTTACACTGGGGCTTTCTAGAAGCGGCACTGCTCAAATTTGGAATACCTGAGAGATTTTTGTCGGCGGTGAGGGCCCTCTATAGCCACCCCACCGCGCAAGTACTCAATGCAGGGTTTTTGTCTGACCCCTTCTCGATCACAAACGGAACAAGACAGGGCTGCCCACTCTCCCCCCTACTCTACGTCCTAGCGCTGGAGCCCCTGGCGCAAACCATCAGGGACCATACCTCTATCCACGGAACTATAATCGGGCATAAAGAATACAAAGCGAACCTGTTCGCTGACGATATCCTGCTTACCCTCACGCAGCCACAAATCTCCCTCCCAAACCTATTAGCAGCTATCACAGAATATGGAACTCACTCCTATTATAAGCTCAACGTGACGAAAACCCAAGCCCTAAGCATAGGGATCCCAGACCGAACATTACGCACACTCCGAGCATCATTCTCCTTTGATTGGAGATCTGATTACATTACCTTCTTGGGGCTCAGACTCACAAAAAATCCGACTGAGCTCTTGAAGTATAACCACGAGACACTCTTAAGAGACATAACCGAAACACTGAAAGGGTGGGAATCCAAATTCTTGACCTGGCTAGGTAGGATAGCAGCAATAAAAATGTCCATCCTCCCTAAATTGCAGTATCTGCTTCGAACACTGCAAATACCTATCCCCAAATCATATTTGGAAAAGTTCCAAGCTACGCTGACCAGATTCGTGTGGGAAAACCGCAAAATCCGTGTCTCCTCAAAACTCTTATACAAACCCCTAGATCACGGTGGACTTGGGCTGCCAAACATCAAAGAATACTACAGAGCTGCATTGTTAGCATCTGTGGTGACCTCCCATGCAACTATTTCCCCCCCACAATGGATTGAGCTAGAGTCACACTGGTCGCACCCCGCGGGCATACACTTTCTCTTTTGGATACCCAAACGCAACCGCCCGAGCATGCCAAACATGTTGCGAACCACTGACCTACTCCTCCACACATGGGACAGATTAAAACACCATCTAGGCGAGCAACACGTGTGGTCTCCAGCCACCCCTATATCCTGCGTACACACTATTAATCCATCCTTCGACTACCGGCCCTGGCGCAAAGGTGGATGCACCTCCATAGGCCAACTGTTAGGAAGCAACGGAATTTTGCCATTCCCTGACCTACAACGCAAATTTCAACTACCAACGAGAGCGGTGTTCTCATACCTCCAACTAAAAGCACTCCTCACACACAGCCCCACACTCTCGCGGCCGCCGACCATAGCTTTCTTCGAGAAAGCCTTCCTAGCCCCTACCACGCCAAAAAAGTTACTAGCCTCCATTTACCGTGAACTGACAGTCCCGACGGAACGTAGCTATGAAAAATTTATGACAGACTGGCACGACGACCTGCACCAAATCTTTGACGTCAAAAGCTGGAAAACAGCAATGTTAGCCCATAAAGGAAAGACAAGCTGCGCATCACACTTAGAACTGATGAGGAAAATCCAGTATCGCTGGTACATGGTACCAGACAGGCTGGCGCGCATCTACCCGAACACATCCAGACTCTGCTGGAGATGTTCACAGGAACCGGGAACGATGTACCACATCTGGTGGACCTGCCCTAAGCTCAGAGAGTTCTGGCAGATGGTAGGCGACGTCTCCACCGACGCACTGGGGACGAATGTTACACTCACACCTGAAGTGTGTCTCCTGTTCATGCCGTTAGAAAACATATCCAAACCAGCCTACACCCTACTCTTCCACATCCTCATGGCTGCAAATCTGTTGATAGCCAGAGCATGGAAAGCAGTGGGGGTCCCGGACCGCACTGCCCTTACAACACAGATCACCCTCAATATAGACTACGAAATAATGGCACACAAAAACATTAACCCTAAAAAACATATTCAGGCAGCGGGCAACATGTGGGACACATACATTAAAACCCAGGCACGTACGGAAAACACCCCCCCAGACTCAAACTCACAAGACCACGGGGAAACTAGAGCAGGCGAAACACCACAGGGCAAAACCTGACACACCAAATAAGAGGTAAAAACCTCCGGGTTAGAGGTTTGCAAATAGGAGCGGGTAGGGGTGACGGAGTTGGGGAAAAGAGGGAAGAGAGAGGGGAAAAAAAAAAAAAGAGCACACTCCGGGCTGCGCTCTAGGCTCTCGACCCTGGTGTCGCAATATACAACGAACGATCCAGCACACCTGGCAGTGGCAACCAACACAGGCACCAGGCAACCGGTAGAACATAGGGAAAACAATTATGGAAAACATGGAACGTATTCCACTTTGCACAAGAGGTCTGCCCCACCAAGACATCGTAAAGCAAATCTCCTTTGTACATAGTTTACCCCCCCTACCAGCTCATCCCATTCCCCGCCCTTCCCCCCTTCTCTTTCTTTCTCTTTCTTTTTCTCTTTAGAAGTAAAAAGAGTCATGCGACCCGACGGACTGGGAAAGAGATGGGAGGGCATCGGATATACTGGAACACTGTCCCCTCAGGGTGCAGTGACAGCAATGATTCCACCAAGCAGGCATGAACACACATCAAATGACAAAACAATCAGCAGCCCATCAGATAGGCACATGGCAGGGCCCGACGTAGACACAAGCGGGGAATAGAGCTGCACAACTAGACACGTAGAAATCACAAAAAGGAAATAACCCCTGTGGCCAGACATCATGCAGAAGTACCCCTCCAGCCACATAGTCAGATAGACCATCTCAAACCTAGACACACCCTATCCGAGATGACTGGCACTCAGAAACCCTCCCCCCCTCAAGTAATGCACGCTATGTGAGTATGTCTATAGATAAACGGCCTAGAGAGCTCCATCGCCAAAACTGCTACACAGGCATATACACTAACAGACCACTAGGTGAATGTTTATCTCAAATATTTGTCAGATATGAGAATGTAGCAAAAATTGTACTGAGAATATCAACAGCAAAACATTGATAACTGTGTATATTCACCCACAAACAGCGCGGACATAGGCACGGTACAGGACTATAAAATACGCTTATATGCCAAAATATCAACAAGGGAATATCTATGCCAAACAGACACCAAACGCGCACACACACCATAATAAACGTTTGCAATAAGTGTATAAATCGTTATTGTGCAACACCTGTTGGAAATGTGGAATCTAATCCCTACACCCTCCCTTCTACTTTCTGTACCCACGTACCTTTTCGCTGACTCAATAAAAATTGTCAAATTGAAAAAAAAAAAAAATAATATGTTCAATATTTAGTAGTTATTCAGTTTTTATGTCTTAAATGGGCAATAAA
Source organism: Pelobates cultripes (assembly GCA_933207985.1). NCBI lineage: Eukaryota > Metazoa > Chordata > Amphibia > Anura > Pelobatidae > Pelobates > Pelobates cultripes. Next base: position 136,254,892 of record OW240920.1, on the reverse strand, counting down.
TATATTCAACACTGGGTGGTGTTTTTCTAGAACTATTAGGCAGAGTAGTAAAACATTAACTAATGAATTAAGGCACCTGTAATAAAAAGTTCTTTTTATATCATAGCGCTATGTAAACTCTCCACTGCCATCTAGTTAGCATTAGTTAATACTCTATTACTTTGCCTATTATTTCTGCAAAAACACCACCTAGTGTTGAATGCACTTATTGCACATTTAAAGCGTCTCCATCACCCTCAACCCCAAAAAATGAGTATTTCATAAAGATAAATTCTTTACAAAATACTCACACTGACTGTTTTGGAATTTCACTTAAATTCTAACCCAGTCACAAGATATACTAAGACAAACTAGGCACTATTTTGTCTCGGGATTTTTCCTATGTTTGATACGCTTGACAAAAGGAGGAGTTACCTCGTGTATAGCTTATCAATTGCCGCAGCTGTCACCAGTGACGGTTGTAGGGAATAGTAGCTTTGTCTATGAATGATGTCAGAGGATCCTCCATAGATTTCAGTGCTGTACTTACGCGCAAGACAAGAGCCCTGACGTCAGCTCCTGGCAGTTGAATTGCCGGGAGCTGAAGAGGATGCACCAGATCAAGAAGACGATGCCAGCGAGGGACAGGCTCAGGAAAGTAAATCTCACCCCCCCACCGCACCCCAGCAACCAGACACCCAGCAAATTATGCAAAGAGACCAGGCGGTGACAGGCCCCCTTAAAGACATATAAACTGTAGTGCTACTAAATAATGTGCATTTTATTATTATTATTATTATTATTATAAATTACCGCTAACATGATATCTATACTGAAAAACTATTCTAAGAAGCTGAAAAAAAAAACTTTTTTTTCAACTAAACCTTATACATTTTTTGCTACATGTTTCTTTGCTTTCTAGAAGGATTAGAGGCTGAACCCTGGTTGGGACTACAACAATATTGGCATCATTAGCATTAAATAAAATCTAGGCCTCAAGCAGACTCTTTCCTAACTGCTGCGGAGGATAGAAAAAAAGACTGACTGATGGGGAAGGGATGGGTCTATTTATACCAATCTCTGATATTAGTATCTACATCATCTACAAGAGTAACCAATAACAGACTCCATCGAGTAGGAACCTGGGGTGAAAACAGGAAGAGCTCTGGAGGAGCCAGTGATTCTGCTTCAATTACCTAATAGACTCTTGCTTGATTTGGTAACTGAATGGTCTGTCTATACACATTATAGAGTAAACATGATGAAGGCTTCTTTTAAAGCACTGACAGCCATAGAGCTATGGAAAATGTGGTTTTCTAACCCCAATCAAGGCCTCAAGGTTACACTGAAGGGCACTATAACAATTTAATCTCGTTGAGTTGGTTATAGTGCCTGGAGTCCCCAGCACTGTCTGTCCTTTCAATGTTAAATCACTTTGAACGGTTTAGCACTAAATAAGGATCTCTGGCTGTCCACAGCCCAGCCAGCCCTTACTGGAGGTGTGGCTAAGGCAGAGATTACACACCTTCTTCTAGTCATACCAAGTCATACCTGGTTGAAAGCTGTCAGTTGCAACTCTCAGCCTATCACAACTGCCCATTGCTGCTCACTCGGTGTAATACCTCCTCGTTATCACAATTAGTAAGCCCTCTCTTTAGTATTAAAACATTAATTATGGTTTTAGTCTAAGTTGAGGTTATTCTTCTAACTCATAACTGGTGGTGTTTGTCATCATTTGTGGTACGTGTACGAAAGTGTAACGTAGGAGAGTTAGGTAATAAAGTAGAAAACACTTTATTCTTACCTGAGGGCTCCTCAATGGATACGGTTATGTATAAATAAGAGCCATCAAGTTCATCTAGACTATGATACCCCAGTTCTTCCACCGCCTTCTTACTATTGAAATTGAAAACTGCTTCTCCATCAATCACCTAGTGATAGAAAAATAAAATATGGGGGAATTGTAATATAAATGTCAGTGATTTTTAAATTTCCAATTTGAAAAAGAATATGACGAAATGTCCGCATTTCATATTTTTAGCACGTATGTTTCGGACCTTTGGAATTTTGACATCTCCACTTATTGTGTTTCCTTTGTATAACTCTGGTCAAATAATTGCTTAGTACGAAAGATCTTTAAATGCTAGACAGTTCATCCACAGTCATTACATTTCTCACCTGCGATACATCAATTGATTTAGGCATCAGTGTCCTTTCTCCATTTTGAATAATCCCATAGCGAATATAGGCCATTCCTTGGTTAACTTTTTTATTGTAGTAATAGCTGTAAAATAATTATATGGGTCAGAGGTACAGTCCATTGGTCACACCTCCCCTTCTACCTCTTTGCAGCCACTTACACTTTTAATAAAGCCAGGTCCTGGTGAAACGCATTGTTAAGTGTTAGGTGTATTGTAATATTGTTTTATTTATCTAATTTATTTCTATTTTTGATTTTGTTGTTTTTATTAATAAAAGTAATTTTTTACTGGACCTGATTTCCTGCGGCTGGATTCCTGAGATATACATCCTTGGCTGGGATAATACCACCTGTGCCTATCAGATTGAGGAAACCTAACTTTGCTCTAAAGCATGTGAGTAGGTTTTTATTATTTTATTGTGTTTTACACTCCATTCCTAGGGTGTACACTATTGTGGTTTCACTTCTCTTTTAAATATATACCCAATGTGGTGAAACCGACCTCGCCACTGGGCATTGGAGAAGACTAATTGCCAGCCTCCTGCCATGTGACTATGGCCCCTGGGATGTATTGCCCTTTAAAGACATGAATTGGGCATAATGGATTTGTGTTGTGCTGCTGCTGGCCCTTTAAGAACCATCTGGGGACATACTGTGGAGTTACTGGGTGGCCACCATTTCATGTATCAGAGGCACATGGTGAGAACAATGGATGAAGCACATGGTGAGAACAATGGATGGCGGCCATTTTAACTCACAGACACTGTTTTGACTTTTCTACACGGTGCCATCTCGCCGGTATTTGGTGCACAAAGACATCGTTCAGTAGTTTTAAACTACAGAACAGGGGACACATTTAACAGTAATTTTTTTTTCATATATCCTGCATATGTTCTGCGGAATCTGCATTAAACTGTATCTTCCAAACTACTGAACAGATCTGGGTGAATTTTGGATATGTGGTTCACCCAGATACCCCGGTTCCGAGGATATATTCTGGGGTTATTGCATGTTTCGGAGTCCCAGTGATATGTTTTATAATACAGTATTTCTCTGCCTGTGATAATTATATTAACAATTGTGTTCAGTAATCATATCACAGGCACAGGGGAGGATTTTGTGTGGGAGTGTCTGTGTGTATTGTACGGATTGATTGGTTGTATTTCAAAACCCTGTGGGCAGTACTATGTTTGTGGATTGTGAATAAAGGAGGCTGTATGTGCTAGCAGAGTCATTTACTCAGTTACTGGGGGAATCTGCTACAAGGGATTGCTATGCTCTCCATATTCCCTTGCTCCTAAGCTCTTGTAAGAGCTTGTTCCTGTCTTGCTCTCTGGAGGAGTCTACGGTGGTTATGGTGTCAGCTGGAGTGCTTGGAGCCCTCAGGAAGCGCTAGGAGCATCCTTCAACAGAGGTACCCAGTCGGGGTGCCAGGTGATCCGTTACACCCACAACGAGAGATCCACATCACATATATAAAAGAGTTGCGATCATACCACTTCAGACAATAATTCTGGAGCCAGTACTTAGGCTGCATAATTTGTGAGTGTGCATCTTTTACACTAACCAAATTTTGCCAATAAGCTTCATCACATACTTTTATTTGTCTTCCATATTTTTTATGAGGGTACCCATTGTCACAAGGATTATCTGAAGAACCTGCGCTACACTATATCCATAGGTGGGGATCATTCCGCTCAGGCGTTCAAGTGGGAGTTAATTAAAGCTCCATGCAAATGTGAGTGCACAATTTTATTTACCCTTATTTTACGAAAAGTATCTAACCTGCTACACTATCAGTTCCTTTTGCCTCTACTTTTTGTCATTGTATATATATATCATTGCATATATCTCCAAAAGGACATGTCAGGTGCTCCACCAACCTCTTCTGTATTATCTTATCCCTTATCAGACAAGAGAGACGCTGTATTTGGTAATTAAGCTGCCTATTAGACTATATCAGTATTGTACAAGCGCTGAATTTTTTTATGTTTTTATTTATTCATTAAAGTGTCATTTTTGGGGGGAAATTCAAAGTAAATTTAACATAAGAACAGCCGCATTGGAAATATGGTATTTTATTTATTAGTTTTAGTTCAGCTATTTTTGGTCAAAAAATTGGAAATTCCATTTTAATTCTCAACAATTCTCATTTTAGTGACTAATCCTGCCGGACTCTAGTCCTAGATAAACATTAATATAATCTGTTATTGAATAATTTGTATAGAACCTAGGCATCCAACATGCAGCCCGCCAGACCTCAAAGTGTGGCTGAGAGGGCCCAATCCCATCGTGTGGCCAGGGGCGTATTAGCCGCGAGGCAAACAAGGCATTTGCCTTGGGCGGCATTTTTCAGGGGGCGGCAAAAAACGCCGCCCCCCAAATGCCCAGGGCAAATGCCTAGTTAGCCTCGCGGCTAACTGACATCCCGAGCGGGTGGGCGGCGCTGGCAGGCGGGCGGCTGGCGAGGGAGCTCTTCCCTTGAGCTGCTCAGCTCCCTCGCGCGCCGCAGAGTGAGGCTGGGAGCCGGAAGATGACGTCATCTTCCGGCTCCCAGCCTCACTCTGCAGCCGGTGTTCTATCAGTCTGGTATACTCCGTCAGATTGCTATACCCACATCACTTCAGGGGAGGGGAATCAGCTGTCTCCTGTGCTGCACATGCGTGCTAGCACTCCTGCTACTCCTCCACAGCAAGGTCCTGGAAGGTAACTAAAACTAGTTTTACACTTTCATTATAGTTAGTGCATTCACTAAGCTTAGGCACACGGGACATTTAGGGTTAAGTGAGGGTACAAATTAGGGTTTCTATCAAAATGATAGAACACCGGCACGCGAGGGAGCTGAGCAGTCAGCTCATAGGAAGAGCTCCCTCGCCAGCCGCCCGCCTGCCAGCGCCGCCCGCCCGGCAGCCACTGGACCACCAGGGAGAGAGAGACCTCCCCCCCCCCAGCACTCCCAAAGGTAAGGAGGTTGGGGGGGGATTTAAATTAAAAAAAAAAGTTACTGTGTGTGTTTGTGTATGTATGTGTGTGTCTGTGTGTGACTGTGTGTGTGTTTGTGTCTGACTGTGTGTGTATGTGTCTGACTGTGTGTGTTTGTGTCTGTGTGTGTGTGTGTGTTTGTGTCTGTGTGTGTTTGTGTGTGTGTGTGTTTGTGTCTGACTGTGTTTGTGTCTGACTGTGTTTGTGTCTGACTGTGTGTGTGTCTGACTGTGTGTGTGTCTGACTGTGTGTGTGTGTCTGACTGTGTGTGTGTGTCTGACTGTGTGTGTGTGTGTCTGACTGTGTGTGTGTCTGACTGTGTGTGTGTCTGACTGTGTGTATGTGTCTGACTGTGTGCGTGTATTAAGAAGGTGGGGCGGGGGGAAAGGTTGGGTGGGGGTGGCGCGGGGGGAGGGGGGCGCCTGAGTTTTGTCCTGCCTAGGGCAGCACAAAACCAGGATACACCACTGCGTGTGGCCCATGCACTTAGGGCTACTTTATGGTATTGTGTCTTCAGGGGCTCAGTCAGTGCTGTGGTCCTTTAACAGTGTGACTGGGTTGCTGTGATTATGTCAGCCAGCGCTGGGAGGAAGTGACAGCTGGTCACTTCCTTCCAGCTAACAGAGAGTGCTGCATGTAAGGAGACAGAGAGGAGGGGAAGAGTGGCAGAACTGGAAGCTCTCAACCAGTCTCAACCAGCCACTGGACTTCAGGGAAGCTACCCTCCTGCACCCAAAAGGTAGGAAACAGGAGGGTGGTAAAAATGTTTGTGTGTAACTGTTTGTGTTTATCTGTGTGTCTGCATATGTATTTGCGTGTCTGTTTGTGTATCTTTGTGTCTGTATATGCATCTATCTGTGCATCTGTATGTGCATCTATCTGTGTGTCTGTATATGTATGTGTATGTCTGTGTGTGTCTGTTTATCTGGACGTGTGTCTGTATGTGTATCTGTTTGTATGTGTGTCTGTGGGCCTTGTGTATGCCTGTGTATCTGTATGTGTGCAAGTGTTTGCATCACATTGCATCACTTCTGATGAAGTAACCCACTACAGAAAAAAACTGCTATAGAACTTACTTTGCTTTCACTTTGATTTCAAAATTCTCGAAGTTGTCATGGCAAATGAAATTTTTCTCTGGTTGAATGGAGATAAAGAATCTTGGCAGAACTGAAGAAAGAAATTTGTATAAAATGTAAATGTATTAATTTTTCAATGAATTAACTGTATTTCTGTTAAAATCCAAAATAACGATTTTAAGTAAAAATATACCATATTCTTTCACTTCAAAATTTGCCGCAGTAGATGTCGTGAAATCGTTTTCATAGGCAGCATGAATAGACCACATTCCAAATCTAAGGAATACAAAGAGGCGTGACGATCCACACTATTGGCATTCATTTCACATTTCTATATCGTTTTAAATTAACCATTAATTTTTTTTATAGGTAAAATGAGACAGATAGAAAGGCAGACAGACAGACAGACATAGTGTAACGTGTTCTGGTTATTATCTAAAATAAGCATGAAAAACAATGTCAAGATTATTAACTAAAATTAGAATTGAAAGTAAATGTCACATTTAGTGGGAAATCACTAAAACTGGAAGCAAAGATAACTTCGAGAATTTTACCAGTTTGGCTTTTTAGCCTTACATTTGAAATTCACTTTGAATTTACTTTGAATTCTGACTTTAGTGAATAAATAAATCAATAAGTATATATCAAGCCCTGTAAGCACCCAAATAATATGAATTGTAAAAATCACAACCAGTCGACCTCATCGGAGTATATTTTGCCCCTGTACCATAAAAACTGATTTTAACAATAAGGCATTTCTTAACTCATTAGGTGCTGGACCACCCAGAACTTAAAAAGTACTCAGTGGGCTCAGTGTTCTATATACAATGAGTTATGAGATCCCCTGTTCACTGGTTAGTAAGTACAGCCCCGACGGACTGTGACCTCAATTACACAATGGTAGAAGAATACAAAAAAAAAATAAGACAGTACTTTGGGTTGGTGGGGATCTTGAAATCAGGGAAGGAAATTATTCCAGTGACATCATTTTCTCCCATAATGTCCACTTTGACTTTTTCTGGGTCCTTATAATTAAACAACAAAAAATAAATAAACATAAAATGAAATCAAATGTATTTGAGAAAAGTTTTTTTTAAGTACAAACAGAACAGAATGACTACAATTTGGGCACCAAATGAGGCCCATTTGGTCTTATTATATTGATGCTTAATTAGGATGACATTAATTCCCTTAAGGACACATGACGGAAATATTCCGTCATTATTCCCTTTTATTCCAGAAGTTGTGTCCTTAAGGGGTTAATTCCCTTGTGGCTGACATCACATGCCGTATAGGTACGAAACAGCATAAGATTTGCAATTCTTCTATTTCTGAAGCTTTTCCAGCTGATATAAATAAAAGTTTTTTATTATTTAGCCCAGTTGGGTAAAAAGTAATTCCTTTATCTGATTTTTGTACTGGTTTTTGTATCCCCTGTTACATTTTCTCCCAACTTGATACAAGTCCCTAACATCTTGTGTTGTTCAGTTTACATTTCACATAAACCATCACTTATTGTGAAAGAAACCAATGTAGGGCTGTGAAGATAGGACAATTACTAATAACTCCTCCAAGGCCAAAATTTACCAGCTCTGACCTAGTGTGATGGAGAGATGGTACGTAATTATTTCTGAGGCAGTCGTTCTTTTTCAAACTAACCTGCACAGCCGTGAGCACATTCATTAATGTGCCAACACTGCATTTTATGGGGATAGGGAATGTTGGGAGATGTCCCAAATTGGGACTGTCCAGCTGGATCTGGGACAGTTGGGAGGTATGTTTCAGTCCATTTTTACATTTTTGTATTAATATGGTTCTTAATACAACCGTATGAATAAATACAGACCTCAAAGGTTAAGGTGACTCTGCGTCGCGCTGGCTTTAGCTCTTCATCCATTGAATAAACCCTCATTTTTACTGTAAAATAGAAGTCAATCATGTAATGTCATATACTATTAAAATCAAATCATGACAGGGGAATTACTAACTGAGCAGTTCACCTCAAATCATCCATTAGAGACTAAACCGAATAAAATTAAAGGAACACTGACAGAATTTTAGCATGCATTGGCAGTTACATAATCTTCCCTAGTGCATAGTACATTTCGTTTGTCATCTTTTTTTTAATCAGTGTAGTACACATTTTAAACATTAACATTATATAAAAGTGTAAATACCCTTATTTCCTGGGGGGTTGGGGAGGGGAGGGGGGCAAGAGGCAGATCCCCAGGTGTTGTCGAACTATAACTTCCATGATGCTTTGCATGCCTTTGGAATGCTTTAGAATGACAAGGCATCATGGTAGCTGTAGTTTTAAAACATCTAGGGATCTACCTTTTAGGCACCCCTAGTTTAGAGTAATACAATAGAGAGACTTGAGACCCAATAGAGACTAATGTGAGATGGTCAGAACATCTCGACTTCACCAACACTGGCTCAGAAGATATGAAAGACTGTACTAAGCTTCCCCATAGATATAGGAATCTAATTACCATGCTAAAACCAGTCAAACTCCAGGGAGGGAACATAATATATATGTAGAGATAATGATTTTCACATTTCTTCGAATACATTACCAGATTGGTCGGGAGTATAAACAGGTTTGTCTGTCTGAATGAAGAGGAACCCGTTATTATATGTCACCGGCACCTTCTCCTCTTTGGTGAACACATTGGATAATGCGTGCAGGTACACAAATTGCTCCGTGTTGCTTTTTCTAGGTAATTGCTTGGGTTGAATCTGTAATTAAATTGAGGGTAGGTAAATTCATCACGGAATGCTTGCAGTAAATTTAGAGAATCCTAAATAATTCCAGAAGGTCGTTGTAGAAGATGAGCATGTATTTATCTCCAATGCACCTCTCATACCAGTAAGTACTAAAACAGCATGGTACATGGTGCTTGTTTTACAATGGTTTGATAACCACTTGACTCAAAACTGCACTTCCCTATATTTATAATCATTATTTTTTCTTCATTGCACTGGATCTCAATATATATGTGCTGTCATTTTGTTCTCTTCTGTTTAGGATGATTACAATTTGCCCCTCTGTGGGGTTGTGGGTAAATTCCAAGCACCCCATTGTAAATTAAAAGCATTTGTTTATTCTTCAAATGGGGGCCTCCATCTTGGAAATGTGTGCCCTGGCTGTGCCTAGACTGAACTGCATTGTTATACCAATTGCTAAATATTTCATAAAAATGTAAAAATATACACACATGAAAAATGTTTAAAGACTTATAGATTATTTTTAATGTTTTATTTAATGGCGTAAGTCCAAAAAAGTGACATTGTAATTTTTTTTTGTGACAGGTAGAGTTTCATTATAGTTAAACTGCGAAAAGTAATATAAATTTACAGAATAAACACAGACACAATGTATATTCTTACCATCAGATATGTTAGGCCTTGGTAGTTGTTTCCCGAGTTCAGCACCAGACTCTGAGATGCATATTCAGTTTTTTTATCCGGATAGCTAAGTAAAGAAATTTTTATCTTCAAATCTTCCTTCATACCGAATGCCTGAACCACCACTGTTTCTGAGGCTCCGACTCTCCATACTCGAGGCCCTAAAACAATGTACCTGTGTGGGGGGAAAAAAAAACAACAGATAAACTAAATTGTTATGTAATGTGACCTTAAATCCGGGAGCTTAAACTTGATTCTCTGGGCTCAAAATCCTGTCAGAGATTCCTTTATTTAGAATTAAAAGACATTTCAACATATTTCCTAACCAGAGCTGGAACTTGGCAAATAGATGCCTGTTTACAAGGGACACCTACCCAGACTAACAATGTGTACTTTTTTTCCTTTTTTGATACTGTATAACTATATTGAACTATATTATATTTATTTGTAATTTGCAGAAGCAGTGAGTCAGAGATGTTCAGACTTACTTTCTCCAGATCATGAAACACGCCAACAGAAAACTGTATTTTTATTACTTATTTTTTGGGGGCGAGGTGCCTGAGAGTTCTGCATCTACACAAATAGATGCTACAAGTGGGACATTGGAATAAATGAGAGCAGGATGTATGTCTGCAAGGGATGTATCAGCAATGGTTTATTGTTAACATGTTAAAGAGGGTTTGCAAAAAAAAGTACCAAGTATTGATGTGATGGTGACAAGCCACTTATCTGGCAGAAATTAACACTAATCGCAACTACAGAAAGGTACTGCACTGGTTTCACACAGCCACTGGCACGTTTAATGACTTGCATGATTGATTGACTTATTCTCAGTGGGACAACATAAACTAATAACCAGAATGGCCGAACAACCGTCCCAGACTGAGAATGTCCTTCTCTGAATTTGAGACAGTACACTACCTAGTGTCTTTTCATATGTTATAGTACAGGGGTAGGCAACCTTCTTTATAGTTCTGCAATATCCTTCTTTAAAACTGCTGCCCACAATCACACTGCATCTTTAAGAAGGGGGTATTGCCATTCATTTATAAAGACGCACAATTATATTTTGATCACATTAATTAATACCCCTCTTTATACACGAAAGCACCTTACTAGCTTTTGCAATGGCAGACCAGCATTGCATACTGTTGCCCAGTTTGCCATCTATAATTGTTCCCAAGTTCTGTTTATTTAATGTTATCCATAAATCAACCCCAGTTAATGTATATTTTGGAATAAATGCATGACTGTACATTTATCTGTATTGAATCCCATCTTCCACTTGCCTGCCCAGTCCCCCAAGTTATCCAAATCCCTCAGTAGAGAAGTTAGGGAGAGTTTAAAATGACAGGACGAAAACAAACACAATGAAATATTTGGCTAAACAGATATGTAAAAAAAAAAAAATGAAAAAAAAATTGAAAAAAAAAAATTACACTGTAATATTGCCTAAATAGAATATAAATAAAAATACGACTGCAATCAAAATCCATTCTGTCCATATGAAAAATATATATTTATAACAAATAAATGAATGCATTTCAGAATACAAACTGATATTTACTTACGTTCTTTCTTGGCAATGGATGTTCCCATAGAGAGCAAGTAGGAGAGCGATTTGTAATAAAATCATTGTTGGTGAAATTTAGATGAATGAGTGCGATGACATGAGTTATGAATTAAAGGTATATGTGTCTTTTCTATAAAGTTCCGAGGTTTAAAAAGTTTTCAATTTTGCTGTGGTGACTGGTAGTCAGCTAGAAGACAGAGGAATGAAATCCTCCAGTGTTTTGGAGGAAACTGCCCAATTCTGCAACTTTGCCCTGTAGTTTAGAGTTTGGCTGATAAGGTTAGGGATTATCTGTTGACCACGATTACAACAGAAACCACTGCATGCAGGGATACTAGGCAAATACGTGCTAATGACACATTGTTACGGAGAGAGGTGTCAAGTGCATTTGATATTAGTCAAATAAAAATAGCATGTGAACCCCCAAGTATTTGTGACATTGTTAAAGATCTAAATCCTTGTGTCAATTTGGGAATTAAAAACCCAAAATAGCCTGCATGCCAAAAGATTACTATTCGCCCCTTGAATATTTCTACACTTTGCTCTGTTGCTCTCTTGCAAAATCAAAATAAACTTTTACAATTTGATTTACACAACATACCTAACAGTAACATGTTACTGTTACACAAAAGTTATTTAAACAAAAAAACAAAAAAACAGCCTTTTGGGATTTTTGTCAATAGGTGGAGAAAAGACGTGACAACGCACGCTAGGCACGCCATGCTGCTGATGTAGGACGCTCTGAGTGTCTAACAAAAATTGGTAAGGGACAGGAATAGCAAACTGCATTTGATCTGTGTTCAGAGTAAAGGAGGAGGAGACTCGGCCGTAAATACATAGAGAAGGAGAGGAATACTACCAGGGAACCCCGGGAGATACAAACCAAGCCACGATATAACTTTCATGGTAGCGTATCTAGTAAGGACGCTGATACGGAAAGCCCTAGCAAGCCTATGCCGCAAGGAAAGTGTGGACCGCCAGGAGATTGACAAACGTCAGCATTAGAGTCTTTGGTCGGAGTGACGAGATAAGACCGGAAACTGATAATCCAAAGTCAGAGTAAATTATTAAAGTGATATTAGACAACTCATTTCTATATTCACTCCTCCTTTTATTTTATGAAGCAGACCATTGTGCAAAAGGAAAATCCGCAAATGGTCTATGGGCAAATGATGCATAGCCCAATACTATAAAACAAGCATTATTATTTGGAAGAGAAAGAGACATACAAATTTAGTTTCTCTCTGCTGAAAAGCCCCTTGCGCAGGAAAAGATTGAAAGAGAGGATGGAAGAGGAAAAGGAAAAAGAACAGAAAATAACAAGAGAAAGGTTATAAAAGAACACAAAATCTCATTCTTTTGAAGCACTTCGCTTGGGTTCCCCATTTTGTGTTTTGTTTTTACTTTTTTCTATTTTGGTGCTTCATTGTAATGATAGTAACTAAAAAAAAATTATTCCAAACAAGAAGCAAAAAAGGAAAGAGAGAAAACAATAGATCACAAAAGTGATAAAGGAGAGAATAGTTAGTCAGCTAGCACTTTATGGTGACAAAGATTCTGACGCACCTTTACTAATAGAGAAGGAAATTGGCCTCAGACACATTGACAAAAGAGCTTCAATATATTGACCGAGACCAGTTAAATCTGTAAAGTGGTATAAGTAGAACCTACACCTTCAGTGGAGCGCTTGAAATAGAATAAAATATATATGTAAATGGGGTAAATTGTTATTGGGATCCCACAACACTATTATACCACAGAGCCAGGACTGTAAGGCTCTGAACAAAGTGAGCACTATATCTATCCAACCTTTTTACTTGTATTTTTTTATTGACAGACTACACATTGGTTTCCTTTCATCTTTTGTTCTATTTCTGTGAGAGAACTTCAAAGTGGACGAAAGGTGTGATGCTGCCCTAAAAGCATAAAAGCCCAGTTACGGAGCCAATATATAGGCTCCTTTAAATGTGAGTGATCCTACTTCTCTACCATTTATTCTATTAAATTTTGTATACCATCTGCACTATATTGTGTCTATTTTTATCTTTTGTATGTATCATAAGTTAAAGATTTTAACAAGGTAACGTGGAGTAAGCTTACCCCATTTACATATATATTTTATTCAAATTTTATTTCAAGAGCACTCCACGTAAGGTGTAGGTTCTACTTATACCATGTTACAGATTTTGAATTTTGGGTGCAGATGAGAGGGTATTCCACACAAGTGTATAGAGCTGATGTTGTCTAGCACTTTTTTGTATACACACCCCTCCCAAAAGGAGGTGTATATTGTTTGTATTTATTGAGACCAATTAAATGCCTGTTTTGACACAAAACTGGGCAAAATCAAAGATGAAATTCATAGTATAACAGATGAATTTGAAGGAGAATTGATGAAGATAATAAATAAAATCCAATTCTTGGAAGAAAATTTTGAATATTTAGTTCTACAGAGTAATCAACAGCAGGACAAGATCTTATCATCGGAAAAAAGAATAGAACAATTATACTGAACAAAATTATAAACGCAACACTTTTGTTTTTGCCTCCATTTTTCATGAGCTGAACTTAAAGATCTAAGACTTTTTCTATGTACACAAAAGGCCTATTTCTCTCAAATATTGTCCACAGATCTGTCTAAATCTGTGTTAGTGAGCACTTCTCCTTTGTGAATCAATATAGTGAGGCATTAAAGTGAAGTGTATGTAAATAAACATTGAATAAACATACCTCATTTTTGTGAGTTACAGAATAGAAGTAAAGATAAAGTTAAACCAGTTAGGTGTACCTGTCTATACTGAACGGAAAACTGTATTTTAGGTATTATAAAAGTCAGTCAAGGGGGGCGGGGCCTGACATGGTGGATGGTTGTATTTTGACCAAGCTCCTCCACTATTCTGCCACACAGAGCGATCTACGAACTCAGTTAACCCAGTTTTGGGCACATCTTGTATAATCTTTGATGCTTTACATACCTGGTATGATGAGCAGCAGTCAGAGACCCAGCAGGAGTGTATAATATACTCTACCGGAGCTACAGCGGCCTGGTGTGCGCGAGCGGGAGAGGCGGCCGATCTCCCGGTACAGAGGTGCCCAGGACTCAGCAGCCCTTGAACAAGAGCCCCGTTACCCTCCCCCCTCGGAATGGTGGGGGTGATTCCGGCCCACTCCTGCGAGGATTTCAAGACCAAGTAGGAGTGTTAAGTAAAGGCATGGGGGATGGCGCTCTCTACCGCAACTCACCTATAATGGCGGAGACCTTGTGTTCCCCCAGAGACAGGGAAGGCTCGATATCATGTCCTGGCTGTACAGGACCTTTGCCAACTTCTGGCTGTGGCTGCAGCACAGGTTACACCATCTTTCTCCGCTGCAAGCAGGCGACCATTCACCTCGACTGCAGTCCCTGTCATCTCATCGGGAGTCCTCGGATTCAGCGGGAGAGCAGGCCCAAATATGATGGTGGAGGGAGCAGTTCAGCTCGCACAGACACAAGGCGGCACAGACACCGGTGTCAGCGCAGACCGCTGCTGGACCTCAAGTGACTTGCAAGGTAAAGAGGGGAATCCCACCGGCAGTGTATGCAATGCATCGCCAACCTTACCACGGGCTCAGGCTCCTGAGGCTCACCTACCCGGTGCAGGACTGGACATAAGCTGACTTGGGCTCTGGGACTGTGCAAGCATGGGCTCCTGGGGAGTCACCTTGTTCTCTTGCTGGTGTCCTGGTGGGGCAGCTGTGGTATTTCTGGCTTACTTGCTGCTTTTGGCATATTCTTTCCTAATGATTATTGTCTCACCTTTAATGGTTAACCCTCATTGTTTGCACTAGCACATATTATCATCTCAAATATAGGGGGGTCTCCTAAGGTGTACTCTATGCTTCTCTATCTTGTTTATCACTATATAAAAAAAAAGTGCAGTAATTTTAACATTCTATGCTCTATTCAGAGCTACTACTATCATATAACGCTATCCAGAATGTATATGCATGATTCATATGTATGATTCTCAATGCACTACTAAAATAAAGAATTTAAAATAATGAAAATAAGAAAATTCGGTCAAGGAGTTAAGCATTAGCACTAACATATCTACACTAGCATATACATGAGTGATGGCATACCACTGTGTGATGAACTAGGCCTAGAGTATACATCTATTTTCCCTTACTTATTTTTTTCCCTTCTTTTTCATTCCTTCCTTTCATTTTTCCCTTTTCCTTCCCTTTGACAAACTTTATCTGTATTTTGTGTATCATCACTCCAACTCTAGCCAAGATAATTGAGAAATATATACAATAGCTTAAATATCACATCTCTGAACCAGATAACGTGTTGGGTTATGAGGCTTAATGTGCCTCTGATAGCGTTACATTGAGTCAGGCTGTGTTCCTTGCTAGGGTAGTTCCAGAGTGAAGGTATACCGTGTCTGTTAGTATTTGGTTTAGGTAGTGGTGCCAGTGTTGAAAGAAGGCCCCCTCCGAGCCCGTGGCTCTCCGCTTCCCCCTAGTAGTGCAGAGCAGGTTTCAACCGATTATGTGGAGGCGGTATATTTTGAGATGTTAGTAACTGTTTAATCTGATGTATTTCAGTGTGTAGTTCCATTATAGGGCAGGATCCCTTGCCCATCCTTGTCCTCCCACTCAAGGAGTTGTTGGTGTCTTTTTGTTGTATTTTTTGTACGTTATGTCCTTGGGGGTACTACTATTAAGATTTACATGTCTTATCTGATTTATTGAAATAATTTCTTCTAAGCTTCTAATGTATAAATGACGTGTTATATTTAGAATTAAGGACACTACTCGTTTGAACGTCTGTTTTTGTTTCATATGATCTTGTTTATGATGTAAAAATGTAAATTAAAGATATAAAACAAAACAAACAAACAAACAAAAATAACAACCTATTGAAACTGACGTGGGTCGAGATTTCTGACGGGTCGGTCGAGTTGTCTCAGGTTTACCCAATTGTATGGCTCAAAGCATGTCCATTCTAGCACATGTCTCTCTGCTATGACATTCATACTATCATTACAAATCTTAAAGGATAACATATCATCCTTTATGTAACTGTGAACAATTTACAGTATTGCTTGTTTGTAGGTTGATTAAAAACGCCACCACCATGATTACTATCGCCCCTGAGCCAGCTCCAAAACCTGTACCAAAGGTTGAGCCACCTCCAAAACCTGTACCAAAAGGTACCTGAGCCGACCCAAAAACCTGTACCAAAGGGATCTAAGCCAGTGCCAAAACCTGTAGCAGAGGGACTTAAGGCAGTTCTAAATCAACCAAAGTCAGGACCACAACTGGTTCCACTTCTTGATTGCCTCATTCAGCTTTTGGAGAAAGATGCTCCTGCATTGCTGTAGAACGTAGGAAATATTCTGTGCGATTACAGGGTTGCCCAGAAAGAAAAACCATTGCTCTTTTTAATAATTTCCTAAACCAAGTGGAAATTATTCTGGTGGAAGTTGGTTTCTCTATGAATAACCTCCTGGGCAGAAAATTGTCAGTGACTACTCAAAATGTTGAATATTTATCTGAACCAGTTGCCGTTGTTTTGTTCCAATTTGTGGAAGACATTATTCAATGAGTAATTATAATTCTGGAAGATATCCAAATAGTTTGTGACTTTGTCATGATGTTCCTTTGACTCACGACATCCAATATCTTGCATGTGGCATGCTGGAAAGTGTGCTTCAAAAAATATCTCACATGCTGACTATTGTGGCTGATATTACTGGAGGAATCACCAAAATCATTGCAGGGCTATAGAGTCCAACAGTGAATTGCAGCAATGGGCTGTTGAATTATTAATTGAAGAATCTACCGTTCACTACTTTCTAAATGTCTTGTTCTTTTGGGCAAAGAAAAAAAATTGAAATAAAAAAACAAAACAGCCTTTTGTTGGTTACATGTCTATTGATGCACCTTTTACAATGAAAACTGTAAACAAACACTGGTGCAACCAATGGTCTTCAAAATTCAAATGGAGCCCACCTGAGTGCAATTAGAGTGCTGCATGATCTTAAAACAAATATACCAGTTTCAGACAGCATCATTAAAACTAAGAATCTAAAAAAAAGTTGGACATACAGTTCTGTGGAAGGTCTCGTCAAGATTGAGTTACAAAAAAATATTCCCACTCCCAGAGCATCCTCCGAGCCCCGTTAAATCCAATATTAGTATGGCAAAAGCACAATTCTGCCATCCAATAAAATTTAGAGATTGTATTAGCCAGAGAAGCAGCCAAGGAAAGATCTGGAAAGATCTGTAGGTGTGTTGGAAATTTATTTCTATTAGAAGAACCTGTTTCAATTTCTAAGACATGTGAGACTAGGGCAGAGGTACGTCTGCCAGCAGGATAATGACACTACACACAAAGCCAGTGCTTCATTGGAGTGGTTTAAACCAAAACCCTAAATATCCCACTCAAAGCCAAAGTCTTCAAGCATATCGAGACTTTTAAAATAACTTTTTACACAGTACACCACAATCCAATAGAAAAAACAGGGATAGTGCACGGGTAGAACCTGTCAAGTTAGACGGTACACCACAAACCAATGAGCTTGATCCATTAGAAGAATCCATGGATAGAGCACGAGTAGATTCTGTAGAGTTGGACAGTACACCACAAACCAATGAGCTTGCTCCATCAGAAGAATCCATGGATAGAGCACGAGTAGATTCTGTGGAGTCGGACAGTACACCACAAACCAATGAGCTCTTCTCTTTATGACAATCGTGTTTTTATCAGCCATCGTTACAGCAGAGAAAGCACATTCTCCACCACCTTGGTTGACTGTCTTAGATGGGACTGCAGTTGAGTAGTTGCGTCTTATGTAGCCAGTGCCACTCTCCTGCTTGCCATATACTACACACACAAGAACCTATATCTTCCAGCTTTAGTGCAATTTGTACTGCCCATCATGAAAATAAGACATAGTGGAGGCGCCCTATTACAGAGGTGGTCTGCATCAATTATGGGGACTACCAAGGTTAAAGGAGAAAAGAAGTTAGGGATTTATGTTAAATTAGGTCTACCTTCCATGCTATCCCACTCTAAGGGGCAGATGTTTTGCTAGACAACATGAGTCCTATACCTGGTATCGATACCAATAATATAAATGTTATAGAAAATGTTCAGGCAATACTAGATTGTGTACTTATTTATACAGCTCCCAAACTAGCACTATGCAACAAATGTTCCAAACATCAGTTAATAGGCTATGGCATGTAGTAATGGAAAAATGATATGCTCACCGGATAGTTAATTTGTTTCTGTATAGCTTTTAGTAAAGCATTCATTATCTCTTTGGCACATATAAGGAACTCATTGCAGGGAATAAAGATAAAAGCACCCAGATCTAGGCATCGGCACAGAAAAGCCTTAGGAGGGGGAATCGGTAACTGACAAGTCCCTATATGGTTTCCTATTGTTAACATATGTAGCACATAACTTTCTGGTTGCTGCATGGACCCTTTAAATGGAGAGGCTTAAAAATGATGAACCCAGGAGGGCTACATAAAATCATTGTTGCTCTGCAGGAATTGGATACAGTTTTATCATGTTCAAGCTGGATCACTTGAAATACTGAACTCGCTGTTTATCCGCTGCACAGCACTTTATTTAACTTCCTGGGCGCACAGCATTTTGATTGCAAGCCACGAGCATTCAATATGATGACGAGTAACAGTGTTTGTTCCTGCGTACAATACGCTGTACTGTATCCATATTCACACTCTAAAATCTGTTTCTTCAAATAAGCTGTGACTGAAAAATGTATTTATGAATAGTAAAAATTGTCCTAATTTTTTTTTAAATCTCAATGCTTTTGATTGGAAAATTTAATTAATCTTTTTTTACTTAAATCAGGACTGTGGAACAGAATTGCTAATTTCAGATTGTTGTGTTTGTTCCCCTGTCACTTTGCCATAATTCCCTGTTTAAAGGACCACTAGCAGTACCATAATCCTCTAACTGGCCAGGATAGCGAGGGAGCTTCCATTACCTCTCTTGAGCCAATCCCTGCAGTACAGAGCTGGCTCATTGACTGAGAGCATGAGAACAATGTAGTAGTTATGGTGCTTGGAGTATACCTTTAATGAACGAACATGATTATTTTGATTTGTTTCACCTCACCTTGTATTTGGTGAAAACACAAGTCAACACTTTTACAAAATCTTCCTTTTGTAAACACATGGTTAAATATCAGTACATGCTATCAGTTTACTTTGCAGGTCATTTCACACAACTAACTAGTCCACAAAGCAAGTAAACACGAGTTGTGAAACCAAAACCTAGATTAAACAAACTAATCACAAGTCTTTACTGGAAACCTTGTTTAATGAATAACCTTACAAATATTGACCTCAAAATGAACAAACTTGAGCATTTCTTTTCATTTAAATCCTACTAGCAAACAGCTGTGCAAAGTATACGCTCGTTCCTGAGAACTTTGTAAATGTGCAGACCCATATAAATGTAATAAATTAAAGAGCCCCGGTCACCAGCCAAAAACACTTTGAGCACATCATGAAGATAAACTCTTTATGAAATGTTCATAAAGACTGTGTTGTAATGTTAGAGAAAGTAGGGAATACTTTGGTTCAAGGTAAATCAATAACTTGACAAAAGCCATAGCTTGTGTCGCTTCTCGATGGTTGTAGGAATAAGCCATTGTTTCACTCGTTGCAAGACAATAGCTAATCTTGCATGATTCTCTATACCAGGGGTAGGCATCCTTCGGCACTACAGATGTTGTGGACTTCATCACCCATAATGCTCTTACAACCACAATGCAGGCAAAGCATCATGGGAGATGTAGTGTACAACATGTGACGTGCCTAGTCTGACTTTATACACATCAGTGTTGCGCTCTTGCGCATGTGCGGGAGTACAGCATTGACATGGGCTATTGTAGGATGAAGTTCCAGGATCTAAAGATCAAAGATGGTGCCACCCATGGGGGACAGCATCAGGTAAATATAAATCCCCCTTACTGCATCCCCAGGCCACCGCTCTCCAAGTGGCAATGTTGCAAAAACATGGCAACATTTCATTCTTTGTGTGTTTTTAGTTTAAGCAGACTGTGATTGTCTATTGTTGTGACTTAGATGATGATCAGATCACATTTTATGACCAATTTGTGCAGGAATCCATCTTATTCCAAAGGGTTCACATACTTTTTCTTGCAACTGTAGATACAGCTTAACTGGTTTAAATTTACTATAATTCAGTGTTTATTGAACAAACCCAAAATTGTTTCAGTAGTCTAATTGTATGGATCTATCATTCATACTGTATTACTGCCATTTAAAGTCCTCTGACTTTTCAGATGCTGTTAAAAGCCTTAAAAAATGTTAGCAATAAAGTGTTGTTTTTCTTATATATATATATTTGTGGTCGGAATCAAAAGGCTGAGGGATACAATCGGGATTGAGGTATACCAGTCGTAGCAAGTCGGTTGAGGTGTGCCGAACCACGAACAGGGTCGGCCTGCAAAGGAGGGTCCACCTATTAAATGAGTATAGAAAGGGAGAGGTGGGTGGGTTCCGAACTTGGGTGGATGTCAGGAAGGAGCTGGCAGTAAATATAGGCCAATAATAAACCCCTACAACAAATACAGGCATTCTACCTTAACTTATATATATATATATATATATATATATATATAAAACTAATTTGCATCTCCACTATTATGTAGAATAAAATAAGAATATTCTGCACATATTCCTGTCTAAGCCAAAATAAAAGTGGTGCCAGAGACTGCAAAAAGATTACTTTTGCCAAAGATAACTATTTCTACCGTGATTATGTCAGTTGGAAATCTTCACTATCACAACCCTAGCATTACGTCTATTAAAGTGAACATAGCCAGTGGCGGAAATACCGCCGGTGCCCGCACGTTGGGGCGCCCCATTGGGTGGCCCATGTAATTAGGACCACCTGGACTGCGACTGGGCCCCCTATGTAATAAACCGGCTGGAAGTTCAGGATTCAGGACACTTGGGGGGTGAATGTGATTAAAACCTATTTTTTATTTTATGTTTGTTTTACCATTTTGTAGATGTATATGCCGTGTTAACAGATTTGCTCGAATACCATTAGCTTTAGACCATTAATGTAGCATTGAACCATCTGACTTCAATGTATGTGCATTTCCACAGGACCACCAGGACACATGGCTTGTATTTTGCGGATGTATAATTGTTATCATGTCTTTTATACCCTTGATTCTTACTTTCCCCATAACGCTATTCATATGTATAAAGGTAAGATATTGCCTTACAATGTATTTGCATAATATATTCAGCGTTACGGAATATATTGTCACTTTATTAATGCCGGTAACAAATAAAAATATGTGTATGTTTTTAGTAGAATGTATGAAACTGAGGGGATATTAATACAGTGTATGTGACTGGGTGTAGTTACTGAGGGGATATTAATACAGTGTATGTGACTGGGTGTAGTTACTGAGAGGATATTAATACAGTGTATGTGACTGGCTGTGGTTACTGAGGGGATAGTAATACAGTGTATGTGACTGGGTGTAGTTACTGAGGGGATATTAATACAGTGTATGGGACTGGGTGTGGTTACTGAGCGGATATTAATACAGTGTATGGGACTGGGTGTAGTTACTGAGGGGATATTAATACAGTGTATGTGACTGGGTGTGGTTACTGAGGGGATATTAATACAGTGTATGTGACTGGGTGTAGTTACTGAGGGGATATTAATACAGTGTATGTGACAGGCTGTAGTTACTGAGGGGATATGAATACAGTGTATGTGACAGGCTGTAGTTACTGAGGGGATATTAATACAGTGTATGGGACTGGCTGTAGTTACTGAGGGGATATTAATACAGTGTATGTGACTGGGTGTAGTTACTGAGGGGATATTAATACAGTGTATGTGACAGGCTGTAGTTACTGAGGGGATATTAATACAGTGTATGTGACTGGGTGTAGTTACTGAGGGGATATTAATACAGTGTATGTGACAGGCTGTAGTTACTGAAGGGATATTAATACAGTGTATGTGACAGGCTGTAGTTACTGGGGGGATATTAATACAGTGTATGTGACTGGCTGTAGTTACTGAGGGGATATTAATACAGTGTATGTGACTCGGTGTAGTTACTGAGGGGATATTAATACAGTGTATGGGACTGGGTGTAGTTACTGAGGGAATATTAATACAGTGTATGGGACTGGCTGTGGTTACTGAGGGGATATTAATACAGTGTATGTGACTGGGTGTAGTTACTGAGGGGATATTAATACAGTGTATGGGACTGGGTGTGGTTACTGGGGGGATATTAATACAGTGTATGGGACTGGGTGCGGTTACTGAGGGGATATTAATACAGTGTGTGTGACTGGGTGTAGAAGGGATATTAATACAGTGTATGTGACAGGCTGTAGTTACTAAGGGGATATTAATACAGTGTATGGGACTGGGTGTGGTTACTGAGGGGATATTAATACAGTGTATGGGACTGGGTGTGGTTACTGAGGGGATATTAATACAGTGTATGTGACTGGCTGTAGTTACTGAAGGGATATTAATACAGTGTATGTGACAGGCTGTAGTTACTAAGGGGATATTAATACAGTGTATGGGACTGGGTGTGGTTACTGAGGGGATATTAATACAGTGTATGTGACTGGGTGTGGTTACTGAAGGGATATTAATACAGTGTATGTGACTGGCTGTAGTTACTGAAGGGATATTAATACAGTGTATGTGACAGGCTGTAGTTACTAAGGGGATATTAATACAGTGTATGGGACTGGGTGTGGTTACTGAGGGGATATTAATACAATGTATGTGACTGGGTGTGGTTACTGAAGGGATATTAATACAGTGTATGTGACTGGGTGTGGTTACTGAGGGGATATTAATACAGTGTATGTGACAGGCTGTAGTTACTGAGGGGATATTAATACAGTGTATGTGACTGGGTGTGGTTACTGAGGGGATATTAATACAGTGTATGGGACTGGCTGTAGTTACTGAGGGGATATTAATACAGTGTATGTGACTGGGTGCAGTTACTGAGGGGATATTAATACAGTGTATGTGACTGGGTGCAGTTACTGAGGGGATATTAATACAGTGTATGTGACTGGGTGCAGTTACTGAGGGGATATTAATACAGTGTATGGGACTGGCTGTAGTTACTGAGGGGATATTAATACAGTGTATGGGACTGGGTGTGGTTACTGAGGGGATATTAATACAGTGTATGGGACTGGGTGTGGTTACTGAGGGGATATTAATACAGTGTATGGGACTGGGTGTAGTTACTGAGGGGATATTAATACAGTGTATGGGACTGGGTGTGGTTACTGAGGGGATATTAATACAGTGTATGTGACTGGGTGCGGTTACTGAGGGAATATTAATACAGTGTATGTGACTGGGTGCAGTTACTGAGGGGATATTAATACAGTGTATGGGACTGGGTGTGGTTACTGAGGGGATATTAATACAGTGTATGGGACTGGGTGTAGTTACTGAGGGGATATTAATACAGTGTATGGGACTGGGTGTAGTTACTGAGGGGATATTAATACAGTGTATGTTACTGGGTGCGGTTACTGAGGGAATATTAATACAGTGTATGTGACTGGGTGTGGTTACTGAGGGAATATTAATACAGTGTATGTGACTGGGTGTAGTTACTGAGGGAATATTAATACAGTGTATGTGACTGGGTGTAGTTACTGAGGGGATATTAATACAGTGTATGTGACTGGCTGTAGTTACTGAGGGAATATTAATACAGTGTATGTGACTGGCTGTAGTTACTGAGGGGATATTAATACAGTGTATGGGACTGGGTGTGGTTACTGAGGGGATATTAATACAGTGTATGTGACTGGGTGTGGTTACTGAGGGGATATTAATACAGTGTATGTGACTGGGTGTAGTTACTGAGGGGATATTAATACAGTGTATGGGACTGGGTGTGGTTACTGAGGGGATATTAATACAGTGTATGTGACAGGCTGTAGTTACTGAGGGGATATTAATACAGTGTATGTGACTGGGTGTGGTTACTGAGGGAATATTAATACAGTGTATGGGACTGGCTGTAGTTACTGAGGGAATATTAATACAGTGTATGTGACTGGGTGTGGTTACTGAGGGGATATTAATACAGTGTATGGGACTGGCTGTAGTTACTGAGGGAATATTAATACAGTGTATGTGACTGGGTGTGGTTACTGAGGGGATATTAATACAGTGTATGTGACTGGCTGTAGTTACTGAGGGGATATTAATACAGTGTATGGGACTGGGTGTAGTTACTGAGGGGATATTAATACAGTGTATGGGACTGGGTGTAGTTACTGAGGGGATATTAATACAGTGTATGGGACTGGGTGTGGTTACTGAGGGGATATTAATACAGTGTATGGGACTGGGTGTAGTTACTGAGGGGATATTAATACAGTGTATTTGACAGGCTGTAGTTACTGAGGGGATATTAATACAGTGTATGTGACTGGGTGTGGTTACTGAGGGAATATTAATACAGTGTATGGGACTGGCTGTAGTTACTGAGGGAATATTAATACAGTGTATGTGACTGGGTGTGGTTACTGAGGGGATATTAATACAGTGTATGGGACTGGCTGTAGTTACTGAGGGAATATTAATACAGTGTATGTGACTGGGTGTGGTTACTGAGGGGATATTAATACAGTGTATGTGACTGGGTGTAGTTACTGAGGGGATATTAATACAGTGTATGGGACTGGGTGTGGTTACTGAGGGGATATTAATACAGTGTATGTGACTGGGTGTAGTTACTGAGGGGATATTAATACAGTGTATGGGACTGGGTGTGGTTACTGAGGGGATATTAATACAGTGTATGTGACTGGCTGTAGTTACTGAGGGGATATTAATACAGTGTATGGGACTGGCTGTAGTTACTGAGGGGATATTAATACAGTGTATGGGACTGGGTGTGGTTACTGGGGGGATATTAATACAGTGTATGTGACTGGGTGTAGTTACTGAAGGGATATTAATACAGTGTATGGGACTGGGTGTGGTTACTGAGGGGATATTAATACAGTGTATGTGACAGGCTGTAGTTACTGAGGGGATATTAATACAGTGTATGTGACTGGGTGTGGTTACTGAGGGAATATTAATACAGTGTATGTGACTGGCTGTAGTTACTGAGGGAATATTAATACAGTGTATGTGACTGGGTGTGGTTACTGAGGGGATATTAATACAGTGTATGGGACTGGGTGTGGTTACTGAGGGGATATTAATACAGTGTATGGGACTGGGTGTGGTTACTGAGGGGATATTAATACAGTGTATGTGACTGGGTGACTGGAGTCTATCTCTGGTATATTCTCATTTTATAATAAACTGACGGCTGAGGGGACATGTGTCAGCCAGCTGTGTCGGACTACGTTCCCCTGAATGCACTGCTCCGGAGGGGGCGGAGCTACCTGCTGCAGGCCCCTCCCGGACAGGGCGGATCCCCCTGCTGCAGGCCCCTCCCACTCACCGGACCGAGCTGTCATCTCTGCACAGGCCCCTCCCCCTCCCAGGACTGGGCCGTCCTCCCTGCTGCAGGCCCCTCCCCCTCCCAGGACTGGGCCGTCCTCCCTGCTGCAGGCCCCTCCCCATCCCAGGACGGGGCGGTCCTCCCTGCTACAGGTCCCTCCCCGTCCCCGGATTGGGCGGACCCCTGCTGCAGGCCCCTCCCCCTCCCCGGATTGGGCGGACCCCCTGTTGTAGGCCCCTCCCCCTCCCCGGTGACGGTGTTCCACGGCCTGGTCTCAGCCATGTCAGTTGAGGCCAAGATGGCGGCGCTCATCCCTCGGTAACCCGCTGTGTGATGGCTCCTCTCCCCGGTCTGCCCCAGTGAGCCCGCCCGGCCCGGACACCCTCCCAGCGGCCGATACCGAGCCCCTCAGTGAGTCCCCCGGGGCCGGTCCGATACCAAACCCGAGACGGGATGTCAGTTAGAGGGAGGGGACAGGCCAAGCGTTACCATGACAACCCCGGGAAGCGGCTCCAGCGCGCACTGACTGCTGGGTAACCAGGTACCAACTCTATAACTAACTGTATAACTATTACTGTATTACTGCTAACATTACCACTGACTGCTGGGGTATACAGGTACCAACTCTATAACTAACTGTATAACTATTACTGTATTACTGCTAACATTACCACTGCTGCTGGGGATACAGGTACCAACTCTATAACTAACTGTATAACTATTACTGTATTACTGCTAACATTACCACTGACTGCTAACATTACCACTGGCTGCTGGGGATACAGGTACCAACTCTATAACTAACTGTATAACTATTACTGTATTACTGCTAACATTACCACTGACTGCTGGGTAACCAGGTACCAACTCTCTAACTAACTGTATAACTATTACTGTATTACTGCTAACATTACCACTGACTGCCGGGGATACAGGTACCAACTCTCTAACTGTATAACTATTACTGTATTACTGCTAACATTACCACTGACTGCTGGGTATACAGGTACCAACTCTATAACTAACTGTATAACTATTACTGTATTACTGCTAACATTACCACTGACTGCTGGGGATACAGGTACCAACTCTGTAACTAACTGTATAACTATTACTGTATTACTGCTAACATTACCACTGACTGCTGGGTATACAGGTACCAACTCTGTAACTAACTGTATAACTATTACTGTATTACTGCTAACATTACCACTGACTGCTGGGTATACAGGTACCAACTCTATAACTAACTGTATAACTATTACTGTATTACTGCTAACATTACCACTGACTGCTGGGTATACAGGTACCAACTCTATAACTAACTGTATAACTATTACTGTATTACTGCTAACATTACCACTGACTGCTGGGTATACAGGTACCAACTCTATAACTAACTGTATAACTATTACTGTATTACTGCTAACATTACCACTGACTGCTGGGGATACAGGTACCAACTCTATAACTAACTGTATAACTATTACTGTATTACTGCTAACATTACCACTGACTGCTGGGGATACAGGTACCAACTCTATAACTAACTGTATAACTATTACTGTATTACTGCTAACATTACCACTGACTGCTGGGTATACAGGTACCAACTCTCTAACTAACTGTATAACTATTACTGTATTACTGCTAACATTACCACTGACTGCCGGGGATACAGGTACCAACTCTCTAACTGTATAACTATTACTGTATTACTGCTAACATTACCACTGACTGCTGGGTATACAGGTACCAACTCTATAACTAACTGTATAACTATTACTGTATTACTGCTAACATTACCACTGACTGCTGGGGATACAGGTACCAACTCTGTAACTAACTTTATAACTATTACTGTATTACTGCTAACATTACCACTGACTGCCGGGTATACAGGTACCAACTCTATAACTAACTGTATAACTATTACTGTATTACTGCTAACATTACCACTGACTGCCGGGTATACAGGTACCAACTCTATAACTAACTGTATAACTATTACTGTATTACTGCTAACATTACCACTGACTGCTGGGTAACCAGGTACCAACTCTATAACTAACTGTATAACTATTACTGTATTACTGCTAACATTACCACTGACTGCTGGGTATACAGGTACCAACTCTATAACTAACTGTATAACTATTACTGTATTACTGCTAACATTACCACTGACTGCTGGGTATACAGGTACCAACTCTATAACTAACTGTATAACTATTACTGTATTACTGCTAACATTACCACTGACTGCTGGGTATACAGGTACCAACTCTATAACTAACTTTATAACTATTACTGTATTACTGCTAACATTACCACTGACTGCTGGGTATACAGGTACCAACTCTATAACTAACTGTATAACTAATACTATAGTAACTATAGGTACTAACTAGAACTGCCAGCATTACTAGTACAGGTACCAACTAGAACGACCAGCATTACTAGTACAGGTACCAACTAGAACTGCCAGCATTACTAGTACAGGTACCAACTAGAACAACCAGTGTAATGGACCGTTTTGCACACAAGGGGTAAAAACCGTTTAGGCGATCGGCCCCCTTTCCAGAGATACAGGCACAGCTACTGCAGAACACCAAAACTCACGAACTGGATACAAAATAGCACTCCAACTCCCGAACTGGAACCTCCCAAATAGCTGCTAGCAGACTAACAGGAAAAGCAGACGAACAGCTTACACTCCTGGCAATCAGTCTCTAACAGCATACAGTGAATCCCCCCAAGAACGAGACAAGGCTCCGTGTTGAGGGTCAAGCAGTGGTCTGAGGTGCTGGCACACCCAGCCTGGTTTTTATTACAGTGTTTTCAAATACAGGACCGCCCACAGGGAGGTATAAAACAACCAATCATATCACAGTTACATCCCACATATTCCCTCCCCTTATCCTGAGAGGAAACTCAATTATACATACAGTTAAAACATACCTTCTACCCAACTTTCATAACTCCAAAACCATACATCACATTCACATAAAATTACATATTCACAATCAATCCATTCAGGGGAACAACATATTCAAAAATGGCACAAATCAGACAAGGGGTTCAAAAGTTAGTAAAAGTCCTTTGTGACTAAATGAAGCATGGCTTTCTGGCCCAAACCAGTTTCAGAGTCTTCTATCCTGGAGATAAGTAATTCAATTATCTCCCAGGACAGACACAGACTCCATTAAGCACATGGTTGCAAAAAGACACAAAACACTTTAAAATACATAAAGTCACATTTATACATAAAACACAGACATTTCACATATCCCCAGATAGCTCAGGTCTGAGCGCACATTATTAAGTGAATGGCGCTCAGACCACACGAATACAGTTTAATCGCCATGGAGCCAAAGTCTTTACAGTCAGTTTCATACAAATGGGCTCCATGGGATTCCTATCTGGGGTATAACACATTCAAACAAATCTACTGAACCCCAGGCAGAAAAGCACGAATACAGCTTTTCTGCAGGCAAAAATAAAGTCTTTTAAAAGGGGGCCATAGTCCAAAGGCAGCAGGCGAGCAACCAGGCTTCTCCAATGCAATGTGGCGAGATTGGTCTCGTCACACGGATTTTATCCCCTTGTGAGAGAAACGGTCCGTTACACAGACGAACAGGAAAAGCAGTCAATCAGCTTACACTCCTGGCAATCAGTCTCTAACAGCATACAGTGAATCCCCCCAAGAACGAGACAAGGCTCCGTGTTGAGGGTCAAGCAGTGGTCTGTTTAATGAGGGCTACCTGCCCAGTATTTATGCAGGTCTCCCACCTGGTGGACACTCCCTAGGGGACCAAATGGGAGACTGTGACAAAAGACAGACAAGTAGACAAATAGGACACACAGTCACAATATATTCCCACAATGCATCCTGGCTTCCTCCCCTCTGCCCTGGGAGATAATTGAGAAGTAACTCAATTATCTCCCAAGACAAAGGCAAAACTCCATTACACATGTGGGGACACAAAACCAGTATTATACTTTAAAATACATAAAGTAACATTTACTACATAAAACACAGACATGTAAAGACTGAATTTCTATATGAAAATTTACAGTCTTTGTGATAAAAAAGGAGGATTTCCTCCTATGATTTTAATATTTTGTTTTGTGTGTTTGTGCAGATATGTTTATGCAGCAATAGGGAAGGGTAACGGTTATCGAATGGAAAGGGATGCAGGGAGGTTTTTGAAGATAATATGATAAAAATGTTTACACTTAATGTTCAGGGATTGAATACTATAGCGAAAAGAAATCTATTGTATAAATACCTCAGTGAAAAACAATTGAATTTAATATTCTTACAAGAAACTCACTGGAGACAAGTGGATAAACAAAATTGGGGGGGTAAAAGATTTCCACTTATAATTCAAGCTTCCAATAAGGAAAAAAAAATGTGGAGTAGCTGTGGTATTTGGAGAAAAGATTAAAGTTGAAGTAATCCATCAAATACAAGATACTAAAGGCAGGTATTTAATAATAATATGCAAAATTGACTCTGTACTTTTTACATTATGTAATATATATCTTCCTAATCATTTACCAGTTGCTTACTTAAAAACAATTTTGGAAAAAGTAGATGAAGTTAAAGTGGGAAAGTTAATATTGGCAGGGGATTTTAATGCTGTACTAGACCCTCATATAGATAAAAAATTAATGAAAGGAAATACTTTAAATCAGATGGTTATAAAACAAGCAAAAGCCTTAAAAAAAATTAAAGATGAATATAATTTATTCGATATTTGGAGAATTTTTAATCCCAATGAGAGAGACTATACGCATTTTTCTAAAGTGCATTTTTCCTATTCAAGATTGGACATGATTTGGGTCGACCCAAGTATTATTGATATGACTAAAAAAACAAAGATTGACGAGATAGTTTGGACAGACCACAATGGAGTTTTTTGTGAAATGATTTTTAGTACATTTAAAAGAGAAGCCTATACTTGGCGGTTAAGAGATAATTTGCTTTGTTGTGAATTAAAAAAACTCATATAAGAGATAATATAAAAAATTATTTTAAAGAAAATATCTCAGAAAATATTGATTCATCTATTTTGTGGTGTGCCTTTAAGGCCGTTATAAGAGGTCATATTATCAAGTTACAAAGCCAACTTGACAAAAATAATACTCTGGCATTTTTACACACAGAATTAAGAGATTTGACTCATATCAATAAACAATCTCCATCTCCTGAAATTTATGAAAAAATATTAGAACTTAAAGAAAAAATAAAGCAAAATTTAATGGATACGATAGCTAAAAATATGGATAGATTAAAACTTAAATATTACTCCAAAGGCAATCGAGCTGAAAAGATGCTATCCCAAAAACTTAGAAAACAAAAAGGACAAAATAAGGTAGACAAAATAATACAGAATGGAAAAATAGCACTAACCCCTAGAGAGATTGGAAAGTGTTTTAATGAATATTATGCCAATCTATATAATATTCCTCAGATTAACACAGATGAGGATATTAAAAACTATTTAAATAATATAAAGAAGCCTCATTTAACTTCTATTGAAAATGATTTCTTAAATAAACCTATAACTATGGAGGAGACTATGAAAGCAATAAATGATTTAGAAAGATCTAAAACACCAGGCCCGGATGGGTTTAGCAACCTATTTTATAAAACATTTAAAGATTTAATATGCCCACATTTGACCTCTGCTTTCAACATAGCGGCAAACAGAGGATTTTTACCAGCAGAGATGCTTAAAGCTAATATCTTGCCTATTCTAAAAAACGATAAAAACCCCACTGATATCAAAAACTATCGTCCGATATCTTTAATAGATGTTGACACTAAGTTATACGCTTCGGTTTTGGCTGCCAGAATAAAAAAACTTCTTCCACTAATCATCCACAAAGATCAAATAGGATATGTTCCAGGTAGAAATTCCTATACAAGTATAAGGAAAATTATTAATATCTTGGATGACGCAAATAGATATGATGTTCCAGTTCTGACTCTGTCGATTGATGCTGAAAAAGCATTCGACAGAGTCAGCTGGAAATATTTACAACATTATGGATTGGAAGGTTGGATTAAGAAAGCTATAATGGCACTATACGTAAATCCTGTTGCACGAACTATTGGACCTAATATTGTCGCCCCATGGTTCCAACTTAGAAATGGTACCCGACAGGGTTGTCCCCTTTCACCATTGCTCTACTTGCTGACTATCGAGCCATTGGCTGAGAATATTAGGAATAATAAAGAGATCCATGGTTATAAAATAATGGATGAGGACCAAAAAATTAGCTTATATGCTGATGACATTTTAATTACTCTTACAAACCCTAAAAATTCTTTAGAACGCATAATGCAAGAAATAGAGCGATACAGCCTTATATCAAATTATAAGTTAAATACAAATAAATCTTTGATATTAGATGTTAACCTAAATAAAAAGATACAACAAGAGATTAAAAACAAATATGATTTTATTTGGGTTAAAGAAAGTATGGATTACTTAGGAATTAAAATAACCAGAGAGACAAATAAGATCATGGAAGTAAATTTCCTAACATTATTATTAGATCTCAATAAATGGTTAAAAGATCGCAGAAACCTAGAGATTACTTTTTTGGGGCGAATAAATGTTATCAATTCATATGTTATACCAAAGTGGAATTATATGTTTCAAATGTTACCTCTACATATTCCAATCCATTGGCTTCAATTAATACAAAGAAGTTTTACTCAATACATCTGGAAAGGCAAGAAGCCGAGATTGAAACAGTCAATATTAGTGCAGAAAATATATAAAGGTGGACTTGATTATCCACTCATAATGAATAATTTTAAAGCAGCTATTATTCTACATGTTTATAGAATGCAAATAAAAGAAAATAAAGATGAGGGATGGTATAAAATGGAATTGAAGGCAGGAGAAGTTTCTAGCTTAGATTGTTTAATTTGGAATATAAATAAAATGTCAAAGAAAAAAGAGTATGCCAGTATTATTCTAACTCAATTATTGGAAAATTGGTTAAAAATTAAAAAAGTAATGAATATAGAAAAAAAAAGTTCCAAGTTATTTAGAGTTAGACATTGTAGAAAAACAAGTGGAAGATTTAAACTTAAATAATTGGAAAAAAGTAGGGATAACGACTCTGGACCAATTATTGACAGAAGGATCAATTAAAACCTTTGCTCAAATAACAGAGATACATAATCTCCC
Source organism: Pelobates cultripes (assembly GCA_933207985.1). NCBI lineage: Eukaryota > Metazoa > Chordata > Amphibia > Anura > Pelobatidae > Pelobates > Pelobates cultripes. The sequence continues at coordinate 136,221,905 of OW240920.1, read as the reverse complement.
TCCTAGAGAGGTGTTTAATTTTCTAAGACTTAAAAGCTATATTAATACACATCTTATAATACCAAAATCTAATCTAAGCAATTCGATAGATTTATTATTTACATCAAAAAAAGTCAATAAACCACTTTCCAAAGCTCTAATACTAATTAAATCAATAGCTAAAGACACAAATCCTACTGCCATACAGGCTTGGAAACAAGACTTGAATATCGATATAAGAACTAGAACGTCCAGCATTACTAGTACAGGTACCAACTAGAACGTCCAGCATTACTAGCACAGGTACCGACTTGTTTTATAACATTTGCTACATAGTGCTGGCCACGACTGTACAGGTACCATCCATTGCAACCAGTTTATTACGGCTTAATATTACTACTGACTGCTGATTCTGGCTCCACATATACCAGTATTACTACCACTGCTTTATATTATTACTGACTCTGTGTGTTTATGGCTATTGCTATATATATTTTTTCCATTTAGTACCTTTTTATTATAAATGTGTTGTTTTATGCTAAAAGGTGAAATTCTGCTGTTTGTTTTTATTGGTTAATGGCTATTTGCCATAAATTAGTGTTTTGTTGCATGGTGTATTTTGTGGCATGCTCCTCATCGTTTCATTTATTACCTCCTCTGCCTCAGAACCTGTTAGGATACTATTTCTACTGTATTATCCCCAGTTTACTTTACCTGTGACAGAGCGGATTGGGAGCATAGTGCAGGCTGCTATGTTAAACCAGTTCGTGCCAACTCCATGATAAGGCAGTACGTTGGGTAACCGCTTTGCAGAATGTGCTGTAGATATACAATCTTTTTTTGTTGCCAATAGGCCAGCATTCCTGTTCCTGTGAGGATCAAGCAGAACCATCCATTTATTTTCCCTGTCATGATTATCACGGATCTGAATTGCCAGAAATTAAAAATTTAGACCGAAATACACAAATTAGAAAAGTTCTCCAAATTGGCTACATTTTTCAATTCCGCTTTTTTGTCCAGAATTTGAAATAGAATTTGAATGTCTGACAATACACACTATAGTGAGTTACCCTGTATTTCACGGTACCATATGTTCTATGATGCCAATGTGTTTCTTACTAGTTAGTGAGTCTCAGAACAGCACAGACCCATTTAAAGACCCATGGAAGAGCTTAGACAAAGGAAAGTAGGGTTTGTTTGTTTATCTTCTTTACTTTTTTGTTTGTTTGTTTGCAACCCGTTACAACAGACATTCATAATTTCTGGTAAAAATTTCAGCATGGCACATTACATACCAGTCAAGGAACGGGGTATATAAGCGTCCAATGTATAAAGGATGTATTGTACACTTGCTGCATTGTTCATATTAGATGGGCATGTGCCACTGAGTGATATCACCAGCAAGCATAGCCGACTCAGACTCATTTGCATACAGTGCCTCGCTGAATTGAAAACATGATACACTCACTGTCCATTGATTATATTTTGCACACATGCTATACAATTAACTTGATTTAGGACGAGGGTATTTTTTAAAAGTAACTGGTGGGCCTGTATGGAGGTTTTAATAATATCCCCTCATTCTGACCCAGTGATAGTAAATAAGTATTAAATCGGGGTGCACATTATCTAAATGAAAAGAAAAGAAACACTACCAGCGTTTGCAGAATGTGGCATAAGACTGGCAAGGAATCTTGGGAATTCTAGTTTTACAGCTGGAGGTCTACCTTTTTGACTTGCCCTCTTCTAAGCTGACGATAGACACCTGGTCATCGTGGGTCTGAGCAAATGTTTGCTCTGTCTGTTGGCATCAAAGTCACAGGCACAAGGTGAGTAGTGGAATTTGGCAAATGTGTATCTAACACTTGGGACGCTCACACTGCATCAAATAACTGTCAAAACTAAACTCGTTAATGGTTGGGTACTTGTTACATAAAGAACATGCAGATATGGTTGTGTGCTTGGCTTGTCTGTTTAGACAGCAAGTAATATTGAGAAACAGGAAGGAAGTAGACACTCAAATTGTTTTCTTTTGTTTTTGTTCCTGTTCATCATTTACACCCGTTCACAATCATGTTAGGCCACGGATTATAGAGAAATAAATCATTAGGGCACTGGGGTAAGTGTTTCCTGATTTAGAAAAAATATATTTTGTTATCTGCATTGCATGAGTGTGTTTTGATAGTGTATCTTACCTTGTGGTATCTGCTATTGTTTACTAAAACCGCTGAGATGCAATGTAGTAGTAATGCACTGAGGACACCATGCACTATAGCAGGCATAGGCATCCTTCGGCACTCCAGATGTTTTGGACTACACCTCCCATGATGCGTTGCCAGCATTATGGGGGATGCAGTCCACAACATCTGGAGTGCCGAAGGTTGCCTCCCCCTGCGCTATAGTATAGATTGCCATGAAATGCCAGCCTTTAACGATGTGAACTTTTTTTGCTTTCAAATGAGATCCCGTACCATTGCAAAGTATGGGTTGCTTAATTGTGGCCAGTTCCATGCCACTTATTTATTGACGGCATTTAATGCCTGCCTTAGGTCTTTTACAGAGCAAATTGTGATGATGACACAAAACTGTAAAAATGCAGCAAAGTAGCTCTAACCTAGCATTGATTTGTCTGAAAGCAAATTTCTTACTTTTTTGCAAATGTGTTTTTTTTTTTTATTGTTGTTAGATGACGTATTTGATGTGATCCTTATTTTTGTCCAATTCTGCAACTGACTGAGGAATTAAACAGTCCAGGGATCATGTCTTTCAATTAGCTTTTTATTACTCTGTGCAGTACAGAAACCGTTTTAATATTGCTTGTTCCCTGTCACTGAGGGTGTGTTTGCTATATTTGCTATGCTTGAGTGGTAGAACAATGTGACGAGTATTTTATGTGTTGAAAACTCATTCACGTATTTTAAATAGTGAGTCTGATGAAAGTGCTGTTTGTTTACTTGTCTAAAGACTGTTTCTATTGTTCAAATAACATATTTAGAGGTTACAGGCATTAAGCACTGTAGCATATACTTATTGTGGCAAGTAAGGGGTTAATCTGCCTTGTCTTGGATTAGAATGGAAGGAAGTTGTAGTTTTGGGGCAGTTACAACTGTATCTGAGCAGAAGTGGTGACACTGCTCTTGCTGGGAACTGGAGCGAGCCTGGGTTTGAGTAAAGATCGCGATGGTTAAAAGTGCGAGACGCTGGGACAGAATAAAACTCAGCAGCGCAAGCACAATCCTGTCAGTGGTCGCTAAGGCAGGGGTGACTCAGACGGACCCCCGCCCTCGCACCCTTTAATTTTAATTTAATTGTAAGCCGTCCTCGGGGTCAAGTTCTGAGGAAGGATATGGTAGCAGATGTCTTTAACTATAAGGCGGTCGGGTCATCTAAGACTGACGAACAATTTAGTGGTTAATAAAGTTAAAGTTTTAAAAGGTAAATAGTTTGTTATATGTTCATTGTTATGTATATTATGGTTGTAAGCCCCTTAAGCTTTGAATAAACACCACAGCCAGCCCATTGAAAAGTAAATAAACTTTCTCTGTGTTTATCGTGTTATCTAATTTTATTAATACAAAATATTGCCTCCCATACATATAATTCTGGGCCGTCAGGTCGGAACTAAATGTCCCATGATCCTCCGCAGCTGTCGTGAAAGAATGAGTGTCTGTGATAGGATGAGCATCATGGGAAATGGTGTCCAACCGTATCTGGAGAGCTACATGTTTATCTCGGATTTATAGAATATTTTGTTTGATTAATCTAAACTTGCATCTTTAGATCCCATTCACTGGTAATTTAAGAAAAAACTATTGATCTTTGCATTTTATTAACAATTTTTTAAAGTACTTCTGAGCTTTTATTGTAATGCAGGGTTACAAGCTATGCTATGTAACTAGATTTTCTCTGTATTTATTTTTCAGGCAGTAGCACATGATTGACCACATTTTTTACAATGAAGAAAAGCTTCCCACCAACAGGCGGTAAGATCCCAGTGCCAGTTTTGTCAAGTCGAAATATGAGGTCTCCATCACCCTCCAGCAAACCTAAAGCTGCTTCATCTTCTGCTGTTAGAGGAACCCTAACTAGCTCCCTCGATCCAAGAGAAGAAAGTGATACCATGGAGTATGATAGCGTTAAAGGTGATTATCGTTGCCCTGAGAAAACTGTTCATGTTTCTTTCAAAGGATTCTTCTTAATCTAGAAATGCATTCTGGGATATGTGGTTTAGTCTGCACTATGAAAAGAAAAAACTATCTTCTTACCTTTGTAAAGTCCAACTATTTAGACAGCAATTGTGTTGCTAATTTGTCTCCCAAATCAATTGTAAACTGTAGGACATGTTCTTCTTGGCTCATGCTCCACAGTGAATCATGAACAAACATCTTTGTAAATAAATCCCACATTAAGACTGATATTTTGGGAAAACTGGCACATCGTCCAATAGAATATGTCTCATACGGAAGCTTTGCCTGATGCTTCTTATGGAAGCTCTTTACTTCCGCTTGTTCAAGCATGAAACCATTCTGACGGTCAGCTTGATCTCCAGGAGAATGTTCCTAAATTGGCACTAACCATTTCAAAAAGTGACAGTTTCACTGTAAGTCACCTCTTTTATGAATGGAGACAAGGGGGTGGGGTGCGCATGTAGTTAACCCCTAGAGGGTAAGGCTTTGGGGTATCCATTTAAGTAAATACCATTTCAATGCAAACATGTTCCATTATTGAAAAGTACTCTTTCTCCTATTCTTATTTGGATGGGGGGTCCAGCCGTAACATTTTGTGTTTATTATTTTATGTTTTGCTCCTTTTACATTCTTGTGTTCTTTTGCTTTAGGAAATGATCCTGGCGTTCGTTACATCACAGAGTCGCTAATCCAAAAGCTGACGAAGCAGGAGAACCTTGCATATGTTACCTCGCTGAACCTTGCCCTCTCTAAAGAAGGAGGCAAAAAGTTCAAGGTTTGTCACGCTGTATTTGTCACTATTTTGTAGATCCAGGTTCTTCACATCAGTCCAATCAGTCCTTTAACCCCTTAAGGACACATGATGTGTGACATGTCATGATTCCCTTTTATTCCAGAAGTGTGGTCCTTAAGGGCCACTCATGCTGTATCACTGCCAGTGCGCATTTTCAGTGAGAATGGCTGCACCACCAGAAGTTAAATGGGCGTTGACGTTTGACGACCTCCCAATCATGCGCTGTCTTTCTCTGTTTGGCAAAAAAAAAGTTTAGTGGATTTATGCAGCATATCTCCACCCCCTTAGGTACGCCTTCCCTTTTCATAAAACATGTTTCTGATGTACCAGAACCTTTTGTCTAGAGCTCAGTCCCAATAATTACATTTCTATATAAAGTCATGTATGACTTGCATCATTTCAACTACAATTGCTTATGTTAGAAGATTTTAAAGGGACTTTCAAAGCATCAAAACTGCGATAGCTTATTATAGTGTTTATGGTGCTGGTAAGCTGCTATTGGTGCAGGCTTCAATATTTCTTGTTGGGATTTAAAAAAAAAATAAAATAAATTGTCAGGTGATCTCCATGTTTGCAAAAACCTCTTGCCAGTGTTCTAAGTTCACCACCTCTGATTTCACTTTCAGCCAACGTTTTTGGAATACACACTCCTATATGTGTTGAAGCTATATTTATAACGTTCAGTCAGCGGTGAATTACTGGCTCAGAAGGGCCACGGCCATTTGGCATCTCTGAATCTTGATGTATCCTATTACTGAGAGGTTATTATTGCATATATTTGGATGCATAGTAAAAGTTTTTATTTATCAGCAGCTGAAGGGAAGATCTTAGGGTGCCAGTATATTCCCTGTTTTTTTGGAAAGCTGTTTGACAAAAATTGAAAGGCCTGTTCTCAAACAATATGGGAGTTTGCCCCCTCCCTTGTAGCGGATCGGCAATATTAAATCCCACGAATTCCGCTGGTACATACAGTAATCCACAGTCATGCGCTGAGAAGCAAGGCAATATCCCAAATCCCCTAGTAACCGGACGAAACACAGTTCTGGGAGTCAACTGAGGTCTTTATTTGCAGCTCTAGTATTTATGCAAGTCCCCTTGCAAGGGGTTTCCCCACTGACATTGCAGGGGTAATACAGTAGGGGACTTAACATTCTGGGCATTTCTCCCATCAGGCACTGCTGCACGAGAGGGACACTCCCACTGGAATATACCGTTAAGTGGATAATCCCTCCGTGCAGCAGAACCAGCAATTCACATTAACATACATAACTGGCATTGTATTCAGTGAATTTATACAATTGGACGTTCGGCAGATAGCTGGGGTCTGAGCGCACAGTTCGTGAGATTACCGCTCAGATCCCAGCTAAAACAGCCGAACGCCGCACGAAAAACATATTAATTGTAACACACGCTTAAAAGACCGATTGCTATACAGGAAGTAAAATACCGAAAAGCTCCCGAACGGCCTGGAAGCCCAGCGGTGTTCGCGCCGTCCAGTAGCCGTTTTCAGTACCACGCGCTCGACGACCGAACACCGCTGGAGAGAAAAAGGATCCAAGATGGCCGACCGCCGCGTGGTCAGTAGTCGAACGACTGCCACCTTGGAGAGTCTCTAATTGCCGATTTCAACATTGTTGCAATCGGTTAACAAGCGCCACACGTCTCTTAGTGTGTGGGCTATTACTAGAGTGTTCATTCGGTTCACGAACAGCCTGCAAAGGCGTTGTTCGTGAAACGGAATAGAACATGGCTATCTGCTTCGGCAGATAGCTAACACAGTCAATACAACATACAGAATCCAGCAGATTACAACCAGGCACATATACAATCATAATAAATATACAGGCAACCCTTAAAACCATATTGTCTCTGTTTTAGTCCAAGTGGCTAGATTTGCCACACCCCCTTTGAAGCTTCTATGTTAGAAATGGATGATGATTGTTATACAAGCAATTATTAGAATATTTCTGCTGAGGCCTCAGACTCTCTGAATAATTAAACGAAAGGATTCCTTACACAACATCTTTATTGTGCGCTAATTGCTTAATTAGCTTGCTGGTGGAATTAATCGACGAAGATGCAAAATGTAAGCTGCATATAAAACATTAGACATAAGAAAGCTTGCAAAGATGATAATGTGTTTAAAATGGTAACATTTATAAATTGTATTCTTTTTTTTCTTTTCTTTGCTTAGTTTATAGAAAATCTTGAAAAATGCGAAAGACTTGAAATTCTGAATCTCAGTTACAACCTTATTGAAAAGATTGAGAAGCTGGAAAAACAGATCCGGCTAAGGGAACTTAATTTGTCTCACAACAAAATAAGGTACAGAATACTCAGAAGAGCTGGCATTAGAGGTCGAGCGGAGCTCTCTGTGATTAAGATTGATAAATCCGTTTCATAGTAGGAAAAATGGCAATGTTAATATATGTAATAATATATAATAATTGTGCCAGAATTCTCCAAGAATTAGACATAAGTGTCAATTTTTAGGTTTGATAAACCTCCTTAAATATGTTTGTCTATGAAAATACACAGACAGAATCGATATGTATTTATTTTATTTTTTAAATTCTACAAATATTCATTACTTTTGTAAGCTTTGCAACAAGAGAGCCAAACAGATAATTCCAGGCTTATCTGTGGTGAATAAAGAATTGTACACCATGTTGCTGGGTGAAGTTGAAAACTCAAAGAAGGAAAAGATGGAAAAAGCAAGCTTGTGTGAATATAAAATCAACAGGCACAGACATGAAGGTGTCTACTCTACCCATGTCTAAATTGGAACTGCAAAGCAGAATGGAAAGATCACAAAAGCAGGTACAGGTGAACCTCTCGAAATGATCCATCAACAGGAAAAAGTTATTGCTAGAAACGGGTTTAACTCATGGAGATCCATCAGTCTGCACACACTGAATGGACGCTGGAGAGATCACGACAGTAGTGCTATCGATGAAGTTAGCAAGCATAATCAGGATGCCGAGCGGGTTCAGAATGATGGCCTTCACACGCTAGAATGACAGCAGAAGAGCTGGATGAAAAACTGGTTGCGTACACAGTAAACACAGAAATCCATCCCAATGATGATGGAAGCTGATATCCGCAGTGAAAGCCAAGCTGATGCTGAGAAGTTCAATGGGAAATTTAAAAAATCAGTTCTGTCCTGATACACTGCACATTGACTGTGCCTACCCTCTCTGCTTCATTAAATATTGAATGTACAAAACAAAGAAGTAAATTGAATTTTGGGAAACATGAAACTAGAATATATATAAAGTATACATATTGTATAAGCATCTTCTATTAAACAAACATTATATTGAGAACTTTGCTATTAAATTACACTTTTTAATTTTTGTAGTCATGCTGAGCCAAAAAATTAAATGGCTTGCATGCAAAATGACGGGGTATGGGACATGTCTAAAGATCAGAATATTAAATTTATGCATGTCTGTGAAAGAAACATGTGTATAAAATGAAATCACATGTGGTTAATAGATAGAAATTAGGAAAAGAGATTTCATATCAATAGCTATTTAGATACTCATTTTTGAATTAGTACTGAAAAAAAAGAACAGGTTAATAAGCTATAATTTTTATTTTTTGGTTGATTAAAAAATAGTTTGTTTTTTTTCCCTTTGAACATAAAGCAAAATCGAAGGCCTGGAGCATATGCAACATTTGCAAAAATTAAATCTTGCTGGAAATGAAATTGAACACATACCTGCCTGGGTGGGGAAGAAAATTCGCTCTCTCAACAGTCTAAATCTGAAGCAAAACAAGATCTCTTCTGTAAGTTGTTGGAAATTGAAATTAGCTTTTCACCCAATACCGTTTCGTAAATAAACATATGACAAGGATGGCTTATCCCAGCACCCAAAATGTCCTGGTCCCCAGCTACAATCCCCATTGATGTTTTTCCAGCCCAAACATAAAGCGTTAGTTTGAAGCAGAACTAAAGCAGACGCAGGTCACGTAGTAAGTTGCTGTCTCTCAGAAGAGTATTGCATTCAAACAACTCTAAACTGTGCTAAAAAACATTTTAAAGGGGCTAACAAGAGCTCAGAATGGTGTTAAATAAACCTTTTAAAGGGATAAACTAAATTTCGGAAGGGATTAACAGAATGTTCACAAGGATTTAGGAGAAGGAGTTTCAAGATAGAAACTGTATTCAGTACAAGGTGGGAGCTGCCTAATCCATTGTGGGAGATGTGGCAGTTGGTGATGACACCAGGTCAGTTGATGACTCGTTGCTTGTGCGTGCGAGTGGGTGACATCAGCAGCCTAGCATGGGTTATTTGCAACAATTCAGCTTTCAGGGGACAGGAGGGTGAGAGCGTGGGGATATCTGTAAAAGTGTTTCCTTGAGAAAAGTGGGTTGATTATGACACAATTGATATTTTATATAAAGATGGCATGCCAGAAATACATTCTCTCTGTGCCAGCTGTGCGAAAGAGTACAGTAAACTAATTATTATAAAATGTTATTTCCTCACAGCTTCTGTATAGAACAGGCTTCAAAATTTATTTATTTTTTAGATTACTTTATTGAACTGCAATTCTCCACCTCTGGGCATTTGGCATTATTGTCACTATAAGCAAAATAAATAAGATAATAAAGAGTTGCGTATGTGCCCCATTTTGTTGTCCTGTATTAAAACTATTTAGCTTTCATACAAGCACAATGTAATTGTAGGACCAGGTAGATCGTGTTTGATGGTGGAGACTGGTCTATTTATACATAACCCACAGTATGTACTTATTACTACCAGGCCCCCCTCTTCTCGCTGCTCACATCATTTGAAACTTATTAAATTGAAATCTCTATTCCCTCAAATATATTTAATATAACTAGATAATCTATTTCCTTCTACAGCACTGTTCATGTTTAACAGAAATGATCAAAAAGACAATTACGTTTCATTTTAATTTCATCAATATTCCACACAGTAAAACAAGCCCCCAATTCTTCTCCCTAATCCTAGTGATGCTCTTTGGAAGCCTATTAGATTGAGGGGGTTTGAAGTTGCTGTCAAATTCTTTATTCCTTACATTGTACCTTTCTTTATCTTAGCTTCAGGATGTGTCTCGGTTAAAGACGCTGAAGGACTTAACATCACTCTTTTTGGTTGAGAATCCCATTGCAAATCTTCCTCACTACCGCTTATTCACCATCTTTCACTTGAGATCTTTGGATACCTTGGACGGTCACCCCGTAACCAATCTGGAGAGACAAGAAGCCCATAACAGATTTAATTTAGGTAATAAGGAGAATTTCTTTTACGAAGCATTTGAACAATAGTGTTTTTTACACATCACATGTGCTCGGGTGGTTTTGTTTAACATTTGTAGTATTTTACTATAGTTGACTATATCTTTTATTGTTAACCATTTGTGGAGGTAATTTATCTCCATGGAAGTATTGTAGTGACCTCTATTTCCTTTGGAAGTACTGTAGTGACCTCTATTTCCTATGGAATAGCCTGCTTACGACCATCAAGCTCTCCCCTAGTCTTTAATCATTTAAAAAGTGCCTCAAAACCCATCTCTTTAGTAAAGCTTATAGCCTCCCAGAGTAACCTTGATATAGATCCAAATAATGATCTTTGTTGTTGTGACAAAATGCCTTTTGTCACTGGATTGTTAGGTGACAAGCTGCCCTTTGCCCCCGGCTGTTGGAGGAGCCTGATTGCCAGTCTCCTTCCTCATGACTATGGCCCTGGGGTGTAGTGACATTTAAAAAGACTATTTGGGGCTTATTGGCTTCTAAAGACCGTTCACTGCTTGACCCTCAACACGGAGCTTTGTCTCGTTCTTGGGGGGATTTACTGTATGCTGTTAGAGATTGATTGCCAGGAGTGTAAGCCGCTTGGGTGCTTTTTCCTGTTCAGCTGCTAGCAGCTATTCGGGAGGTTCCAGTTCGTGAGTTTGGAGTGCTACTTGGTATTCTGTTAGGGAGTTTGGGGTTCTGCAGTAGCTGTGCCTGTGTCTCTGGAAGGGGAAGATCTACTAAACGGCAGTTTAACCCTTTTATGCCTGGGGGTGCCGTTACAGTTATATTCAGAGGAAGCCCAAATTGTTATTACAAGTGCACTTGTAGGAGCGCGAATTAGACACCAGACACCTGTTGGTATTCAAAAAAGCCTCTGTCGTTTATTCGTCATTTGGGTTTTTATACATTAAAAAGTAAGTGCTTACGTGCAAATACTCATAGGACAGTAGTAGGAAGGGAGTGAAAGGGTGAAAGTAGTACAGATAAGACATAGGGATGAACATCATATAACAGATAAGTTCAGAGAAAGAACAGAATGATTTGAGAAGAGACATCTCAGGCAGGGGCTATCTGCTCCTGGAACTAGACATATATGGTCTTAAGTGTCGTTTTAAGCATCAAGCATTTCCTGAGTCCAAGTAAGCCAATTTTAATATAGGAAATCATTATATGACACCTATAAGCTTGAGCCTTGGAATCAAGATAAAGTCTATCACAAACTCTACCTCACATACCTGTCCCTTGCTCTCTCCTAAAGGGCAGAACTCTACTCTCTCCTCCAGCTCTGCTTCACCCCACCTTGTTTGATTGCTACCTCCTGTCCTGTTGTGTTTTACGCCCCACCTCCTCGTTTGAGCAGGGCCCTCTTCAACCTATTGTTCTTGTAATTGTCTCATTTATTGTTAAATCTCCCACTTTGATAATATTGTAAAGCGCTACGGAATATGCTGGCGCTATATAAATACCAGTAATAATAATAATAGTAGATATGAAGTAAGAATCCAAATTTTGGCTTCCCGTTTGCTTTGTGCTTGTTTGCAGTTAAAATGTAAAGCTATCAATATTTTTTTTTTCTTTTCTTTAGAAGAGGTAGAAAAGCTGGAGAAAGCCCTAGAAAAAAAGGTTCATGAGATCGATGAACTCCAAATTCAGAAGGCCACGTTGGAAGATGAGTTCCAAACCCAGGGTGAGATCAACAAAAAGATGAAACAGCAAGCCATGCAGCAAAAAAAGAGCTATAAGGACCTTGAGAGAGAGATGGAAACCAAGAATGAAATAGTAAGTGTCTTAGAGTGGCTGTGGTGGGTCATGCAGTAGAAGAGTCACACACAATATAATGAATATGAGTTAGAATGGATCTCCTAACCCACAATATAATCTGACTTTGGCATCCTTTTGATTAAGGACTGCTTATGTTCTGTTACCATAAATGATTTCACTTTCAAGGCACTTGCCTTGTGTTTGTGTTTCATTCTAATATTGTACCCCTTTTAGTAATAGATTATACCCTTAAGATTCACAGCTGTATATGTAATCCCTGTACGCACTAATAGGACGTCTTTTTACAAGACACTGGCTGTTACTCCATCTTAATGCCTTAAATTCTTGTGAGTCCTCTCCTTGAATTTCCTAACCCACAATATAATCTGACTTTGGCATCCTTTTGATTAAGGACTGCTTATGTTCTGTTACCATAAATTATTTAACTTTCAAGGCACTTGCCTTGTGTTTCTGTGTTTCATTTTAATACCGTACCCCTTTTAGTAATAGATTATACCCTTAAGATTCACAGCTGTATATGTAATCCCTGTACGCACTAATAGGATGTCGTTTTACAAGACATTGGCTGCTATGCCATCTTAATGCCACAAATTCTTGTGAGTCCTCTCCTTCCCTTCACTGCAAATTTCAATAGGAATCCGTATCGGAGGGCACCTCACTGACATTCACTGAACTATTCCAGATTACAAGTTTTTACTTGTTTGGGGTTTTTTTTGTTATGTGTGCGTGTGTTTTCAAAAAAAAAAAAAATTATATGCAACTGACTATTTCTTTGTTCTGGCATTTATAGCAGCATTAACACCGTGGAATCAAAAGTAGGCTGCACTTTGGTTGTGACACTTAACCATACCTTCCCCCCCCTCCTTCCTTCCTTTCATGAATCCTGGGAATGCACCAAACCGTTAATGAGTTATCACTTTTATAGTAGACAATTATATTGCCATCCTAAATGGTGATGTAGGAATGACTGCATCCCACAAACCTGAATCAACCCCCCTTATCAACAAGCAACATGTTTCTTATATCAGAATTAAAGGTGCACTCTAAGCAACAGAACCATAACAGATCAATATAGGACTTACGTTGCCTTTAGAGACCTGGTGCTGGTTCAAGATCAACTGGTTTGACATAAGCTGGGACCTTTCCCAGAGACCATCCCTCTATGACTGCGTTGATGACGCAGATTTACCACAATATGTCTGTTTTTTCGATTTTGTGCATTCCTATTTAACGCATGGTTTCCTTTTCATTCATTAGGTTAGTGACCATGGTTTATATTTCTCACAGTATCTATTCACTTAATCCCTTAATTTCAATTTCTTCAAATTCCTTCTTTTGACATTTTCTTTCCTCTATATGTGTGTTGCTGCATGTAGAGTCACATAAAGTCAAGTCACAAGAATATTTTGCTCCTTATCCTCAATTTAACACATATGCAGTGTGTCATACTTTGTGTAGTAGAATACTAGTTCTGTGTTTCATTTTTACATTTGTGGTTTTATGTGCAGATCCAAGTCTACCGACTGTAGGCTACCCAATGCTTAACACCATCTCGACAGGTGACTTTAAAGGACTATCATGATTACCATCTCCTATTGAGTGACTAAGGCTATATCATTATAGTGATTGCACCAATCAGAAATCCAAAAGACTTGTTTATGTAAAATAAATAACTGAAAAACTGATTTAAAAATGACTTTTATTCAAACAGACCCTTTTTTCGAAACACTCCACGCTTTTATTTATTTAAATTTATCATTTAGCATTAAGATTTAAATAATAAACTAAAGAATAACAAACCAGTGATATTTTGCCTTTAAATTCAGCGTTACCAATAACCAGGCTTACATATCGACTCTTTTAACAGCCAGCCAGGAGTGATGCAAATCAATTCTGTTAGGAAGAGGCCTGTCTTTGTTTTGTTGCTCAATGAGATCATGCTTCCTCAGTCTGTACGTGTGATGTATGACGGTCACAGATACAGCTGCAGTTAAAATTAGATGTATTTTAATTAACACTGCAGGAGAATGAGTCTTGGCCATGTCTGCTTAATGTTAGGAAAGATGTGCTTGTCATATTAAAAATTGTTCACATATTTATAATTAGTGTGATCATCTTGTGTGAAGTTTGAACTAGATCTTTTGCTTTAATGCATTGAGAGAGAACATTGAGAACCGGCAAATCGCTTATCATTTAGTTATTTCACACTCTCTTCTCACTTGTTATATGTCACATTTGGCGTTATTGAGAGAGCCTATATTATTTACATGTTAGACTGATCCCAGCCTTAGCCTAAAAGGCAGTTTAGACCTGAAATCCTGACAAATCCTGCACGAGAGGGATACAGCCATCCCAAGCAATCATGATGGCCTCTCAGTGGGTTCAGCTGGTACTACTCACACAACACAGATATATAGCGTTTCAGTCTCTTAATTTACTGAACAGAGAGGCAGCAGCTAAGATCATGGAACTGTACACAGTACCAGGAAAGCATGACTGTGAGCTATTTCCAATTGTACAAGTAAGTACTGGGCTGGTTATTCGCTCTCACTTAGAGTGCAATCCCACATTAGAAGGGATATTGTGTTATGAATTGCTGAATTTTCTTCTATTTTATTCCTAGATTTGTTAGAGGTTTCAGCTAAACTATCCAAGGTTCTAGATTAAAATTAGCCTCTTTAGGACCGCTGCTGGTCTATGGCATCATTGTCTTGTCTCTAAAGATCCAGTGAAATGTATTATCCAACTCATTTAGTGACCGCAGACCTGTGTAGAACTGGCAATGTTAAAGCGTGGCATTTCTTTCTGTGCACAAGGGGATGCAAGGACCATATTGTAATGACAATAAGCAATATAACTGGACCTAAATAGAGTTTAAGCATGCAAAACTGAATATAAAAGATATCTGTAGGAGCAGTTCTCCCAACACGAGTCTGCTGTGTAATATGTGGGATGTGCGTCCACTAATCTAAAATGAAGGTAGTGTGTGAACAACTGTGATACGGTGATGGTAGAGGGAGAACTTGGACCTTGGTTGCAGACTATGGGTACAGTTATTGGCCGTATTTCATATTTGCCATATTGTTGTTCAGGCTCACTTTCTTTATAAATGTAGTAGCATTTTAACAGATCAGAAGCTATTTTGGACTGCGACTGGCCAGGGGTAGAAATTGTGTGAGCACACTTAATTTCCTGCCTGTAGACTGACTGCATCATTGGAGATGTCATTTACGGTTGGTTGGGACTGCCTGTTGGAAATTCTAACGTACACAGTAAATGTGCTATGCCTCCTACTGACGAATTTCATGTGTGCAACCTGTCGAGAAAACTGTATCCTACAATTTTGATTTGTTATACGGAGTTCAATACCATATGTGATCACTTAAATTTACCTTTAAAGCATTGTTTTTAATTTAACATAACCTTCTCTTGATTGTAGTTTTCTTGGTCCCTTTTTCCTTTCCTTTTTTTTCCTTATAGCGTTTTTCATGGTATTTCTTAGCTCCTTCTTCAGTCGGCCTGTGTTCCTCTCGAAAGGTATTAGTCTGTCTAATGTGGATCCCATTCCACCCCCATATTGGTAGCATGATGTGTGCACCTCTGTAATCCCATGTTGTGCATCATACCCTCTAATGTGGCTGCATGAT
The DNA here is from genome assembly GCA_933207985.1 of Pelobates cultripes. Classification (NCBI taxonomy): domain Eukaryota; kingdom Metazoa; phylum Chordata; class Amphibia; order Anura; family Pelobatidae; genus Pelobates; species Pelobates cultripes. Next base: position 136,206,245 of record OW240920.1, on the reverse strand, counting down.
GGACGACTATCCCAGCGTATTGTTTGTAACTGTTTTATTGTTATTTTGCATGGAATCTCAGCTGCTGTGAATTTTTGGTTGTCATCTGTAACCTTTCCTCCCATCAGCCTTGCAATGTGCGCCCAGATGGAGCAATCCTGCATGCTTACTGTGAGGTACACTATATGGATACAGGACTGGATCACATGATCATAGCAGTAACCCAACAAGTCCTAGAATTGTCTGACTGTGTGTGCTAAAAAATGAAAAGTGCACCTACTGTTATTTAGCAAAACGTACATGGGGCACTTTTGGCTTTGTCTGTACTTTATTCTAGTAAACCCGCTATGAGAAGTCATATATATCTCCAATGAGGAAACGAACATGTGCATTATATATTTCATTTTTATTTTTTTTTCCAACCAACTCTCCAACCTGTTTTAAAATTAAGATGATTTGTTCTATATTCGATTAGAATTGAGGAATGGCTGTTGAGTTAAAGTGGCACTGTCACGCTGAACCTTTTCCCTATTGTTTTCTCTTCTTTTGCTCTCTCAGAATCTGTTCTTCTTTTATTCCTTTCTCGTCTAGTTTTCTTTAAAACATAAAATAAAGTAGGGACTACTTTGTCTTATGTATTTTTCCTACACCTGACTTTCTTTGACCAAAGGAGGAGCTTAACCCCTTAAGAACCAAACTTCTGGAATAAAAGGGAATCATGACCTGTCACACATGTCATGTGTCCTTAAGGGGTTAAAGGACCACTATAGGCACCCAGACCACTTCAGCTTAATGAAGTGGTCTGGGTGCCAGGTCCATCTAGGATTAACCCTGCCTGCTGTAAACATAGCAGTTTCGGAGAAACTGCTATGTTTACATTAGGGTTAATCCAGAGGCGCTTCCGTGCTTCTCACTGTGATTTTTCACAGTGAGAAGACGCCAGCGTCCATAGGAAAGCATTGAGAATGCTTTTCTATGGACTGGCTGGATGCGCGCGCGGCTCTTGCTGCGCATGCAAATTCAGCCGATGATGACCGAAGGAGGAGGAGAGTCCCCAGCGCCGAGGGAGCCCGGCGCTGGAGAAAGGTGAGTGTTTAACTCCCTTCCTCCCCTTTCAGCACGGCGGGAGTGGGACCCAGAGGGTGGGGGCACCCTCAGGGCACTATAGTGCCAGAAAAACTAGTTTGTATTTCTGGCACTATAGTGGTCCTTTAAGTCGTTTCATTTCCTGTGTCAGATGAAATACTCACCCTTCTTCTTGGCACATTAAATGGAGCTGACTTAAGCTCCTCCTTGGGTCAGAGAAAGTCAGGCGTAGGAAAAATACATAAGACAAATAGTCCCTATCTTGTCTTATATTTTAAAGAAAACTAGATCAGAAATGAAGAAAAGAATAGACTCTGAGAGACGAAGAGAAGAGGAAACAATAGGAAAAAGGTAAGTTTGGCAAGACCGTGTCGCTTTTAATGCACATCCATTAGGTACCCTCTAGAATGCAAGCTAGATTGAGCAGGGCCATCAACACATTCCTTTCCTGTGCGTCCAACTCGTTTTGTTACAAGTACATTTCTGTTAGTCCACCTATTATATAGCGCTACAGAATTTGTTGGCACATTATAAATAATAATAATTATGTTGAATTTCACCACTTTAAAGATTTAAAAGCACAATGCAAAAATAAAATAAAGTTCTCTACTTTAAAGAATATTAACATACTTAGATTAGACAGTTCATATAAATAGAAATGGTTAGGCCGTCCGGAACAGAGTCCCAAGCTGCCTGAGTCACGTCTCTGGCACAGAATGACCGATCTATCTGTGAAGTTGAGCCCCAAAACAATACCCTAAAAGCCAGAGACCTGATTCTACATTAGATTTGTGTTCATGCAAGCTAGAAATGCTCTATTTTTGTATATCTTTATTGTCCCTTCAATATTTCTATTGGCATGAACTGCTTTCTTGAAATAATGTTTTTGAAATTTTTGTCGCTTTCAGTGTTGGTTCTGGTTTTTAAAAACCCTAAAGAAAACTAACTTGTTTTTTTTTTAAATACATCTTTAGATGAACGCATTGAAATGGGCTTTTGATTCGCTCTTTGCATTATTCTATCAAATCATATGTAACTGAGCTGGGTGGAAGGGCAAATCTTGTATTATTATTTTTTTCTTAGCTTTATTAAAACATCACACCTTAATTGCAAGTCAGCACTGTGTAAGGTAACAGTGATTCTTACACAAGTTTTTATTTGCTGACTGTTTGATTTCCTCTGCTTAACCCAAAGTACATGTATCCAGGCATGAAATAGCTCATTTCCTCTAAGCTGGGATAGACCCACACACGCATACTATCTCTCAATTGCTGAATATCATGGCTCCGTGACTGCCTGTGCTGTTCAAACAATATATAGATCCATGTGGGGAAAAAATAATAATTAAATCTACTAATGTCCTTAATAACCAGTTTAGCAATCTTTCTATTTTGCTTCTCATGCTTTACAGTAATTGTTTGTGTTCAGTGTCTAGACTGTCCTACAGAAGTCATTAAATATTAACAATTAACGTACCAAAGAGCACACTGTCAACATTATTCTTAAAGCCCCAGTCAGTCTATCTTTCTGTAAGTTAAAGGAACAGTAAATGCTAACTCTTTAATGAATGCATGGAACAAAATCTGTGATTTTTTACCCGCAGGGTATTCGTTAATGTCAGATTTAAAAAACCCAAAAAACAATAACGACGATAATAATAACAAATAACAGATAAATTCCATCACCTTTTACACGCTGCCATGCCATGAATATTCACAGGATCCAGTCCTTTGGTTCAATGATTTTCACACAAATAATCATAAAAATTAGTTTTATTGCCCCTCTGTGCCTTGATCAATCCCTTAGACATGTAGCATGTGCTCGAGTCCTCTTGACTTTCACTAGCCACAGGTGACAGCGGGGAGTCCCAGATATCGATTGATAACTGGGTTCCTTGTTTCCAGTACGGATTTAGCCCTGCTCGCACCAAAACTACATCATGTTTCATGCCGTCCTTACTTCTTTATACCCTTCTCTTTTCTGTATGGCTTGAACGTCCTAACACCCTTAAGATGTTAAATAAGTTCCTGGCCAAACACTCCATAACTCTGTTTTTATTCCTACCTATGTATTAATGAGCTGTATTGTTACTGTATATGGTCAATTGTGTTGGTGTTGTTTACAGCAATGTTTCCATTCCTATATGTTTGTGTGTTTTGATATGTTGGCCCATTGAGTGCCGGGAGATAAGCACAAGGATTTTCTTGTGATGCATGAAACTCTTTTGGCTTTCAGGGGGGTTACATGTTTTTGACGCTTGTATACAAAATTAACAGAACATCCTTTTTTCAATGTAATAATCAGTACTTTTAATTTAACAACTTTTTAGCTGAAGCAGAAGACCTTAGAGCTAACGCGTGCATGCCAAAAGCAGTACGAGCTAGAGCAGGAACTGGCGTTCTACAAAATCGATGCCAAATTCGAACCGATGGGATACATGTCTCCAGAGGTAATTCTACATAAAATGGGCACATAATTACTCTTATCGTGTAAAAAAAAAAAAAAAAAAAAAGGATATGCTATGTATTTTTAATCTTTATCATTTGATTTTGAAAGGGATAGCAACCTTCCCCCTAAAGTGTTTCCATGAGACTTTGTTAATGGCAACAGAAGGAACCCTGCCATTTGGCTTTTCACCTATTTTCGTATATTATTTTTAAATGTTCTGTAGCATTTCTGATTTCCTCCATAGTCCATGATGCAATAGTCAAATTTTGTTTCCTTGTGTAAAATTGAAGAGCAAAAATGTCAGCTTGCTACATAACTACGTAAATGTCTCTGTGTACTCTCAGTCAGATGTAGACTACCTTTTTATCTACAAACTTGTGTTGGGGTGGTACGTAAATATTAATCTGTGAAATGTTTTTGTGTGTTTTGTTTTGTTTTTTTAATTTATAGAACGTTGAGGTTGAAGAAGCCCCAGGAGAAAGTCCTTACATCGGAAAAGCCAGATACAAAAGGAATCTGTATGCTCAAGAAGGCTTTATTGCAAACGCCGCACAGCCCCTCCACGTCGGGAAGCTTGAAATGGATGGTGACGATCAAATTAGAAATAAACAGATCTCTGCCAGAATTCACACAACTCTCGATATAGACTTAGAGGATAAAGAGAAAAATATACAAGCGGGTATTTAAAATGAAAAAAACCTCTGGTTACATATTTATATATTTGTTATTACAGGGACTCTCCATGTCCTGAAACAGAGATGTTATGTTGCCAGATCACCTGTCATTGTGTTCCTGCACATTAGACCCTTAGCGACCTGCAAAACTCTCTGCACGTAGAAGCCCACCACCTCATAGACAATGGTCACGAGAGGAGGCTTATGATTGCCCTACCCTTCTACGTCCTTGTACTAGAGCTCTCATTATTATAATATTATACTGGTCCCTTCCTGCTCCACAGCTTCTTGTGAAGAAGCTGCTATATTTGCATGTGCCGTCACGCAGTAATGTGTACCTCCATTAACAAACAAACAAAAATCATTATCTATACATTTAAAGGTCACTCTAAGCATCATGTCAACTTTACATTATTGTTTTAGTGCAACGTATCCTTTGCATACTGAGGACCAAATTTACAATTCATGCTGTTCCAATGTCAGTTTTCTTAATGCCAACCCACCTCTCCCCAACCCTTTGGATATATAAATTTTATATATAGTTTTGTTGTATGTGATTGAATGGTTGCAACTAGTTTAGGGTATCCGAATGTGTTAATGTGACTATTTTGAAGTATAATTGGATGCCGACTATAACTAGGTGGGTGGTTAGATAAGTGGGACAACAGAGGCAAACGTTGGACAGGGCTGGAAGAGGGGTTGATATGTGTCCGTTTGGTAGGGATAGGTTAATAGGTGTTGTAGTGTGTGTTTGTGGGAGGAATGTTGAGGGCTATGATGTGCGTTGGACTGGTGGTAGGGATGTTATAACAAATAACTGCAGTTATAAGCCGCTGCCAAGGCCATGGACTCAGGATATTATGGTTGTAGGGGGGGACCAAAGATCTTTCTTAATGAAAAAGAACATTTTGATGGCAAGGGGGCCCAGAAAACTTGTAGTCTGCACCTCCAGACCACATATATTGTTTCTGCGAGTCTTGCCGTGGTTTACCATTGCAATACACTTTCAGAAGGAGTGTATTTTACCAAAAACGAATGTATCCGCCTCCCTCTCCTTACCTTGTGCCAAGGTGAGTGGAATACTGACTCCAGGTTGTACACTGGGTGCTTCATCTGGTCTGCACCTCTTGTGGATGCAGGCCACTCGCATTACTCGTTTTTGGCAGTGTATTGCAATGGTAACCCGCGGCAAGGCTCGCAGAAGCAACATATGTGGTCTGGAGGTGCAGACTACAAGTTTTATGGGCCCCCTTGCCATCATCTTTGATCTCCCCACTGACCATAATGCTGTAAATCCATGGCCTTGGCAGCCTTGTGGGAAATCTGTCCTTGGGCAGAGTGACTTATAACTGCAGTTATTTGTTATAGTACAGCAGTGTCAAAAAGGCACCCGAAATTCTCAGGTCTCGACTGCCCAGAGAGAGATTCCAGTCACAGCCATGTCCAATCAGGGTTAGTAATTCTGCAGACTGCTGCACACAGGATGATTCACAAGATCCATAAATCCCAGTTCTTTATTTTTGTATGCTTTTATATTACAAAGGACCCACTCTAGCCTGCCACAGCATTTCATATTGTATTTAAATTAAAAAATAAAATGCTACTTTTGTATCAAAGAAAAGATTAAGTAGATAAGTGAGTGCTAAAATACGAGCATTATGTCTAAATATTGTCTGCTATGAATGTTGAAATGGAATAAAAATTGCATATGTCGTGGACTTATTAAAAGGGTAAAGGTGAAGGAGTGCATGCAAGCCAGCGTTTGTAACATGTGCACCCTTGTGGCTGCATATGGAACTGCAGGTAAAACAATTTACTGAATTCTACTCCAGACCCCAAATACGCCTGTCATAGCAGGGTCTTGCTCACTGCTCTAGATGGCAAACCAACAGTCTATTTATTTTTTATTGAAGCAAGCAGCTTCTGTCTACGTTAATTGCAAGACAATAACTTTATTGGTTTATTCATTAGTGACCTCAAAAGCTTAAAGGAACACTCAAAGCACCATAACTACTACAGAACACTGTAGTGGTTATAGTGCCAGAAGTGGCCCGGTTCCCCTTCTCTCCAAGGTAAATTGTCAAACCATTTTAAAATGGTATAACTTCTTACCTGGGGTCAATTCTCAGCTGGAAGCTCTGTGTTCTGAGCTAAGTTTGGTGGTGCTGGGCTTAGCTCATTGCAGCATGTTCCCTCTGTGGGGGAGGAAGGGGGAAGGTGAACATAAGCAATATTTATTTGCTGTGAGGTTATTACAAACTAGTGGTCGAGGGGGAGGATTGGGGTTTTTTTTTTTTTTTCTACTTCAAATCTGACCTCTAGCCCACTGAAACTCTTATACTTAGCAGTAAATTCTGCAGTTGTCCCTGAAGTTCAGACTGTTGATTAACTGAAGATGTTTGACTTATTTGTTATGCTAATGTGAAAATCTGTGCTCATGTTTCCATGTATTCTTTTGACAGCGCAAACAAGATTGTCAGAACTACACCAACAAATAGTAAGAGCAGAAGAACAGATTTTAAAGGCAACCGAAGATCTAAAAGATTTGGAAGATGCTGTTGCTAAGAAAAAGGTAGGTTTTAACCCAGATGCAAACTCCCCTGCGCAGTTGGACTAATGCAGCAAGGCATGCTGGATTGTAACTGGACATGAAAACATGGGAGTAATCTCATTCTAGGCACCATGGACATATTCATGAAAGTAATGATCAGACTGGACCCACGGAAAAGTCATGTTTATGAAATGCTGTAAAGACAAATTGTTTGTTTTCCTCCTGTAGATTTCAGAGGCAGAAAAGGAAAAACTTCGGCAACAATTAGGAAGCAAAATCCAGCTGTTAAATGATCTGCGCCAGGAAGCCCAGGAGTTAGAAAACCAGATGGACTGGCAGAGGGAAGAAATTAGGAAGAAGCAGAAGGAAATCGAAGACCTGCAAAGAAAACTGGACTCTCTCAATCCCCAGGATCCACAACATGTAAGTGTTTTAGAAACCGATTGACATTGATCGCTTATTGGGTTGTAACTGTATGCAAAGGGAATTTCCGCCTTGAACCTCAGCGTTCAAACTTCCATTTTTCCCTTTCTATAAATGTTTTTTTTATTTATTTATTTGTATCAATCTTCAGATTTAAGGTTGTGTTGAAACAGTCTTACAGTAAAGATACTCCAAGCATCATATCTGCTTTTTGCCATGGGATGGCTGGCAGCAATTAGCCTAGGTTAGCCAACGATTGGCCTTTTTGTGCGCAAAACTCACTGCTACTTACAGTGGTACATGTTAGGAATATCACTAGCACTGTTTTATCTCATCCTGCTGCCACTTGTAAATATTCTGGTTAATTCATACACATGTATCACTTTTTGGTCAATCACAAATACTGCATTTTCCTGGAAATTACCCCAGTGTGCCAGTTTAGGATGAAGAGCATTGCGATTGGGCAATACCAGTCCAAGTACAAACCTTCATTGCTCTGGGTTGTGCAAGGCCCTGCACAATTCTTACCTTGTGCCTCACTCCGCAGTAACGACCTCCCAAAACATTCAATCAGCAGAATATGGGGCTGCGTGGCTGCATTGAGAATACATAATGATTTTACATTAATCCATATAATGTGAGAATATAAGGTCACGTGGGAGAAAAAGATAAACTCCATATGCGGGATTTATTCACTAAACACCACAGTGTAGTGAATTGAAAACTAATTTAGGCAAAATAACAAAGTTGTGACTATAGCCGAAAACAGGGATCAAGATTTCAAGTCCTACACTGCGGTTTACCATTACCCACACTAACAAGGGCTAAATATCTACTCACCAATGACTGTTAGAGATTGTATTTTCAAGGTCTGACTGAGGTTTTATTTTGAAACTGCCTACATATTACAATTCTGTTTAGTTCACTATATATCCGGTTTTGTTTTAATTGGAGTGCAGCAGTGTGCACCTTTTTACATTATTGATCACTTTGTTTTTAATTGTTCAATGCCTCTAACTGTTAAAACCACAGTAATATTGATGTAACCACTAAACTGGGCTTGGTCAACAATTGAGAAGGGAAATTTCAAATTTTGAGCAAAATAGTTAATCCGGGAAAGTGGGTTCTTGAATCTTTTGGACACGAACAATACTAAAATGATTTTCTGAATACATTTCTGATACATGGTGAATGTAATAGTGAGCTCGTCTTTCTTCAATTAAATGGAAATCATGTCCGTGCTCGAGTTTAAAAACCTGTATATTTTATGCAAGGATATTATGAAAATGTGTTTTTAATGCAATAGTCATTGTGTTCTTTATATGAGGTCAGAGCAGTACATGCACACAGGGTACCAAAGTTGAATTGCTCAATATTCATTGTTGACATGTTGCATAGTTCGGTCCAGCCACATACAAAATACAGGAAGATATGTACCAGAAATTCACACATTCCTTGCCTTACCCAAAGTGCCAAAGCCCGGTTGGTTTAATCTTTTTTTCTTTACCCAAGGAAGGGAGTCACAAGTGCTGAATTGTATCCATCCGTTTGCCTTCTTCTTATAACCCTGAATGTTTATTTTTAATTAAAGATTTATTTTGGCTTTCTATCCTTTCTAATGCTTACCATGATACACATTCCATTAGTAATGTCTGTCTCTGTGTATAGAGAATGCACCCTCTTCTCTCCTGGGTGTCCGAGCATAGCTTGACTACCTCTCCCTATAATGTTTAGTTCCTTCTTACTGTAATCCTCCAACTGTCTTCCTGTACTCTTGGACTTCTAACTACTTGTATGATGTGTCTGCTCATTGTGCATCTATTCTGTCATCGGAATGCAACTCTGTAGTCTATATTATCAATTAGCCCAGTGGACCACCCAATAAACCAGGTCATATATATTTTATGTTTTACGTGTTGCTTTCTGAAGAATGGGAGTATGCATTACTGTCATAGATCTAGTTTAGATAGCTACTTGGACACCCTCCTCTATCCCCATGAGAAGATTCTCTAAAGAGTCCCATGTAAGTTGCCACAGAGTCTTATTAGAATATATTATATACAATTATTTAAAAAAATATATATATATATTTTTTTTTTTTAAATTAAACTGCTGAGAATACATGTTGTGTCCCTTAGTATGTATAATTAAAGTGCCATGTTCACCTTTTCTTTAGCAGTTCCTCTTTTGCTCACCCTATTAAACACTGTTGAAGAATGTACTGGGGGCGGGGGGTGGCAGCACTTGTGCAAGTTCGAAGTGATCTTTGCCCGCCTGCCAACCTGTTCTCCTCGCCTAGAATGTATTTCCCACAATTCCCTCCTTTAGCGCTCCTGCTTACTGTCAGCACACATGGGGCATTTTACTCTCATAATAGATGATTAGAGAAGAAAAAAGTGTGTTTACTTTTTTTCTTGTCAATATATTTTATTTATTGATGCCTCCCTCAATTATTTTAGTTCAATGCTTACATGGTGTACAAATTTGCCCTTTATTTTTGATAGGAAATGTGCCTTTAATTAATTTCCATTAAGAACAGCACACAGGTATTCAGCACAAGTAGTCTGTAAAAGTTGTTGCAAAATCCTGTAAGTCTAATGCATACTATAATAAATAAGTATAAACTGTTCATATGACTGCATGGATAACTAGCCACGTGTGGGCGATCATGGGTGCACTGGCAGTGTAGAATAGACCGAGGAAGTGGTTTGTTTATATACAAAGAGGTCCAGGGTCGGTGATCAGGTTGGATAGGTTTGAGGTCAGGTATTAATTAGCTTGATATTTTTAGAGCACTTACAGATTCTGTAGCTCTTTACTAATAAAACAAAACAGGTGCTTAAAAAAAGCATACATCATAGAACAAGAGTGGCCAGAACTACAGCTCCTGTGATGCTTTGCCAGAATTACAGATGGTATCATTTGGCCACCCTAGAACTAGAGGAAGTATAGTGGAGGTAAAGTGGAGTATAACCATAGGGGAAGATATTCTTACTATTTCTGAAGTCATCAGACACTAACTACAGCCAAAATCCCATTGTGTAGTATGGGGAAATAGTGCCACAACAAGATGAATTGGGATTGGGTATTTTTATTTATTGCTTGTGGTTTTTTTTTGTGGTTTTTTATATATATATTATTACTCTTAAAAAGCATCTTCACTTTATTAGTCCTCTACCTTCCTGATATTGACATGCCGGGATAGGAGATGGATAGAAACAGGATGATTCTCTCGTCCTACCAGCTCCTCTCCATACTGAACATTATTGGGAGAGGGCCAAATTAAAATAGCAGCTATTCTTCAGGAGTATAACTCCCACTGCTGTCGACCAGGTCAGGAATGATTTATCCCGGCTCGGTTTTGAGATAAGGGGACCAACACAATAGAGTGAAACTGTTCTTTACAAAAACTAATGCACCAACCATGCAGTAAAAAGCCTGATGGAACTTCTTGTGAAAAAAAAGCTTGGTCTATCTTATTGCGCTTACATGTGCTTTAGCCAGTAAGGAATAATTTATGCCACCATCAAAAAAACGGGAATAGATATGCTCACGGAAAATGAATGTGGGTGTGTAAAAAAAAAAAAAAATTACCCTGGATTTTATTTATTTACATGAATTTAGCAAGCGTGCTTAAATAATTCTGTTTTGTAAAATAAATACATGTATATGAAGTTATGACATTTCTGAACATCTTTTTTGTTCAATCAATTACAACTAGTGCTAAATGCAAAAAATAGTCCCATTTAATTTTTTTTAATGCCCCTTTTTATTTCATGTCTTGTGTAGTGTTACATCATATTGTTTACCAACACAGAGGAAATTAGATCTAAAGTCATCTCCTCCCTGACTAATGAGATCTTCTGGGACCAACTAGTGTAAACAGCACAAGGGAACAATTATACCAAACTATTCCATACACAATGCATTACATTGTAACATAAATAATTCATTTTTTTTTTCACACAGTTTTATTTTGTTGTTTAGCTATAATTACTCAAATCTGTCTCAGCAGCCAGGGGTTCTGCCTAGCTGCTGCATTGTTGCTACATGTTGCAATAAAGAGAAGTTGTCTTGTTAGAAGATAGACTTGTCTGTCTCACAGAGGAGATCTGGCAGTTACAAAGCCTGCGTTTGGTTGGTCGGATTGCTCTGCTTCCTGTGTTGTGATTTCAAACCTTCAAGGGAGTTGAGCAAGGGGGAACAGAGCTCTGATACAGCCCAGCTTCCTCTGCCTACGAACGCTGACAAAGAGAGGGCTTTCTTGCAGCCAGGGTGCTTGCTGCTTCCCAACCGGCCATTTCACAATGAGCTGAACGTTTCACAGATGGCTCTGCAATGTAAAGAATCCAAAATGAGGAAACGCTTAACTTTTCCGACCTCTTACTAAAAGTATCATTTTTATATTTTCCACTACAAGTTAAATCATGAGGGTGGGGTTTCTCCCATGTCTGCTGAAGCCAACAATGTTGTAAGTTTTTTATTTTTTTGTTTTTTTTATTTTTTATTTTGCTGCTCTGCCACGTTTTATATTTATTGTGTGTCTTGCTGTGCTTAACTTTGTATTATTGGGGACTAAAAGATTTAGGACAGGTACTTTTTCTAACAGACGTGAATTGAGGTGCAGTGATGACTTTTTGTTTATTAAAAAAATGATCTAGCCGTTTTGCTTGTTTTGTAATATTGTAATTGCATCTGTAAAGTATATAAATAAAATATGTGTAAATACATATACTGTGTATTTATAGACTTGCGGTTATGGTGGAGGAAGATTGGTGCCATTTGTCAGTTTGTTGATACCAAACCTTTAAGCTTGCTTACAGCCTCTTTAACCCATTTAACCTTTTAATCCCTGTTGTTGTACGTGGTGTCATAGTGCTGCAAAGTCAATCAATTCTGTTTCCCTTTCTTTTAGTTGTCCGCATCCTGTCCCCTCTGAGCACAGCAGAGGCATTAATCACAATGTCACACTGACACTTCTGTAGATGCATTGCACCTGCTCTGCGCATAGGACATAGGTGGCATATTTCTAGTGTGTGCAACAGTGTGACGTGTTTAAGTGACATTCTCAAACTCTGCATGTAAAGTGCATAATTGTATAAAAGACACAGTGGCACTCTATACAGCATAACATTTTGAGCCTTGTAGCGTCTGCCATATTGCCAGCAAATGTAACGATAACATGTCGTATTTGCTTTCAAGATTCGTTTATGCACAGTTGACTCCAGAATAGTGATATTGGCTGTGAGCATGGTGACCTCAGAGGGTATTTGTGCATGCCATCTCACATTGCCCAACTTGCAGCAAGTGCCACGGATTGTGCAGTGCCACACTGCATTTTATGACGTACTTGAATCTGACCTTGTCATCCACACATTTGAGAGCAACAGGTTCACTTTAAAAGCAGCAAGCCTGTAAGATGGGAAAATTTCTACCATTTGGTACAGAATCCGACACGAGCCTTGTGCTTCTTTATATATGGGATTTCCTTAAATCAATGCAGAACATCTTTGCTCATCTAATGAATGCCTGGCTGTAGACACAGCATTAACACGTTTTATTTGTAGCCTTAGCCACATGACAAAGCCAGTAGCACAAAGCAACTAACCAACTATGGCTAGGCATTTAGTTAATCTGTCTTGAATTTAAAAACAAGGGGCAGAACATTTGGATCAAACTATATAGCGTACCAATGCTGTGTGATAATTTAGTGTATTCTGTCAGGTGTTCTAGGAGTGTCATGGCAACAAAATAGTTTTTAGGCGTTTTTGTGTATTATTCATATTCTTTTACTCTGTTCCTTTCCCCGGGCCCTTTAAACAGTGTAAACACAAGCATCTGGCTTTCTGCTCATTCTACCTGATCCATTTTATTGACTTGTCTTTCGTATGATTAATAATTAACATCTTCTTAACTGTGGTACTGAGATGTTATTACTGCCGCAAATATCAGATAAATACATTTCCTGGGTGAATATCATTTTATTTTCTTCCCTCTTATTCGACTAACTAACTATTTTTCAGGATTTTTTTTTTTTCCTTTTAATTATTAAAGCATATCCTTTCTGTTTCCCAGTCCCATGTGAAGGCCCAGAAGGCCGGCAAAGAACAGCAGCTGGACATGATGACCCAGCAGTACCAGAAGCTTGAAGGTCGTCTGGACGAGATGCTTTCCAGAATAGCCAAAGAAACGGAAGAGATTAAAGATCTGGAGCAGCAGCTCACTGAGGGTAGGTAGAACTGGCTGCTTGTTTGGCAGATGGTAATGGTCTTGAAAACTGTACAAGAACCACAATTATACAGCGTGACATTTCTATGGGTAACCCACAAGCATTGGCACTCACATGGAACATTGCCAAAGCCCTTTAAAAGCTGACACAGTACTTAGGAAGTGCTTGGCACAGCTCACAAATGTAAATAAAGTTAAATATAGAATGTATTAAACACACATAAATAAAGAATATTCTATGTGTATCTGTGACGTGGCTGGGCATATTTTTGGCAAATGATTCTCAGCCGTTTGGATGTCTGTAACAGGCGACTCGACTTAATCTTCAGGTGTACAGTTAACTTTGTGACCCATTCTGCAAGTCAAGCGTCTTGGTACCTAATAAATAAAATAGTTTGTACATCAATACAGGTGACTGTGACAAATAGTCCTGGCTCCTGGCAATGTAAGGTTTCTGTGAACACTGGCAAATACATAAAATCGTCACGAGTGGCTTTTAAATTGGGTTAGCATTTTGGAAGATCCCTGAGTTACATTTTTAATGGTAGCTTTTGTTACTAATTTATAAACTGTACATAAACACTCCATTAACCCCTTTATGATTTCTCGAGGTCCTACGTTTACCTGCGCCATGTTTACGTAGGTGGGCTGGAGACCTTATAGTTTCCTTTATTTTAGCCTTAATTGTCAATCCTGCTTTTATAGAGGATCAAACTCAGCAGCCAATGAATATCCTTATCCAATGAAGGCCTAGCTACCCAAAGGCTGCCGCCGCAGATGTTGTCATTTGAAAAATTGGGAGTAGACTTTGTTCCTAACACACCGTTTCCTGTACAGGAAAATACATGCTTGTGTGACGTTTTACGTGGGGGATCTTAAAATGAAATTTCCTCTCACGCATTTTATGAGACAGCCAAGACAGTTTGTTTAAAGGTAAACTCACATCCCAGGATTTTTTTCATCATATGTTTCCCAATTCCTATGTTTAACAAATATATATTTTTAAAATCTGAAAAATGAAATTAAATGTAGAAACTCTTTAACTCCTGTAACAGGGCGCTTCCATTTTAGCTCTCTATTAATCATTGTTATAAACTCCAGCAGTCAGCGCAGGGAAAGTATACCGAGAAATGGAGAAGTTAGACAATGTTTATAGTGTTTCTCTGCATTTGCAGTGTTTGCCCTGACTTTACTTTGTCTGAACAGGTCTATGATGTCATTTGCTAAATCTTTAACTTAAATGTAAACGAACACCGAGCATCCCAAAAAGGTTACCAGCAGTTCTGAGATTTGCAATGTATTTATTTAGTGGGGTAAATTTCAGAGAAGTGACAGATCCCCTTTAGTCAATTCACCCAAATACGATTACACCTAAACAGCTTTCTCTATAGACTGTAAGCTTTTCCAGTGAGACTGATGACTGCTTCTCTCAGTTTGATCTAATGCAGTGAGAGGTGATCTTGGACACTGCATTTGCCGTGAATGATTACCATGTCTCTCAGGCAGCCGTCTGCTGTATAAAGAGCAATTCAGGGATAAATTTCTAAAAGTTTATCAATCAGCAGGAACATTCCCGTTTCCATGGCAATTGCCGATTTCTAAAGCTGCGCCACAGAATCATCTTTTTTACATGTCCTCCATTCATCCAAACTTTCTTTTTTCAGCCCTTCTATAACAAAATAAAGAATAAAAAATTTGCTGTGGTTTCTTTAGAAACCTCTCCCTGGCTACCCTCTGAAATTCTGACATTAATGCCTGGTTTGCACTTATCGTATATAAACGCTATGTTATTATTTCAAATATTATAGAGAACACTTACGATCATCCAGCCAGTGGGCTTTGAAATATAATATATGGAATTCTACTGCCCTCCCAAGCGTATATCGGGGGAAATTCTGTAATCTTCATCAAAACAAAACGGCCTCCCCCAACTCCCTCAAACTACTCACAACACTTTCGATTCCAGCTGATCACATGGTATCTGTCCTCCCTGAGCCCTTTCCAGTCTGCCCCATCCAGAAAAAAAATTAAACTCTCAAGAAGTTAAAAGGAAATGTGCATGTTGGAGATTATGCAGAGAGTTTCTAAAAATACTTCTCTGTATCTATTCAACAACAGATTTCAGTCACCACCGAGACACGCACAATGCAGAACATCATGGAATCTGCACTTTAAATAGTGGTGACAACGCATTTAAATACAGAAATTTGGGGTGGCTAAAATGTTCCATGTCCAAGCTAAAAGGGGAAACATAATAATTAACATTTTATATAGCACCGACTTATTCTGCAGTGCTTTACAATATTATACACAAGACAACCTTTTACAGATTTGACAGGAATAATAGGTTGATAAGGACCTTGCTCAAACAAGCTTACTATCAGGAGGTAGTGGGGTGTGTAGGGGATAGGATCCAAATGACATTGTGGGAAAGTAGCAGAACTGGAAGGTGAGAATAAAGTGGAGTGGGATCCACTAATTAAGCTGAGAGGCAGCCATCTAAAGTAATATGTTAATTTTCTCCCCCTAAAGTATCGCTGTTGCAACAGCTGTGAAATTGCAAACCAGAAATATGGGTTTTTGGTGCCATCAGTTTTTATAACTTATCTACTGTTTTCCAGAGTTTATTTAAATATCCCCATTATATCTGGAATACTAACCGGACCCCCAGGTTGCAGCGTTTTTGGGTCGCAGTGGTCTCTTTTCATGTACGTTTGTTTAACCTCGGTTGGTTGAATGTTAACAAATCTCATTCTTCGTGTACTATCAGGTCAGATCGCAGCTAATGAAGCCCTAAAGAGGGATCTAGAAGGCATAATAGCTGGACTGCAGGACTATCTAGAAAGTGTTAAAGGCCAGGCCAAGCAAGCTCACGAGGATTGTCGTGAACTTCAGTCTGAAAGAGAGGGTTTACTTCAACGGCTGTCAGAACTGGAGGAAGAAAACAAGCAACTGGAGATTGTGGCAATGGATGCTGAAAACATGAGACAGGTAATCCTCTGATGTTGAGTCTTGCTGAAGAAGTGGTTGGTTATAAACCAACTTTATGGAAAAGGCAACTTTATTAAGATGGTAATTGGTAAGGTCTTAAGACTAGTGTTACTGAATCCAAATATACAAAGGGTGGTTTACTGAACCTTGAATTTAACAAGAAATTGCAAATTATATTCCAGAATAGCTAAGATGGTAATTCAATGAGTTGTCGAGTGTTTTTCCAACTCATCTAGTTTAACCTAAAACTTTTAGATTTCCTCTGTCTTCCAGACATTTCCAAGGTTAGTGGATAACTCAGTGTTGCATAAGTTTTTTTTCTTGAAGAGCTGGTATCATGAAAAATATAAAATATTTATTCCCTGAAGGTCTTTGACAAAGATGGTGCCAGATCCACTATTGATAGTCAAATAAACAGTTGAACTTGGCTTTATATTATTTGT
This sequence comes from Pelobates cultripes, assembly GCA_933207985.1. NCBI lineage: Eukaryota > Metazoa > Chordata > Amphibia > Anura > Pelobatidae > Pelobates > Pelobates cultripes. Next base: position 136,189,422 of record OW240920.1, on the reverse strand, counting down.
AGACAATATAGGTCTAGACCAGGCTCACTAAACAGCCATCCCTAATGCACATAGGTTGCCTGCTTTACTTATTAATGTGATTATTAGTAAATCTTAAAATATCTGAAAAGTTACAATGCAGAGTGGTGAAAATCAAATCAAATCTCTTTGAAAAGACCTGTTCAAATTAGGGCATTGTGTTGTCGTGACCTTTGTCGCTCTGTGAATATGTCTTTGGATAGGCTAATTGATATTGCTGGTTTGCCAATACAGGAAATTTCTGATCTGGAGCGCAGCCTTCAAGAACAACACAAACTCAACGAATCTCTTCGTCAAGCTCAGGGAGACCTCAGTGAGTACGAAGCAGAGCTTGAAGACCAGCTGAAGGTTCGAGATGCAGAGGCCAACCAGTTAAAGCAAGACCTGGAGAGATGGAAACGTCTCAGCCAAGTAAGCTTTTTGACTACTTCCAGAATGTAATGATAGATTAGGAAAACAAATATCCAATTTATGCTGATGGTGGGTGTGCTGTTTTTTCAGATGGAGAATTCTGCTTTGCAAGCAGAGCTGGAAAAGGATCGGCAGGCGCTGGAGAATGCCCTCACTAAGGCACAACTGTTGGAAGAGAAGGAGAAAGACAACAAAAAGCTATTGTCTCAAATGAAGCAACTGCAGGTAGGATCCTCTCTGGCTGCTCTGTGCACAAAAGCCATTACTGTTCTTGATGTTTTATATTAAACATTCCCACGCACCACTGTTTGTTTTGGTCGATGAACTTCAGTATTTGCAAGATACAAGCTTTGTGTTAACACTGGGGTGCTAGATATCTTTCTCTCTGTAAAATGACTCCTTAATGTGTACCGATAGTCTTCTTATTTTAGATTTATCTTTTTGTCTCGCAGGGAGATAATCATCATCTAAAAGAGCAGGTCGAAAATCTCCAGACTCAGCTCGACGATGCATTAGATAATTTAGTGCACCCTGAACAGATCGTCGCACGTGTTGCAGACCTGAAACGGAAACTGCAGACAGGGGTCGGAGAAATTAGGTAAATATTGTTGGAGGTGGGGGAACACTCAGCGGTAGAATGTAACAATATCAGGTGTGTTTTATAAAATCGTCTCCTCAGTGCAAAGGTAGAGTGTTTTACCACAAAGGAGCGATACACAGCTAACTTTTTGCTTTATTTATAAAACACAGATTCCAATGAGCACTTCAATTCTAATTATGCACTTAGAACAAAGTAGTATTGGGTAGAAAATCATCACTTGTACATGAACTAAAAGTGATGGGCACTTTGCTCAAAAGAGCTTACACTCACTGACTTGGGGTCCAGTGTCAACTGATAATTCACAGCATAACATTCGCCAATCCAGATATCCTCCCTGCAAGGTAACTTACCTGCTTTTTTTTGCTGCCAATTTCATCACCCTTGTGTTACACTACCAATGTGTTAAAAATTGTAAAGCGCAGTAGAATGTGATAGGGCGATGTAATGTGGGATATGTCAGAAAACATCTGAGAGACAAATTATTACAATTGTTAACAAGAAACAAGTGATTATTGAGTATCCTGTTCAAATGAGCTTGCAATCTAGAGAATAACCTTTTATGTGCTGTGAGGGGTGATTGATGTAGAGCACATGGAGTTAATTAAGACAGAAGCACTACATGCTTAATTTTGCAAGTAAATGAAAATAAGTAGTATGTTTTGTTTTTCCAATTTGCTTACTTTTTTGGTCAATAATAATCTATACTCCTCTTCTCTCATTTGCATTTCTGCTAATTTGTGTTAATAACTTTTATATATGTCTTTTCAATGTCTGTCACACTGTAGGTGTTCCAGTGGCTCGGACGTTCTAGGGCAAAATCTGGCTGATCTCCAAAAACAAATCAACGAACAGCTTGCAAAGGCTCAGGAGGAAAAGAGAGAGGCCTTGGAAAGGCAGCAGAGATTACAAGACGAAATCGCTATATTGCAAGGGAAGGCTAAGGATGCTCCCGGAGACTATAAAAGAGCCTGCAACAAAGCAGCTGAAGCGAGGGTATGTGGAATGTTAAAGATTACAGGGGGTCGCCGTCACGGAACTCTCCTAGTGCTTAGGATTTCAGTCTCCCATGATGCTTTGCCAGAAATAGAATAAGGAAAGAATGATTTGTTACACAGTCCATTAGTATTTAAGTAGTGACTCCATTTTTATTTATTTATTTATTTTTTCTTGTTTTGAACTCAAGCATATGGAATTTCAGATGAAATGTTTTTCATCAAGATTGAATCTTTATGATAAACTCATAAATTGTGTTGGAAAAATCTTCAATATAAAACATCCAGGTGTATGGTGAAAAATGAACTTTATTTATACAGGAACAGGCATTGTGATTGACAGGTAGACACACTTTAAGATTATGTTCAGTGTAGGACTTACAGTACTTTTCATACACTCTGGCCTGTTGGTCACTATGTAATTTCAGTCATAATATCCCGTGTTCTGGAACACACAGCCAAAACCTCAAAACACATGCTGCTGTCCAAATACGCAAGGACCGCACTGACAAATATTTACTGCTTTGTTTGTTTTTTTGCAGTTGATGGAAGGACTAGACCAAGCAATCTTTTCTGTGAGATAATGTAATTTAAAATGCCAAGTTTGAACCACCTTTTTTATCGCTGTAGATACAGGCAGAAAGGAGGCAGCATGAAGCTAAGGAGCGCCAGATGGAGAATGAAATTCGCCGGCTAAATGAAAAATTAAAAAACATGGAGGAAATCCAAGGCCTAGCAGACCAGCAACTCGTGGAGGCTGAGGACGAGCGTGAGAAACTCCTCCTGGAGCTGCAGGATTTAGAGGACAAGGTTTGTTGTACTATAATTCACTTGTACATATAGTGCAGTCGATTGCCGCATAATTCATCAGCACACTCAGTGATCGTGAACTATGGTGCAAGGACAGCAGATTAGTCAGCATCATCTGTAAGAAATTTAAATCTGATGCTTTATTGAATCAGAGGATCAGCAATGCTTTGTTCTACAAAAAAACCAACAGATCTCTGTCAAAGCCTAATACAGTTCATGGAGACCGAAGTCTAAGTTTGCGGTGGGCCTAACGCAGCCACATTTTCACTAACTCAGAGTGCTAAATTACAGCTAGAAGGAGTGTGTCCAAAAAACTTCTAACATTAGAACTGCCCCTTGTCACCACATCCTCATTATCCTTAAACAACTACATCAGAAAAGAAAAATAAATATTAGAAATAGAATATATATGCATAGTTTTTTTTTTGTTTTTTTACATATTTATATTTAATTTTACAAAAAATAGTTTACAAAGACTTGCTGGTGTTATTTCACAGACGGAGCAAAGTGTCTTGTAAACAATGCAACACAATAAAATAGAAATAAACTAGCTGAACTCTTTCTTTCTTACTGTAGAGAAAATTAGAAGATGCTCGGGCACAGAAACAGTTGTCTAGTCTAGAACAAGAACTGAGGGAGCTGAAACGCGCAGTGGCGATCTCCGACAAGATGGCTGCCTCTGAACTTTCCAATGCTAAAGATCATCTGAAGTCTCTCCATGGAACAGTCCTTAAGCTAAATCAGGAGCGAATGGAGGTAGGCGACTGTGTGGTTAAGATTGGTTAGCATCTATTTAGATTGTTTCAGTATAGTCTGGAGTGCTGGATAGTTGAATATAAAGTAAAAGCTTTCCAGAATTGACGGATACAGCATGTCTTGACTTACCCTGACCACAAGCACGCAATCCGGACTCTATAATACAATATGGGTCCACAAGCAATCCGGACTCTATAATACAATATGGGTCCACAAGCAATCCGGACTCTATAATACAATATGGGTCCACAAGCAATCCGGACTCTATAATACAATATGGGTCCACAAGCAATCCGGACTCTATAATACAATATGGGTCCACAAGCAATCCGGACTCTATAATACAATATGGGTCCACAAGCAATCCGGACTCTATAATACAATATGGGTCCACAAGCAATCGGGACTCTATAATACAATATGGGTCCACAAGCAATCGGGACTCTATAATACAATATGGGTCCACAAGCAAATGACCTTGTCAGTAAATGGCTGCTGTAAACTGTTGCTAATAACAGATAAAGCCAGATGCAGGATTGAGCACTACAATTCAATAAAGTTGCGTTAAAAACAACACACATTTACACTTTTTTTTATGTTGCTTGCTCATAGTGTTATTCACGAAAGTGAGAATTCAAAGAGAATTTCAGACTTTAGGCCAGAGTAGGCGATCCAAAAGCTTAGCTGATTTAGAGAATTTTTCCAGTTTAGTTATTTTGATGTTAAATGCAACTCCAAAACGGATTAATTTGCCATTATCAGGAACACTTGGTCCCACGGCCTGGGTCTTTCAGATTTTAGTTTTTACAATTTGTAAAGTATGTTCTTGAGCTCTAATCTCACTCCAGCTTTGTGGGTCAAGCAAGCATCAGACTTGTTTTTAATAGTTATCAGAGTTGCAATAAAACAGATTGTGAGCAGAGGACCCCCTGGGTAGAGGCAACTAAAAAACTGAATGTTGGAGTTGTAGAATGGTCCTGAGTTAGAGTATATGACTGGGCTGAAATCCAGAGTTGTGATTTTCTTTCTTTTTCCATAAAGCAGAGCTTAATCAAAATCTGCCTGTGTTTAGTTTTTTTGTATTTATAATGCCAATTCTGAATATTTTGTTGCGTAAATTTAGGAACTATTTTACCACTACTGTGTTCTGCATACAATAACATTTTCTGGTGGCATTATCGGAATGTTATTTTGATTCTCTTGTTTTGTAACGTGATAGATGGCTTTGGTAAGCCAACAGCCAAGCTAAACATAATAAGATGAGTGAGGCTTGACTACTGGAAGCTACTTACCATTCTGATTGAGCCTTCCAGAGCCTTCAGAAGGAGGTGCTATTAAGATTCAAGATTTTTTAACCTTGGCAACAATTTTCAAATGGGACCCAGTTTGTTAAAACACAGCATAAGTCAGTCTTATTACTGATGATTGGTATTTGTCACACCTTTTTGGTTATGTGTTTTGTTTTGTTTTTTGCTTACAACAGGATATGCAGGAAGCAGAAAATGTCTGCTCTCAGACAGCCCAGGCTTCTCGAGACCTTGCAAAAGCTGAAGCAGAGATTGATCTGCTGCAGAGTCTGCTGAAGGAGACAGAAAAACAGGTATGGTTTACTGGTCATTCACTTTCTCTGTAGCAAACGGATGCATACAGGCGAAGATGGCTACATTTCCTTTTAAATTTTGCTGACTGGTCTTAATGTACGTCACTTCCCTGCCCAATGTCCTGGCTAACTGTGACTGGTGTGCGTGTTTGTTCTTCCTCATTAATTTATTGCAGTCCTTTGATAGTTTTTTGGGATGTTCACTTGTAACAATGTAAATGACACTATTTGTTAGAAGAAAAAAGTGTCTATATCTGTGCTCCAAAGACTGGTGTACACAGACAGAATGATGAGTCTGTTGCTAAGTGCAGCTCCTAGCTGCTGTAAAGCAGGGTTGGTGAGAATGCTTGTGTAACAGGCTGCAGCTGCTAGTTGTCACAAGACAAACAGCGGAAGTGGACAGATTGGTGGATTGTGTGTGTTACAGGCTGCATCTCGTAGCTGTGTCACATGACGCTCAGAATAGGGTAGAATGAGGACATGTGTTGTATCTGTATCGGCTCACTAACACAACAAAGCGCTGAATGACTCTGATGTGGAATTGTGGCCTGACCTGACAAAGACCATTAAATGCTGCTGGTGTATATGTATCACTTGATTAGTACGCCTGACGTCTCTTTCACAAGTGCAGCATCCAAAATTTAGGAAGGGAAGTCATTCATTTCCTGTTTGTAATTGTTTACAATGAAACCAACTTCTCACATACAAAGATTTAGCATCAGCCAGCACATGCACAGACTGGGCTGACAGGGAGGATGTGAAAGGGCCCAGACTCTCAGGGTAGGTGAACTTTAAACTCCCCTTTCATCTTTCTGTTCATTCTATCTATTGGTAGCTCCAAGAGGAAATGCAAAACGCAGACTCCGGGATCGCTGCATCAAACTTGCAGCAAGCAGAGATTGACAAGCTGAACCAAACCATGAGAAAGCAAAGGGTGGAAATGGATCGACTGAAGCATCTGCTGGATCATGCTAACGCTGGTAGGAATTTAAAAAAAAAATGTATACGAGTAACAAATGCAAAAATTAGGGTGGAACCACCCCAAAACACAGACCTTTTACCTCATCGCGTGTCACCCTTCAATTTGTTTCTCTTCTCTCCCTCACTATTAATCAGTTCTTCCTTTATTCTTTTTGATCTGTTTCTCGTAAAATACATGAGGCAAAGTATATTTTCCTCCGCTTGATAAAAATATCACCGTCAAAAGGCATTGTCTTGCTCATTGTGAGACTGTGTCTGTGGAGGGATCCTCCATAAACATTAGTGTTGTATTACTGCGCATGCACAAGGACTCCTGTCTAACTAAAGGTTAGCAGCGAGTCTTACTTTTATTTTGCTCAAATTCTTCGTAGTGTCTATGTATTGTTTACATTACATGCCTGGTTTTGTGGACCTGACCAGTAAATTACATTAACCCCTACAGTGTTTTATATGTTGCACGGGCACGTAATACTAGAGCCTTCAAGCTGGTATTTTTGTACAATTGTCAGTATTTGCCCACAACTCGGACACACAGCTTGTGCGTCTAAGGTGGTAAGTGTGCGTTTTAATTACCTTCACAGTACTATTCACAAGGAAGGAACGGTTTATTCCAGAGAAGTGAGAGTTCCGCTTTAAAGAGGAAATAAAACTTCAAATATATAGTTTTATGGAAACGCTTAACTTAAAATAATTTTGGAGTGCATGGGGCATTTTTACAATACAGAAAATTAACGCCATATTTACGTTTTTAAAAACCGTGCTCAGGAAGTTCACTTGTGACATCTCCATGTGGCGATACATCTGATGAGGGCTGAGCTAGCAATTTTAAATCCCTTGGGGTTATTCAATAAATTGTGACTTGTAGATTGACGAGGGAATTGCAAATGTCAGGAAAAACACTAAGGCCTCAATTTTAATATTTTTGGAAAAGCTTTCAAATGACTTCATATTTTGAAACATATTTCAATATTTTGATATTTTTTCAATATATTGCTATATTTTTATATATTTGTAACGCTTATTCCAAAATATTAAATCAAGGCCTGATTTGGATTTTTTATTTTTTTTTCCTGATTGTCTGTTTTAGCTTAGAATTTCCAGTTTCCTGCAATTCTCCGTTCGGTGCATAATCCGTCCATTTATCTATACATTGTTCTAGCAGACATAGCTAAGGGACTCTCTGCAAATATGCCAGTCACCCCAAAATGACTCCCCTGGTGGAGGAAGTAGTGGTGGTTAACCAGGGTTTGTATAAATGTTTTCTGTGATCTTACCAAGTTATTCACTAAAGTTCGAATTGTCGGGAATTCCAGGTGAATTTCACATTTCAGGGCAAAATTGCCAAGCTGGGAGCATAGCTGACTTGGAGAATGTCTCCAGTTTGACTATTTAAGCCTTAAATTTGAAACTCACTTTCAATTCTCAACAGTGTTCACTTTGTGAATAATCCTTCCTGTTAGGAAGTCTGTAACCTATTTTGCTGATCTTGTGCCATTACAGATAACGTTGGGGAGATAGAGGATCTGCTGGATGAGATTGATAACCTCAGGCATGCCCTTGGCTACCAGAACGATTACCTTACCAGTTTGACCAACCCATTCCGTCGCAGAGGCTACTGGTATTATATGCCTTCCTCATCAAATGTAAGCCCCTTCTTATTTGTGTGTATTATTAATCATTACCGTTCATGCAATGCTTTTTTTTTTTTTACTTTAAGAAAAGTACATTTACATTTTTACTTATTTTATTTGGGTTTTATTTGCTTATTTTTTTCTCCACTTACATAAAATATAAAATTGTGTTCTAACAATTTGAGTCTGCTCATTAAATCACCTAAAATAGTACAACATTTTAAGGAAACTTAGTAATAATAGCAAAGCATTTAACCAGTCTGACTCTTGGCTCCATGGTTCAGTTAATATGATCCGATTTTTAAAATGCTTTAAGGGACGATTGATGATCAGGTTTTGGGCATCCATAAGTAATGAATCCCAATTTAAAATAACTATTGCACCTTCACCTGCAGCTTTTAGCTAAAGTTCACTTATTATGTTTATTGAAAATTATGCGGTTCCATTTTGATGCATTCTGATGAATTGTAGCAATCCATACCTCTGGGGTTAATAAAGATCCTTGACATTAATATCCTGATAATTGCTGTGATCCTTCTACATGACATGTATGTGTTCAGCTTTTAAAGGGTTGGTTTTAATATAAGCCATAAAAGGAAAGGAATGGGTACTAAAATCAGGTAAGGAACCACTGCAGCAGATAACGTAATTCCATTTTTGGTATTTTAACAATTCTGTCTTTTAATGTGCCTCTCTTGATTTACAGTCATTGGGACTTGATTCTGCCAGCACTAAAGACTCTGGAGTTGGTGTTCATTACCCAATGACCTCATCGCCTGCAAAACGAAAATGCAGCCATTGCAAATATCCCAAAAAGGAAGATCGTGCACACTTTGGACATTGGGTCTACTCTCCTCTCCGACCCGGCCTGCAAAGACTGCATACTAACAGAGGTAACTTCAGACTTCAAACTGAACTGCAAGTATACACTTACCTGAAGATCACAGTCACTTCTGCCTTATCCAAGCATCACTAAGTGGCAGATGGGAGCACAAGTGGCTGACAAACGCCTAAATTGTACCAGTAAATAGATCTCATGTTAAAGTTTTCAATATATTGATAGATTTGCAGGTATTAAATAGCACATTGTGTAGATGACCTTAGTAGTGCATTAAACGGTTTCCTTTCCCCTACAGATAACAGAGATGACGACGAAGAGAATGGACCCACAGTGCCACCGACGTGTCACTTTGTGCCTCCTCCAGGCTCCGTTATTTATACTGTACTTCCAGATGGTACTCCTACACCCCAAGGAACTGTTATTTATGGACCCCCTCCCCCATATAGCCCCAGGCCGGTGGCTCCTGGAACGGTTATATATGGACCTCCACCAGTTGGAACACAGATTGTGTATGGACCACCCCCACCTCAATTTACAATTCCTCTTATCCCTACTGGGGTACTTCACTGCAATGTGCCCGCACACCACAATATGGTAAGTTTTGTGTTTAGCCTTCACATAGACCTTTTAGTACTGGGTTTCCACAAAAGTGTTTCCTATTCCTAGTACACAAATTTAAGATCTGGAATTAAAAAAAATGAAAACACACACACACGTAAAATGTATGCAACTTCACAAACTAATTTATTGTGTGTACATATAACGATATCTGTTTGTAACAAACATCTTTTTGTTTGTTCAGTATAGTAATAGTTTGTTGGTACTAATAGAAACCAGTGAATTGCAACAATTGTATTTAAATTCCAATCAATCCCATTTGAAAGTTTATTCACGGGGTTTTTTACGCTGTGCCAGTTAGCATGAAGGGAACCGTAAGACTCGGGACCCAGATTTAACCTATACCAATTAGTTGAGCCACTTGAATGAATTTGTGGCATTTAGACACATGGGCATCCAAGCTGTTTCTACTGTTATAGTGAGATAACACTTGACTGCTTTTTCACATAAATTGTGCGTTGTGGGCTCTGAGTTAAGTTTCTGTCATAATTGGTTTGGCAATGTTTGGCTCTTGCTTTCCAATCCATTACGAACGATCTCCGCTCTATCTAGGAAAATGAAGTTACTCGTCTCGAAGACATTATTGATCTTCTGAATTCTCGTCGACACAAAGACAAGAAAACAAAGGAAAGATTACGAGACAATATAGATAACCTTGAGCATCAAAACAAAGTCCTGATGAAGGAAGCAGAAGAACTGCGCACAAGATCCCAGAAACGTAAAAGAAAGTAAGTGTTGCTGATATGAAATCCAGATGTTGAAGGACACGGACAACTGATGACCTAGCATGGGATTCTCTGCAGGTTCATAGTTGGTGTATGTTCTCTCTGTAACCGCAAAAACGATTTAAACTTTGTTTGAGACGTGGGTGGGTACCTGCGTCTTGCACCCTGTTTTGACTTTTACAATATAGGCCTAATCTGGCATAGTTCTAGTAGACATGTGGGCAAAGTTCCTTCTTCAGGTGTGGCCAGAAAACTAGATTGTTGATTTTCATGCAGTATGTAGGGGATAACGGAGTAGTAAGCTTTCCCCCAAACCGTTTACATACATCATTTCATCTTTTTGGGCAGCGACTTCCAATAGACTGGCACCTACCCTGTACTATACAAACTTACAATTTCTTCTTCCTGTTCTGAATGGTTTCTTGCTGGATAAGTTACTAATTCTTCTCTCAATTGCAGAGACTTTGTCGAAGGACATCTTGACAACCTGTTTACAGAGCTGAATCTTGAAAAATCCTTGCAGCACCACGATGACATCATGGACGAGATTGAATGCGTTGAGAAAACCCTCCTTAAACGCCGGGCAGAGTTGTGCGAGGCTGACCGACTTCTGGCTGAAGCTGAAACAGAAATGAAGAATACACGCGAAAAGGTATGCACTGAGCACTGACTGTTCCGTAACTACGTGCAGACACTCACCAGTGCCATTTTTATTTTCCTGCGCTGCAGTCCTTGGCTGAGAATGATGTGAGCAGTAATCCAGTATGAGAGCTGGAGAATTATAAAATCTAATGCTTTGAGTGGACCTCACATCTAAATGTTTCTGTAAAAGGGATTTATACATAGTATTACTTGTAATTCGATTGGTCTGAATTTCTTGATCTCTGTTATTTAATTGACTTGTTTTGTTTCCTTTTGTGAAAACAATCAAATGTTTGCAACCAAAAGGAATCCGTGTGCAACAATTCTTCAATAAATATGTAAAAATGTCATCTTACCAATTGATAGTAAAGTAATTACTACTTTACTTTAAGGTTTGGGGTGGTGGGGGTTGCATTGAGAAGCTACATCAAATTTTTTTTAAAGCCCTCAGTGACTGTTATTGGTTAACAAAATAAGCACTGACTGTATGTGATGTCATCAGCCAATCAGGATCTAATATTCAAACAGATGAGCTGTAGAAATACCAGCACGCCACTGTGCAGGGAAGGGGAGATGGTCATTTGACCGGTCAGGTGATATAAATGCCATCTAAGAAAGTCTGTGTAAAAGGCAACAGACCACAAGTTGTGCAGATGTTTAATTAAAATTAATTCTTGCAGATCATTTTGCAATGAAATCTATGGGAGTTACTTTCCTGGAAAACCAAACCCTATTTCCCAGCGTTTTAGGGGGAACTAAACCAATATTATTTGTACTCTAATGTTTCATTCTATTTTATTTAACTTTTTAAAACTCCCTTTGGTGATGTGATTGCATCAGATTCTTCGCTGCCTTCATAACTTTCTTTGCTCCGTAATAGGGTCACATTGAAAAGTAAGCACTTATTTTAGTATTAACACGCTCTATTCTTGTTATACGCCCCTGGTGTCTTTAATTGACATTTGTATCAAAATGGATATATTTTTTTTCCCCCTCCAGACCACTGAATTAATTGAAAAGTACAACTGTGCCAAAAAGCGCCTTAGCCAGACGGAGAGTGATGCAGAGGAGCTAGAGCGACGCGCACAAGATACCGCCATGCAGCTGGTAAAAGCTAATCAGCAATTGAGGTAAAGTTTGGGGTATATGTGGATTTTTATTTAAAGAGGGCAGTAGCCAAGCTTTTCAGGACATTCGTTTTGGATCAAACAGAGATTCCATTGTTCTTGTGTTTGGTGGTAAATCTAGAAACCCTGTTTTAGGATCTTGCAAACCAACGCACAAGACCTGGAGCAACATCGACTGGAACAAGAGAACATCCTAAAGGAAATCAATCTGGTGGTATCTGCCAAGGACGCCGAATTCCAGGCTCTCAGCAGCAAAATGGATACAATGGCCGACGGGTAACTATATCCTGAAAATCTATTTTAAACCTCATTGGGGCAGATTTTACATACCTGAATCCTCCTCCGTGCCGGAAAATAAACCTAAAAGCTTATATAAAGGAGGACATCATGTTATAAAAGACTTTATACCTGGGACTTGTTCCTGTTAGAATCTGATTTAGAAAAGCTCTGATCAGAAGTACTTTCCATACAGACAGGGAGGGTAATATGTCGCTCTCCCTTATAAGCTAATTTCATGTTTGGATGCTAGACCACCTGTTTGTGGCATGTTCCTAGTTTCTCCTCCCACATGCCCTAATACACTCCTAGAAGGAGACATGTGGTCTCTGGGTAAAGAATATACGTGTTTCCAGGTGGATGCCTGAGCCATAGACCTGCTTTAAAGGGATACTGTAATTGCCAGGAATTCAAAGCTGTATTCCTGGCACTGTAGATCCTTCTGCCTCCCTTCTCTATCGCACTCCCAGCCCTGGCGAAAAAAGGGTTAAAAACTTTTTATTTACTTATCTGATCCTATCACCAATGTCCCTCGGTGCCGGGTCGTGGCTCCTCTGTCCTCTGACGAGCAGTGCTGCTACTCAAGCGCAGGTGCTGCGGCACATGAGACCTCCCCATAGGAAAGCATTGAATCAATGCTTTCCTCTGGGAAAAATCGAACGCTGGATGTTCTCATGCAGAGCCTATAAACCAAGGGTGACCATTGTAGAATGGCAAAGCATCACGGAAGTTTTAAAACCTCAATTTTTGGCACCTCTGATCTGGACCATGGCTTGCACATCCTAGAGTTGTAAAAGACAACCTTCTAATGATCACTCGTTATGTCCAGTCTCCAGAAGCTCCAAGCTGATATACAGGTGGCAGAAGGAAAGGAAGATCTGCATTTAAATACCCTGCAAGAAGCTGAAAGTATTCTGCAGGACAAGGTGGTCTCACTGGAACGCTTAAACTCTCAGGTAATTTTTAAGAGACGTTTGTTTCCAATTGTTTTTTGTGACATAAGTGTTAGAGTTACAGGACTTGAGGATACTTTCTCAGAACCTTTCAGCGAAGGCTTCTTTCATCCCAAGCAGGTGATTTCTTTATTAAATGTGTTTATTGGTGTGTGTTGTTGTTGTGTATTGGCCTATATTAATGTGTACATAAATAGTGCAAGTGAAAAAATAATTCCAAATAGATTACTTATTTTGAAATTGTGCACACCTACGCCAGTCTGTCTGTCTTTCAGTCACGTATTGATTGATTGACAGACGGGTGTTTGTATAGTGTATATTTTCTGTATTTAAAGCCCGATGAAGGGATTTTGGTGCTTCCACTTATTCCGTGTGCTTGGATTGCTGATGTATACACAGTGAGTATCTGCCCATTGCGATCACATGCTGTGTAGGGGGCCAGTCCTACATGCCCCGTTAGGATCATTGTTTTGCAGACCAGGACAGAGGTTACTATATGGAAATGTCACTTATTCCATGATTAGATTTGTCTCCTATCCATATGGCATGTTAAACATGTAATAATTCAGCAACCTATCTTCCATTGCATGAAATACCTCCTACCTTTAGTTCTTGTGTCATTTTACCCCACTCCCCCTAGAATGAAGCTCGTATGAGCAGGGCCCCCGGCACCCTCTTTTCCTGTGTGTCCAACTTGCCTTGTTGTAAATACTTGTTTGTTATTCCAACTATTGTACAGTGCTGCGGAATGTATTGGTTCGTTAGACGTAATAATAATTGAGTGAAATAAGGGATAATGATTGCATTGTAGCCCTGGGTGTAAGTAAACTATTATTCTAAATAATACATCCAGGGGACACTCAAAATTAAAAGTAATAAAGAGGTGCACAAAGTTGAGGCTCCTGTATTTGTTGCTAATATTCAGTGTTTCTTCAGAGGTTTCTGCAGTGAGTTTTGTGCAGACTTAATATTTTACAGCATTTCTGATATTATCCCGTAAGCAGTGTTTTATGGGTGAAGCAAAGATTTCTGGGAGTTGTTTAGTTGTCAGCTTTTCACTGTAGATTGTAAAACTGATTTGTTTTTGTTTGCTTTCCCCATTTTTGGTATGTATACTGTTTTTTAAAAAATACTATTGTCTTCAGTGTGTAATAAGGTACAATATTATGGTTTTATTCAGAGGTCAAACACTCTGTAAACAGCAATGCAGACCTTTACAACTGCTGCAGAGTATGGTGTTTATAACACTTTGTATCCTCTCTGTTTCTTAATAAAGGTATCAACACAACAGCAAGAAATTGTGGAGCTGGACAGGCTCATTGGCCAGAAGAAAGAGGAACTGCGTCTCATTCAGGATCACATTGAACAAAAGAAAGCAGATCTAAAGGAAGTCTTACGGGATGGCGAGCTGGATGTGTCTGAGCGACGGCAGGAGATAAAGGTAGATTAGATCTCATACTCTGTTTATATTCAGATTTTTGTTTTAATTTTTAACTTCACGTGAAATGTCTACTGATATACCAAAAACTATTGAATTACAGCCAAGGTACACTCAAAGAAGAGGGGTAACCCCTAGTGAAAGTACATAACAAAAAAGAAAGCAGAGCGTACCTAACAGAAACGCAATACAAAGAGGGCTATCACTGCGTGAAAAATGTGCAAATGATGCACAGTATCCACACAAAAGGGGTCTAAAATAAAAATAACAAATAACTTTATTTGGAATACATGGTAAAAGAAAAAAGAATAGAACATAAATGAAAATTTAAAACCAACCAAAATCATACCCCATAGAATAAAAGGTAAATGGTTGATGTCTGAATCAATACAGCACACTGCACACGTCTGTGCAGGGTGAAAAAAGGGAGCGCAACAAAGAGGGGGGATAATAGGATGAAAAGAGCTATATACAGTACTGTAGATTATGCAAAAACTAGATAGCTAACTAGTAAATAGAATAATAATTAAACAGGATAACTCGCTAGTGTAAAATTGCTACAGAGATGTCACATGTCGATAGTAACGATTGTAGCACTGATTGCAAAGGTTGTGCGTATCAGATAGCAGATAAATGAAACGTTATAACTTTTCTGTGATAATAGTGAGACTGCTGCTACCATTAGATACAAAGCGTAGCTACAAATTTAGTACTACAGTGTAGAGCTAACATACTTGAAATAGCTGGATATCGGCAATGCTGTTGGCAACAGAAAGAATAAATGATAGTTGATATGAAAAATAAATGGGACTGAGCAGCTAGACTGGAAGTCTGCAACAGAGTATATAAAGGAAGATAAGAGGCAGAGAAAGGAGAGTTATCCTAAAGCTAAAGAACACCCCCCGTGTGCCTTCGAGGGCACCAGGACCTAACGCCCACTAAAGATCGCCTATTAGAGACAGCAACCAGAGAGAAGATACAATATAGTATGGAAGGGTAGTAGGTAGATGGCGAAAAATTGCGCCAGATATCCCCTGACGCGCGATCTTCCTTTATATACTCTGTTGCAGACTTCCAGTGTAGCTGCTCAGTCCCATTTATTTTTCATATCAACTATCATTTATTCTTTCTGTTGCCAACAGCATTGGCGATATCCAGCTATTTCAAGTATGTTAGCTCTACACTGTAGTTCTAAATTTGTAGCTACGCTTTGTATCTAATGGTAGCAGCAGTCTCACTATTATCACAGAAAAGTTATAACGTTTCATTTATCTGCTATCTGATACGCACAACCTTTGCAATCAGTGCTACAATCGTTACTATCGACATGTGACATCTCTGTAGCAATTTTACACTAGCGAGTTATCCTGTTTAATTATTATTCTATTTACTAGTTAGCTATCTAGTTTTTGCATAATCTACAGTACTGTATATAGCTCTTTTCATCCTATTATCCCCCCTCCTTGTTGCGCTCCCTTTTTTCACCCTGCACAGACGTGTGCAGTGTGCTGTATTGATTCAGACATCAACCATTTACCTTTTATTCTGTGGGGTACGATTTTGGTTGGTTTTAAATTTTCATTTATGTTCTATTCTTTTTTTCTTTTACCATGTATTCCAAATAAAGTTATTTGTTATTTTTATTTTAGACCCCTTTTGTGTGGATACTGTGCATCATTTGCACATTTTTCACGCAGTGATAGCCCTCTTTGTATTGCGTTTCTGTTAGGTACTCTCTGCTTTCTTTTTTGTTGTCTACTGATATACCGCCTGATCTTATCAGGGGAACTTATATGGGGTACTTGAGAAATCTGGCTGTTTTGAACCCTCTCCTCCTCCAAGCTAGAAGCTCTGCTCCCTCTTTATTTGGAGGTAATTTCACGGTATTCTGGAATCAAAATGGAATTTATTTCAGGAGGTCAGGTCTCTGTTGGAGGATTTAAGTGCCCAAAAAGGGGAGCTGAATGCCCAGCTGAACGAGAGGAGGTCGCAGTTGGTTATTCTCAAACAGCAAGTGGAGCAGGAAGAAGATATCCTTCAGAAAGTAGCCTCCCAAATCAATAAGCACAAATCAGGTATGTTTCCCTCTATCTGCGTCTTCTGTCCATTTACCGGTTACTGTCACAGCACTGCATGGACAACTTGAACGGTGGGTTGTGCGCAGGATTGATCATCATTATAATAAATATTTTTGCACGCCTCCTTCAAGTTCTGCTTCCTGTGAGTCATCCTCTCTGTTTCCTAAGAAACGGGTGCTATAAGTGGTTTTTGTTTGTATATATTATTGTAATATCTTCATTTCCATTTATCACAAGCTGTATAATCTTGTCATGTTTCAGCCTTGATCAGTTTATATGTTCATAAACTGTTCTAGCCAGATTGCTGACAAATATTGACATCAAAATAATTTATTAGAACTCTGGTTCACATACACATCTTTGTATTTTGTGTTAATTTACTGATCACATGTTTACAGACCCTTTTAACATTAATACAAGGTGTTTAGGATCATGCACCCTCTTCACTATGCCATAGTAGGACGTCTACACTGCTATGTTAATATCTTCAAAAATCTGTAGCTCAAAGTTCATTTCATTAACCGGCACGTAGATATTGATGTCATTATGTTGAGAAAGCTGATTGTAAGGCTTGGGTACTGACGATAAAAGGGGGCATCATATATTTAAATGTTACCTGTAATGCCGAGCCACTAAATGCTTTTTGTTTGGTTTGCAATGAAAACGTGAAAAAATACCAAATATTTTTTTTTTTAAATTATTATTATTAGAATTGAAGCATGTGTTGGAAATGGTGCAGTTTGAAAACAATGAGCTTGAAGGGCTTAAAGTACAGCACGGCCAGAAAGTTGATGAAATGGAGAAGATACAGGCTGCCGTACTGGAGGTGAGAACCTCCTTTCTGATCCTGGCTGTGCGCAGGTCAATGCACAAAGAATCCGGAACTGGAAAGTTGGGAGCAGAAGTTGAAAAGTTGACTTTCCAACATCACACATTAGAAAAACACCTTAAAGGATAACTATAGGGTCAGGAACACAAACATCTAGCCCCCCTGGGCCCCTCATGCCTCCATAAATATAGTAAAAATCTTACTGTATTCAAGCCAGAAGCTGTAAATCTGCATGCTGTTAGACTCAGAAAAACAAGCAGTCTGCTGACATGTGATAGCCTGATCCAATCACAGTGCTTCCCCATAGGATTGACTGAGACTGACAAGGAGGCGGATCAGGGGTAGAGCCAGCATGATTCAAACACAGCCCTGGCCAATCAGCATCTCCTCATAGAGATGAATTGAATCAGGGAATCTGCATGCTGAGGGAGGAGATACTGAATCACAGGATGCTGTGCACAGTGCTGCCCTGTGCTCTGCTGACAGCAGATCTGATTGGATGGAGGCATAATATGCCTCCATCAACTCTCGAAGTCCCTCTGGTTCACTCTGAGTGACTGCAACTGGAGGTGTTCCTAGCTTTCAATGTAAACACTGTATTTTCTCAGAAAATACAGTGTTTACATGAGAGGCTGCAGGGAGCTATAGTTCTCACCTGAACAATCTCATTAAGCTGAAGTTGTTCAGGTGACTATGGTGTCCCTTTAATGCCATCGTATCTAGCCAGTGAACAAGAAGGGGCAAAAAAAACGAATGTATACATTTATGTTCAAATACTGCTCCTCCTGATATTAGTGAACTTCCTTTCCCAAAGCAAACAGTGGAGATATGGTGTTTCAAAATCTTTACTCTATATTAACAACAACAACAAAAAGTTTCTATATAAAGTTAATCCTATCGCAAATTGATGTAGATTTCCAGATTTCTTTTGCATTAGTTTGTAATACTGCTTGTAGACTGTGCAAGGTTCTCACCATGTTTCCGTTGATGGGAGATATTTTTATATTGTAGGGGAGGTGGCCAATAATTGGGAATATAATTGTTGTATGTAATGACCCAGTGGCTGGTGTGGGATGGTGTTGAGGAAACAAGAAGAAGTGAAGGGCAGATGCTAAGAAAGTTAGAAGTTTCAGGGCGAGAGAAATTTGTAAAAGGAGAAAAAAAAACAGAAGAATAATAACTGAAGATTACAATATGTAATGCAGTTATGTAGCTACAGTTAGAACATGTAGTGCCAGTAAAAATACCCTTTTGGGGGGGGGGGGGAGGTCTTCCATGCAAATCCCTTTTGCATAACAAGTTTTTAGAATGATTCATTCGATTATATCCTCACTGTATTTCAGAAAACATTTGTATTCAATTATGACGATTGTGCAAAAGCTGCGTCTTTTTGTACCATCATTCTGTTTGATCTCAATTCTTTTCTGAAGTACAAATCGAGTGAGGATCTAATTCAATGAAACATTCTGGGACTTCAGGCAACTTGAAAACGCTTTATATGTCTGACCTTAGCTGGTAAGCTGCAGATTACTGATCCATCATCCACTCCAACCCCTGTTTGTTGAGATATTTGTTTGAATACCTTAATTCTCCATGAACAGTCCGTGTCTGTACCCCTTAGTGCGGGTCATATTCTAGGTGTAACCATGGCAGTTTTCTCTTAAAGGGAAAGCTGGAACTAGAAAACCTTCAGCGGGCATGCCATCGCCTGCGCAGGGAAGTGGAGTGGCAAAAACAACTGTACGAGAAGGAGCAACGAGAAATGGAGCTTCTGAGAAACGAGATGCAGGCTCTGCAGGAGAGCATGGAGTCTGTGAGCCGGAATAAGGAACAGCTGGAGAAAAACGTCCAGGATCTGGAGAAAAAGCTAGCGCAGGCTAACCGGTAAGCCAAAGGCCTTATGGGTAATGGACACATTGGAGGCATCAGGAGAGCTGTGGGTATCGGAGTGCCAAAATCACATGACAGTCACCCAGGCCTTGTTCATGGTCAACAAGGCATTGCCAAGGCCAAAGACCGGCAGCAAGTAGCATTTCAGTTCCTACACTTATTTAGGCTGGTAAAGGATGATGGGAGCTGTAGTTCAACAACTGGATCACAACATTTTGTCCACTCCTGTCCTGACACTGAATGAAGAGTCTCCTCTTAACAAATATATCTAATATTGTAAGTGGGACACTCCAAGCTGACATGAAGCCACTTAATGTTGTCCCCTGTTGGACCGCAGAGGGTAATACAGAGGAGGCGGTTTAGAATTGAACTGTACATCGTATTCATGAGGTTCCTGAGCTAGAGACATTTTGTGCAATTCATGTTTTGTTCTTTCACATCAGAGACCTCGTCACCACTGAGGAGTGCAATAGAACTGGGGCTTCAACCCGGGAGAAAATGGAGGCCGACATTCAGAACCTGCGCAGAGATCTCGAGCAGATGAGTAAACGGAAACAAGGCCTGAAGCAGGAATCTGACAAGACTCAACAGTCCTTGCAAGGTGAGATCTTCTCAGGCAGGAGGCAGCGAAAACTGTTCCCCACTCAGAAAGGATTTATCAATGTAAAAAGAACCCTTACAGTTATTATTAATTAGATCCAAATGGCAACATTGGGGCAAAAATGGCAGACCTGGAGAACCCATTCCGTTTATCCATTCAGATTTAATTCACAAAAAGTTCGAGTTTAGTGAATAACCCTGTTAATATTGTACTTGATCTACACGTGGAAAATGTATTCTTATAAAATCAGTTACCAAAATCATTCTCTACACAAGTGTCTAAATTGCTTAAACACAGCGTACAAGTCAAATCACCTTTAAATGGCATATGTTATCAATACATTTCCCAAATACAGAGACAAAGGAAGAACTGAACCTTCTTAAAGATGAACTTACTGATGCGAAAGACCAACTCAAAGTAGTTGAACAGGTAACTGATTTCTCTGCCTTTATTGTGGATTTTAGTTTTTACTAAAAGAAACCGTTTTGTGTACGTGTATACACACACACACACACACACTCTCCCTCTCCTCTCCCCCCCCCCCAACACTTTCACTGAATGAAAGCTGTTCGGCTCTCCTAAGATGACCTGTCAGTGCGTGTATGCGAAACCTGCAGCCTTCTAAGAATGAATGAATAAACTTTTATATTTGTCACATGCAGGAGTTAATAGATCTCTGGTAGATATATCCTCTAAATTCAATTATTTTAATTATATTAGTCCTTGATCTTCTCTATGAGCTTCCCACTGCTGATTGGACACCTAGATGGTGGATAATTTGAATTGTGAGAAATGTAGACGTTGGTCATAAGCTGTTGGGCCTGTTCACTATCTCAAATGTAAACATGCTTGATGTGAAGGAAGAACATGCTACATATTCTCCTGGTTACAATGTCCTGCTTTCATTTGACCGTGTCTGTTGAAATACATGATTGAGTAACTTAGCACAAGCTCACCCTAAAGGTTCAATAGAAATATGTTTTTCAATCCACTAGTTTAATGTAACTTCCAAGAAATCGTGTATTTTTCCTTTCCAGGACCTGCGAAATACCACAAAGCAGCGAGACGACCTGTTACGAGAGCAGTCTACACTGAAACTGGAGAATGAAGAGAGTGCAGGAAGATACCAGCTCCTACACGAGAAGGAGATCAGAATGGAGCAGCAACTGAACTGCTTACAGAGGGCAACAGAGGGAAAAGAGGAGGCACTCGCCAAACAGGAAATGGTAGCGTTCAACTTTGATTTATGTTTATGTTCTTCTTCATCTCACATGTGAAGCAGAGTTCAGATTACATGGCACCAAGTATGGAAATGCATTTTGACTAGAGTTGAGCGAACCCGGACTGTAAAGTTCGGGTTCGTACTGAACATTACGTTTTTTGGACCCCGGATCCGAACACGGACATATCCCTGTATGTTCGGGTTGGAGTTCGGTGTTCGATTTAATGGCTGTGCAGCACCAACCCAGGAAACACCTAGTAGCAATCTGAGGAGTGACCACCGGAGGTGTCCCTAGGCTGTGATTTAAAAACTGCCTTTTCTCCCTGCAGGGACATGCTATACACACCTGAACCACTCCATTAAGCTGTAGTTGTTCTGCTGACTATAGTGTCCCTTTAATATTGGAAGATTTCAGTTCTTGACTAATCTACAATTATGAAGCTGCAGGTGGCTGCACGTTGGTCCTCACTCTCCCAGAATGCAGCTGTCATCACGTCTGCACTACTACCTGGGAATACATATCTGTATTTCGGTGTTTTAAACCCAAACACTGTGCAGCCAACTAGCAGGTTGAGTTTGGATATTGCGTTGGCAGTAATCCTCATTTTCTATAGCTCATATTCCATGCAGTTCATTATATTTATAGTGTTTGATCATGCCAGTTATTCTGGGGGTGCTTATCCAAGGATTTGTACACTACATCTATAAACCTGACATTTCAGTTGATAAAGATACTAAAGTAATCTTTGGGTCCCGTTTATTCTCAGCTCCTTAAGCAAATCATGAAAGATGCTGAGTGTCAAGAAGACCAGCTTAGAGAGTCCACTGCTAAACTGATGGATCACAAGCAGACCGTGGAATGGGAACTGGCAAACAGACAAAACATGCTGGAGGTGCTAGCCTCCAAGGTGAATGTTTTGGAGGAACGAGCCCTGAAACTGCAAGAGGAGGAGAAGTGGTGTCTGGCTTTAGAGGATTCTCTCAATAATACCAGTAAGTCTGTTCTGCCCTGTAATAACTGATAGAAAAGCTGTAACTTAAAGCGGCACTGTCATGCCGAAATTACCTTTCTTTAATCGATTCCTCTTCTCTCCCTCTCTCAGGATCTGTTATTCATTTCTTTCTATCTGCGCTAGTTTTCTTTAAAATATAACACAAAGTAGGGACTCAGTAGGTCAATAGGTCCCCCCACCCGCCGCTCAGGGGTGGGGGCCGTGGAGGATGAAGAGGTTGAATAGCCCCCACTTGAGAGGCTCGGGAGGGGTGACACTGGTTTTTTTTTGTTTGTTTTGTTTTTTTTTTTTTTTAATATTGAATTTTTTTAAACCCTTTCACTGCCATTAAGGTGCAATACTCTGGAAGTAATAGTGGCAAAACAAAGAATATTTTGCAGTCCCCGTCTTCACATCACATTCATTTACTTTACTGAAATTCATGGCTTCATTAAAATAAATACATTTCCCAAAATTAGTTTCTATCAATCAGTACCTCAAAAAGCATTCAAATTGTGCAAAACGACATTAAAAAAACTGTGTTCGCATTTAATTCAACTTCTGGCAAAGCTCATTATATCTCACTTGTTAGTGAATAGCTCTCATGATTCATTAAAGAATTATCAATGAGAAAGTCTTAATAATGGAAAGAAAAATTCTACTTCCAGAACATCAGCTGACCCAGCGAGAAGAGCAATTATTGGAAAAAAACAATGAAATTATGGCTCTGAAGAGAGAACTGGAGATTTCTAACAGTGATCTAAGCCGCTTGCAAGATCAGATGAATTCAGAGACAAAGAGAGACGAGAAAAGAATCACGATGCTCAAAGAGGCCCTGAAAGGTCAGAGGTCACAGTACGAAGAAATCATCCAGGTACATCCCACTAGTAATGACCACCAGTCTCTTCCTGTCTCGTCTTGTGTCCAGGAACGTCTTACAGTGAACTCGCCACCAAAATAAAGCTTTGTGTTCATAAAAAATGTAAACAGCCTGTGTTTGTTTTAGGTGTGGTATAGTGTAAACAAACATATTCTTTGAGTAACAATCACATAGTCACACATACATTCTTTTAAAATAACCTATTTTCCAGAGACAGTACCCTGCTTGAGCCTTTATTTCTATGATGATCCATTCCATGTTTGAGCATCTTGAGAAATGTAGTCCACAAATATCTGGTCATCCATGACTTGTGTGTTACTGGACAGTCTGGAAGGTTAGAGAGAGTCGCTGCATGCCAGCACACCTTTCAAACGGCAACCTGTGGTGTGGAATAATGGCTCAATGCTGGCTCAATTGAAAGCCTCGTTAAAGAAAACAAAAAACAAACGCATACACAAACTTGCCCCTTCATTGCTTTCACATTTTTATTGTTGACACATGATGAAAAACCCAGTCCAATCTGTGTCCCAGGTGAAATCGTTGTTACCTGCATGTTATTATGCAATGCATTTATTTACAGAACACACTATCTGCCGTATCCATGTGAGTTCCATTATATTGCTTAGTGTTTGTGTCATTCGTGTGTTTGCAGTCATGCTAGGGGGCCATAACTATGACTGTATGTGTACAGGAGATGTGCAATGGCATTGGGGCCCCCAACAGCAAACCGCACAGCATGCTGGGGTTCCTAGCGCTTTGTGTTCTGTCACTGGTTTTCACTGCTGTCTAATTGTATGCAATTAAATTAGGAACTTAAAGAGGCAAACAGTAGCCTGCAGAAAAAACTTGTTACAGTGGAACGAGCGGCTTATGACAACCATGACCGAGCAAGGCGCCTGTTGAAAGAAGTCAAACTGATGCAAGCAGAATACACAGTTCTAAAGAAACAGGTATATTCTGTTAATCATACACCATACTGTCAAAGCAATACCGGAGGTCTGTGTTTAAACCAAACTACTAAAATCATGGGTTGCAAAAGCTAAATCCCCAGGTAGTGGAGAACCTCAACTGCCATGCTGATTTGACAGCCTTGAGGCTGATGGGAGGGAGTTGTCGTATTAAAACAGCAGGAGATGTAACTTTGGGCTGTCCATCTTAAATCTTGTTCTGCTGTTCTCTGAAACCACCTGACCTTAATGGACATGTTACCAGGTGTGCTTACTGTTTCCTGCTCTTGAGTATAGAGTAAATAGTTTGTTGGCCAACTGAGGAGCATCAGAAGAATCTGTTCATTGCGGCTCTTTGGCTCTTCTTTTGAATGTGTCCCTGTCTCTCTTGCACTCAAGCTGGTACGTGATAAGCACGTCTCTAATTTACAAAACATTTTAGTATTGTCTGATCCCGTTATATTTTAGCTCCGAAGCCAAGAGGATCTGGACCAGCGACAGCAGGACGTCAATGAAGCTGTCAGAGTATTAAAAGCCCAAGTGAAAATGGAAATCCAAAATAGCCTTAAAGATTTCCGTTGCACAGAGGACCAGGAGCTGTTAGAAGATGTGGATGCGGTTCTGGAAGAGAAGGAAAGTATGAAGTCTCAGTTAGAGAACCTGAAGGAGAATTTTCCCTTTACTGCCAATCAGGACTTACGGCAGCCATATAAAGAGACTCTGGGAATCTCCAAATCACGTGTAATAGTGAGTATATTCTATAAATTGCAGAGTCTGTACCAGCATGTTCGGTTCCAAGTTAGAACATTGTGCATCCAATGGGAGATTAGCCGTCTGAAGATATCCTGGTTTATTCATTAAATACCAGATATTTGTCCAAGTGCACGAAATCCATCCAGAACAACAGTTCTCATATTAAAGCTAATTCTGGTTGGAATTTGGGCAACCCAAGCGAATCTGTAACAATCGGCCTGATGCATTTTGTATCTGGTTTCAAAATCCGTGCTTTTCGCATGTGATCCCTATACAAAGTATTGGATTTAGAATATGTACAAAGCACCAGTTTTCTATTTTAAAAATAAATGGGGAAAAAAAAGACCCAGATCGCACAGCGTGCTCTGAACAGCTCATCTCTCATTAGACTTGCCTGGGAAGATTTATTTTACTTACAGCATGGTTTTATTTTTTTCCGACAGGTTTTTTTTTCATTTTGGGTCATATTGTTTAATTTAATTTTATTGTATTTTGAGTCCGTGCCATTAAGTAATGTATACAGGCTGCATCCCTATGAGACAAAACCTGCCCAGTCCCAGCAGCTGCTTATGTTTTAGTAGACCTGCCCCCACTTGCAGTACTGCATGAGAGACATAAAGGCATATTCACTCCCATAGATTTCAAATCTGGACTTTGAACATCTGGGCCTGGATTTTAACAAGCCGGTTCCGAATTTCAACCGTTCAGCAGCTTTCAGTCTGGCTAATATCCGGATCAAAATCAAGCTTATTCGTATCGTGCTCTGCAGAATCCTGACTTTGTCACATTATGTTTACTTTCTGGATTTTGCCCTGTACTGCAGCGAATGGTTTGGCTCTTTTCGGACATTTTGTGAATAAACACTCTGTTATTGGTATATGTTATACTGTGAGCTCTTATTCTCAATCTCTGCCTGTAATCTGGCAGCCGTACGTTTCAGCCACGATAGATTATTTAGGAGGGTATTTCGTCTTATCACGTTTCATTATTCTTTTTGTTACTCCCCTTGGTGACTTTTTCTTCATTTATAGTGAATTTTTAAAAATTCAAGAGTTTAGTTTCTCAGTAAGTTAACATTTTATGGGTTTGCCCTAAAATCTTCATTTCTGAATGACATTGACACAGAATGTTTTTCCTGCTTCTGTTAGGACGATCATTGGAGAGGAAAAGCTTTGAGAGGAAAATTACAGCAACACGAAGAAAGACTCAAGGTAATCTACACTCTCCTGCACTGAATTTTTGTTTTACATATAGCCCCTAGAAGGGTGCAGAGATGCCTACTGAGAGGAGACTTTTAAATATTATTAAAGGGACACTATAGTCATCAGAACAACTACAGCTTATTGAATTTGTTCTGGTGAGTAGAATTATTCCCTTCAGGCTTTTTGCAGTAAACACAGTGCTTTCAGAGAAAACGCAGTGTTTACATTACAGCCTAGGAATAACTCCACTGGCCACTCCTCCGATGGCTGCTAGATGTGCTTCCTGGGGCAGTGCTGCACAGTGTGACTGACATTGAGTGTCTCCACCCTCTGCATGCACACACTGAACTTTCCTCATAGAGATGTATTGATTCAATGAATCTCTATGAGAAGATGCTGATTGGACAGAGTTGTGTTTGACATGTGCTGCCTCGGCCATCTTGACAGTCTCTGCTAATCCTATGGGAAAGCATTGTGATTGGCTCACAGAATCACTTCTGATGATATCAGTTGTAAGCAGGCAGGTCAGAGGCTGAGGCAGCAGCTGCAGACTTGAGTAAGATTTGTTACTATATTTAGGGTGGCAAGAGGAGTCAGGGGAGGCTAGATGGTGTTTTTAACACTATAGGCTCAGGAATACATGTTTGTGTTCCTGAGCCTATAGTTTTCCTTTAATAAAAACTCATTATAATGAACTAAATGCTTATCTCGTTATTACGAGTTTGCAGCAGCTCCAAAGCTCTAATATGCTGCCCCCCTCCCACCCATCAATTGTCAAGATTACCTGGCCCAGCCGAACACAGAATGTCAATTCCTTTAAACCCATAATGCTCTGACACCTTTATCTATGCTCGAGTATCTGCTTGGAAAATGCCGCAATCTAAGTAGTACATGTTTCCACTGCACTAATCCAGTAAGTGCTTCCGCAACGTTTACTTGGATAAGGAAATGTCTAGCAAAGAAGTGACACTTCATATTTAAAATGCTAAATCTGAGTGAAACGTTGCACGTTGACGTTTTCTTGGAAGTCTCCCTATAAATCTGATTAAAAATATCCACGTTATTTGGAAGGAAAGAGCGTTCTTGTTGCAGTGACCCACGTGCAAGTCTTTCTCTGTCACTAAGACCATGATTTACTTTACCGGAGGATGTGAAATGATACTGGCCTGGGTCTAGGTGTGTTATTGCTCCATATCAATAATTATCAGGGTGAGAATGCGTTGGTATATACACCCTTTGTCTTGAGTTTTGTTCTGTCGTGCCCAGTTCCCAAAAAGAGCTTTATATGTCTCTCTGAATTAAGAATTAAAACCACAAAGAACATACTGTTGTCTGAACACTTAAAAGGTACACTATAGACACCCAGACCACTTCAGCTCATTGAAGTGTCCTTGTTCCCTCTAGTCCTCCAATGTAAATCATTGCAATTTTAGAGAAACTACAATAAGTCTAAGACAGCCTCTAGTGGCACTTCCCGGGGGCTAACCGACACGGACGTTGGAAATCCTCACATTCTGCATGCAGACATCCAATGTTAATTAAATCATTTCCTATGGGAATGCCCTAACACGCACACACGCAATGCCTGTCGCGCGCTAGCGACCCCCTCGTCCCCCCCCCCAAATTACACTATAGAATCCCCTTAAACTAGGACCTGCCCCAGTCTAAGGTGTGTTTTTGTCTTCATAGGCTGAACTCAATCATCTCATGTCTAGACAAGCGGATGCACTGAGTAAAGGACGACAGCAGACAGAGGGGAGCCTGCACAGTCTAAGAAGACAGGTCGATGCTCTGGATGAATTGGTTGGCCATGTGTCAGCCGATTCTACGTTCGATTCACACAGATCATGTGCTGCCATGGCTTCTTGGCATGAAGATGCCCTGAACCCTCCATGCCAGGTAAAGCCAGTGTGAGCAAATGTTGGCACTAACAGATACAAGGTGATTGCCTGAATATCAGAATAATCCAGGAGGTAACTTGTTCACTCATTTATAACCTTTTAACTACAGAGAAGCAGTTCAATTCATTGCTTGTGTAAAACAGTCAATTACTAGCGTAATGTAAGCTAAAGATTTCTGATTTTACATTAGATTATTTTTTTTTTGTTTCATTTACTTAAGCAATCTATACTCGGATTACAAATTACCGATGCCAAGATATCTACTCCATTTCTATTCAACGCCACCTTCCCACCAGGAGTTTGACCCTGAAACGTGTAGGTAAGAGCTGAATGATGAAACGTGAACAGTCACAATTAGACTTTATGGGTTTTTGCCTACAAGCGCTTTTAACCACATTTAATGGGGCATTAAACCAAAGCTTGTAAATTACATGCTAGTTAAATCCTTATCCTGATGGATGAGCTGAAATGCAACAAAATTTTTTACAAAAATTTTATGAAAACTATATTTAGAATGTATGTTTTTGCATCTTTTAATTTGGGATTTTAGTGCCACCTCGTGGAGGATAAATTCTTTACAAGCTACTGAATCTCTCATTTGACTTTTTATTTTTTTAAAGCCGTTCAGTGGTTCTACATTGCAAACAGTAATGTATCTTGTTTTCTGAATGCAAAGCTAGTGATAGGTTTACTGAAACTGCAGACCTCTGAAGGAAGTAACTGACCAGTGCGTACAGGTGCTGTCTTTAATTTGGCATTCGTTAACAGTTTAACTCCTTAAGCCAAGACAATATCTGGGACCTCCGCACACTAAATTGTGATGAAGTTGTTATGGTGCTGAGTGTCCCTTTAAGCAGTAATGTAAAAAGTTTCCAATTACTTGTAAACTGATGCGTTTCAATGAGCTGTGCGGTCCTGCTTTGTTTGCTTGACCTTGCAGGAGCCTCCTGTGTTTGACTAAAGTTCAGTTTACAGAGCAGAATATGTCTAAAGCAAGTTAACATCAGATTGTAAATTAAACAATGTTTCACCCATGCATGCTGTGCATGCCATTGAAGGAGTCACTAGGGCTGCATAAACAGAAACAAGTGATTTTTAACTCCCAAATGGCAGAGAATTGACACGGAGACAGTAGGGTCATGATGCATTCACCAAACCTCTGGAATAAAAGGGAATCATGACATGTCACGTCATGTGTCCTTAAGGGGTTAAACTAACGTTTGTGATTAGTGTCCCTTTAAGGCCAAAGTAGCTGAGCTGAAAGCAGATCTGAATTAGAGAACTTTTCCAGTTTTATTATTTTGATCTTAAATTTGAATTTTTACTTTAGTGATTAATCCTGATTTTATTTTAGTTTTTTTTAATTATTGCATGTGATTTTGAATATTTAAAGGAATTATCTGCATGATGCTTTGCATCCAGCAAAATAAAATGACTATTCATTATTTGTGATAGAGATTGCATTTTTCTAGTTTTCAAATTTCAGACTTGTTTTTTAAACATCTCAATGGTAATAGCAGCAGGTGTCCTACTGAAAACGCATGTTTGTGCTTTTACCATTGTGGATACTTGGTTAGATTGTAGAACAGTATGTAGTAGTAATGAGCACCTTTGTTGATCTCTTTAAGGTGGGACCAGGCGTTTGGTAGATCTGGTGAAGACGCACAGATTGACAGCTGCTGTCACGTGAGGTCTGCCTACATTGGTTAAAAGGATTTTTGATTCAAGATACTGTGAAATCACTATCAAGTTTGTAAATCGTACACTCACACTCCTTCCTACAATGCACTGAATCTTGTACATAAGAAACCTTTTATATTTAACTTTTTAAAAATATTTTTTGAGTTTGTGCCAAATATTTTCCATGTATATTTTGCTACACTTTGATAATAAAATAATTTTGGTTATTAAATGCTGTTTGTATGTACATGTGTAAAGTATTTCTATGTTCATAAACAAAGTGCTGAAGCCTTAATGTTTATTTCCTGACATTCACATTTTAGTGAAATCCTGAATGGAATTTCCCTAAATCTATACAATTGACATGAGCGGTCTGTCTGCCTTTAACTGCAGAAATACTGTGAAGCAATTCCTGGTTTGTTGGTCCATTCTTATGCCATACACTCAAGCAGGACAGGAGTTTGATAGATAAGTTGTTTATCCCTCTACATCTGCACACATCACATTGGATGAATATAACTGCTCTATAAACTAAGTACGCTATCCGATGCGTGCAGCGAATAGAAAAATCTGCACATGCTTGCAAAACAGACCAATTGGACATTTTGGGGAGGGTCTGGGTCTACACACAATTATTCAGCAAAATGAAAAGGATTTTAGAAGTAAGACAGCAGGAACAGATCCTTGCACGGTTACCATCTGAGTAAGTTGAAGTGGTTTTGGTCATAAGTTGGCAAATGCACTCATTCAATTCTATTTAGTTATTGGATGTGTGTGTAAACAGATCCACATATGTGCCGGGGAATTTAGTAACCACACTGGGAGAGCAAGAATTGGCTGAGGCACCTCCACTTTTTGGTCACAGATATTTACCTGAGGTATATGCAATCCAGGAATATGTCCTTTTATATGTATTGGAAAGTATGCAGAACCAGTACACTATGCAAATAAAGATAATGAAACAGATTATAAATTATCTAGATACAGGTACTTTATTTACAAATATTAAGATTAATAGCATTTTGTTACATCAAGGGAAAGTACAGCAGACCAAACAAATCCTTTAGTGATAGCTATAAACAAGTGACCTACTGTAACGTAAAAAGCTAGGGGTATATAATCAGAACAAAGCGCAGATAATCAACTTTGATCCAAAAATGAGTCAATCAGTAGGTCGTGGTCCCTGGGATAGGCCTCTCTTGGGGCTCATCTGCTTTTTTTTTTTTTTTGGATGTTAAAATGCATTAACCCTCTTAACAGTATGCGCAATGATTGGACATGGAGACTCCCATAATAAAGAATATATATAGGTAGGGACTGCACAATATAATCATGTTCCAGTTTTTGGTACAACAGTCTCATACGCTCAGTGGCAAGTTTTAACTACCCTCAGTGCCAGGGGCAAAACAGAACCCCCCCCACCACTAATATTGGATTTATTAGAAATGACACTTTCAGGCAGTTGCTGCTATGGTACAAGCATATTTTGCTAAGTTCATGCTAGAGGGGACTTTGCATTTTTTTTTTACCTACTTAAAAAAAAAAAAAAAAAACCACTGCTTCTTTATATACTAAAAACCTGATATATTACACGCTTCCTGTAGTCAGAACAAATCTCATGTACTTCGCTGTAAAGGCTGATTGGAGCAATCATGTACACTAGAAGTAAAGCAGTTTATCAAGAGAAACTGCATTTGGAAATATGACAAAAGAACAGGCTAAAGGCTCAGAACAAAACACTTTGTTATACAAACCATCCTACTTTAGTGTTAAAAACTGATCATCTTAAAAGAAGCAGAACTTGTAAGTCTATTTAAACATGTTGCAGTAAAGGGGGGATTATGGGTAATATGTGCAATAAATCAGCCCAGCCTTTAGTTTATCTATACATTGTAAGGCAGAAAGAAAGGGGGAGGGGGGTGGAGAGAAACCAAAAAACAGCGGGAGGAGGCTGCTTAATCAACCATAGGAAATCTAAACCTCACAATAGAAGCCACAGTGCAAAAGTTGGAACGCAAGGGGGTGGGGTTTGGTTGTTTTTTCTTTTCCGAAAAAGCCCAAGCATTTATAAATAAGCAATTACATCTACTGTGCTACATCTGGAAATGGGCGACATACTGTACAAAGTGACATATCTTCATATACTAATGCCAGTATTCAATTTATTTTCATTAAAATCATATTCATATACACAGAATGTTAGCTTGGAGCTCTGGAAAGATCATTGGGTTATGTTTAGATTTTTTTTATTTATATTTTTCTTTGTTTTACATAATTGTTGGGGGTAAAGGATAAAATCTTTACATAAAAAAGGAAAGCTATGGAACACGAGAGACAAGGAAAAATATTTATAAAGAAATGGGAGGAAGGGAAAAAAAAAAAAAGTCCATCAAAAGTTAAGACAGAAGTAGTTGTAGCCCCAAAAGAGAAATAAAAAAACAAAAAGTTACAGGATCCCCTCGTCAACCATGTAGTACATTCACAGCAAATAAACCTATTGGCTACTGTGGACAGAGTTAACAAGTCACAGAAGGAAAGGCTTAGTTACGAGAAAAATTAAACTTTAAGACGGCGCCCGCAGCAAATCAACGTCCAGCATCAGTGCTTATATTTAAACAATTGATTGCAGACATCACAAAGACAATTAAGGAAAATAAATTTTACCGTTAATACCATGCAGGGAAAAGGTTGTTTGTGTGTTTATTACTCGACTTGCTTTGATAACCTGAATACATCTAGTTATGGAGCAGTTTAGTATTGTGTTAAACTGTCGTCTTAGCAGAGTCCCTCCCCCCCCTTAATTTAAACCAGTACGATGTACAGAAGATAATGGGGCAGTAAAAAAAATACTGCATCAGACAGACAGGAGTGGAAAAAGTCGGAAACAGCCACCACAGAGATTTCATTAGCAGCCACAGCCTTCTCTCTGGGGTTGAGGTTCGCTGGTTAGCCGTCCTCCTTGGGGAGCCGAAGGTTTGTGTTGTACTCCAGATTCTGCAGCGTTTAGATCCAGGCTGCCATCTTGGATATTTTGGTAGATCTTCTTGGCTGCCTCTAAGAAAGCATCTTCCACATTTTCACCTCTGTAAAGCAGAAGGAGGATTGGTAAATAACCAAGGTGCAATGTATTCAGAGACGCTTATAAAATTAAATAAACATGGTCGGTCCCTTCTATCCTGTCAGCCAATTGAAGGCATAAAGGTTTATCCCAACAACTGAGGCACTGGGACAGCTGGAGAAATCATCAACTGGCAATTCTTCCATTTTCCATCACAACAACTATGGCGAATGTACGGTTACCGTGATTACTTGTCTTGTATTAGGTGTTAAAGGAATTCTCCATGCACCACAACAACGTTACATCAATGAAGATGGCTGGCACCATCTAACCTTTAAGTGTTATACCATTCAAAAATAGTTTAACACTTGATATATATCTGCTAGTATGAATGCAAAAGCAGAGAGGACAGAAGTGATTGACAGTGCATCAAGTGACACTCAGCCAATCACCGTCATCCCCTCACTGCTCACGCCAACACTTTCAACTACGTATAAATAGAAGAATGGCATCTGGGGACAAGTTTACTTGATAATGGTTCAATAGCGGACAACTATCATCACATTTTCGTTTAAAAGGGACACTATAGTTACCACCACAATTACAGCTTAATTTTCAGAGAAAAGGCGGTGTTTACATTAAAACCTAGGGATACCTCTACTGGCCACTTCTCAGATGGCTGCTAGAGGTGCTTCCTGGTGCAGTGCTACACAATGTGACTGACATTCAGGGTCTCCACCCTCTGCATGGAGATGCTGAACATTCCTCAGAGATGCATTAATTCAATGCATCTCTATGAGGAGATGCTGATTGGCCAAGATGATATTTGGATCCGCCTCCTTAGCAGAGATAATCAGAATGGACAATCTCAGCCAATCCAAAGCTTTACTATGGGAAAACAAGGATCAAGGTCACTAGGCACTGTGGTAGTATAGCATCTAAATACTGTATGTCATTTCACATACAGAAGCTTTAGTGGTACCCTCCCAGTCTCAGTATAAATGAATATCCAAGCCCATTGTGCCAAATACAGATGCAGAATGGACATCAATTTCAAATTTTTATGCCATTTTCAAGCATTGTGATTACCCAAACTTATGAAACACGTTAATCAGAAATGTAATTCTCTATTTGTTAAATACTGTGATGCAAATGAAGGAAAAGCTGTATGTTAAGTTTACACATGTAGAGGTTTATCCACCGGATCCAGCAATGTTTGTACTTACGTTTTTGCACTTGCTTCAAGAAACAAAAGACCTTAAAAATGGGGAGAAATAAAATGCATGTCATCTTTACAGCCTTAAACAAACCGCATACACTATATAGACAAACAAAATACACTCCTATCAATTGCAAACTGCTTAATATTAAACAAAGGCTTCTGAACTTGGAAATCATTTTTTCTGGAAGTGAGTAGGGAGACTAACAGCCAAAGAGATGGGGCTAGGGCTGCATAAACAAAATGATGTATCTCCTAAATAGCAGAAAATGAGCAGTAAGACAACAGGGCCATGATCTGCACACCAAACCCACCTCATTAAGCTATAAAATAGTTTAGGTGCTTAGTGTGTTTCTTTGAGCTAATCTGCAAATATGAAACCGTAGTCTAACAGAAATGACTCCCTCACACCCACAGCATCCACTTACTGGAATCGCTTTACTTACAAATGGTTCATAAAGCCATTTAAACAGCACATGGCTTATGGCTCACTGATTACCTGTCTGTCAAAGACAATCAACTACCTTAGGTTTTTATCCTGCAATAGATTAACAATGTCTGAATTTAGAGCATCCGCCCTTGCAGACTGGTCATATGGTAAAGTGGTAGATGATCAGCACTTTACTGTATTTTTCTATTGCAATTAATAAATCCATTACAATCCCTTTACAGCTCCACGCTTACTAGCTTGGTTTGATTAATGATATGTGACGTACCATTCTCTTCTGCAAACTGTTTAGCTTCCTCATAAGTAACGTCTCTCTGGGCTTCAAGGTCCGCTTTATTTCCTATAAGAATGATAACCTGTATCGGAAAGAAAAGAGAAAAAGAAAAAATAATAAATACACACATATATATATATATATATATATAAAATATAAATCCCCTCCTTCATAATGTTCCTCTGATTTCAAGCTATTGCTACAAGCTGCTGCCAGAACCTACATGCAGGGCTAAAATTTGAGACAGCAAGGTGGGTAGGAACAAATTATTTTCCATTTTATTTACTGGCCAAGTTTCAAACCTTACATGCAATAAAAAGAACTAAAATCAGACACACATTATAGACCACAAGATGTGATCTCCCCACTATGCAAGCCAAATCAAAGCAAATAGAAAAGTTTTGATGTCACTACAATTTAACCAGCTTGTTCAAAAGGGTAGAATAAAAATAAACCGCTTTTTCTAGAATGGAGAGGTAGTAATACTGTGTGCCATGCTAAATTAGTGAATGGTATTAATTCACAGTATTTATGGGAAAGTGCCCTATGTGTAGGAAATCAGACTAACACATCGCCACTGGTATCATGGAGACTCAATAGCCCTGAGCGTGACTTACAGTATTAGGGTTGGTGAGATTCCGTGCATCCGTCAACCAGCTGCTTAAATGATTGTATGTGCTTCTCCTGTTGACAAAAAAACAATTTAATACATCGAAATTGCTTGGCAACCGTGGGAAGAAAGAGCATAAAAAATACAGAAATAAAAAGAGTTATGTAAATAGAAAAAAAAAAAAAAAAACTAAAACGTCATGTTTGTGATAATGGCACAAATAGCAATGTTTTAACAAATATGTGGGAAGGGATCATAAAGGGGGGGGAAAGAAAAGGAATATTGAACACAGGAAGGAGGTCCAAACAGAAAACGAAGATCAAGATAGCTTTAGATCCCTAGTTATTGTTACAAACCCATAGTCCCAGGGCTCTGTACATGGGGTTCTAATTCATTACATTATTCCAGAATCAAGGGGCGGGAAAATTATCACAGAGCGCACATTGCAGTGCATCTCTGGAAAGCATTACATATTAATGAATACATGAAGGGCAGAAAGAACTCTTTCACACAAGAGATGGAGCATACTTACCTAGTGATATCATAGACCATAAGTGCTCCTGCAGCTCCTCTGTAATAGCTGCGAGTCACAGCACGAAACCTTTCCTGGCCGGCTGTATCCCAAATTTGCAGTTTAATTTTCTGGCCGCTAACTTCAATAATTCGAGTGCCAAATTCTACCCCGATTGTATGAGGACAATCTGCCATAACTGAGAACAGAAAAAGAAAGTAGGCATCACTGGATGAATGCATTGACTTTTTCACCCACTGGCAGACAAACCACAATAAAGATTTGAGAAAGGAGAAAAATAGTTTAAACAGCTATAACCGTGCTTGGTCCATCCCAGTGGCAAACAAATATGGACATGAGAAATCCATCCTATTCGGGTACTCCAGACATCAGAACTACCGTATATACTCGTATATAATGAATGCACTGTATGAGTGCGTGTGTGCGATGCAGAGCGTGTGTGTGTGTGTGTGTGTGTGCGTGCGTGCGATGCAGAGTAACCCGTAGCAACACTCTGACCACACGGCTCTCGCGAGACTTATAGTGGAAGCTGCACGGAGGAGAAGGGAGCTGACAGGAGCTGCAGGAAAGGTAAGTTACAGCTCTCTGCCAGCCCCCAACAGGACCGCCGGGCTTCTAATGAGCCTGGCGGTCCTGGTCTGTATTATGGCAATGTAAGTTGCCATAATACAGACATTGACTCGAGTATAAGACGAGTGGAGGGTTTTCAGCACAAAAAATGTGCCAAAAAAAAAAAACTCGTCTTATACGGTAATTCATCTTGATGGTGCAATTCCTTGTTTCAGCGCTAAAACTTTTTCAAATTGGTTTAACTCTGGACAAGGGTCCTCAGCTGCCCGCAACCCCGGTTCCCACTGGAGAGGAGGCTGAGTTATGCTGTGTTAAACCATTTGAAGACAGTTTAAACACTGAACCTTAAAGCGGCACTGTCAAGGCCGAATCCCCTTTTTTTTTTCCTAACCCTCCTCCCGACTCCACTACATCTAACTGACCCCCTAATCCTCCCCAAGTGCCCCTAAGCCCCCCATATTACCTATTTTTTCATTCTTTATTTTCTGCCCCGATCTATATTCAGGGCGCCGCCATCTTTGTGTGGGTAGAGGAAGTCCCTGTTGGACACGTCATCTGCCCACAATAGATAGCACTGAGATTCCCGCACATGCCCAGTGAAACACTTGGGCATGCGAACAGGAATTTCATCTATTCATTCATTCGTCAGAAAGACGAATGAATAGAAAAATCAGACGAACAAACTAACACCAAATAACAGTGTTCGTTTGTTCGTTCAGTTTGTTACAAGGAGGGAGCTACCGGTACGCAGCTCCCTCCTTGTAATATGTAACTATAGGAGCGGCAGGGAGCCATGTTCCTAAGCCCCCCATGTCCTCTCTCACTCTATGGAGGTCAAAATGACCCCCCATAATAGCATAAGGGAGATTAAAATCTCCCGAATGCCCCTACTCGCTATACCGCCAGTAGAGGCATGTCTACTACACAGTGAGTAGACATGCCTTGAGCCATAAATTACAATGGGCGGGAGACCTACTGTTCTCCCCCCCACGGAGGCGGGTGGGGGCCCTAAGACAAATCCCCCCCCCACCCATGCAGAGCTCCACGCAGACTGAGCTCTGCCAGAGGAAGGCTTATAAAGCCTTGCCCCACCCTGCAATTAGGCTAAGAACACTCTGATTGGCTGGTTTAAGCCAATCACAGTGCTCTTTGGAATTTTCCCACGCTGTGTAAAATGACAAAGAACTTTCCCACGCTGTGTAAAATGACACAGAGCACTCGGATTGGGTGGCTTGAAATCCATCCAATCAGAGTGCTTTGTGTCATTTTACACAGCGTGGGAAAGTTCTTTGGAATTTTCCCACGCTGTGTAATTTGACTCATAACACTCTGATTGGTGGGCTTGGAATCTAGCCAGAGTGCTCTGTCATTTTACACAGCGTGGGAAAATTCCAAAGAACTTTCCCACGCTGTGTAAAATGACACAAAGCACACTGATTGGATGGATTTCAAGCCACCCAATCAGAGTGCTTTGTGTAATTTTACACAGCGTGGGAAAATTCCAAAGAGCACTCTGATTGGCTTAAACAAGCCAATTAGAGTGTTCTTAGTCTAATTGCAGGGCGGGGCAAGGCTTTATAAGCTCCCCTCCCCCCAACAGCTCAGTCTGCGGAGCCCTCCATGGGTGAAGATGGATTTTTTTTTTTTATATTATTTTAAGTTCGACGGGTATGGTGGTTTTTTTATTTGCCCTTTTTTGGGGCTGAAAAATGAAGATTTTAGAAAAGAAAAGAAAAAAAAAAAGAAGACGTCAAATGGTAAGTTTAATTTTTCTTTACAGGTTAGTTATTTTATTCCTGCCTCACTATTTTTTAGGGTGAGGGGGGTAGGTAAGGGGTAACTTTTTTTGGAGGTGGGGGGTGGGTGACTAGGGGCTTGTGGACCCCTGGTCCTCTTTGATTGGGGGGAGGCAGGAGATTTGTCTTAGGGCCCCCACCCGCCGCCCAGGGGTGGGGGGACAGACACTAGGTTCCCCCCCCTCATTATCTTTATTGCCCCATCCCACCGCTCAAGGGTGGAGGGCGGGAGGACAGTAGGTCTTCTCCCCCTCACCCCCCCCCACATTATTTATGGCCCCCCCCCACCGTTCAGGGGTAGGGGCCAATTGTTTTTTTTTTTTTGTTTTTTTTTAATAGACATGCCCCTACTCGCGGTATAACGAGTAGGGGCAGATCATTTACTAATATGAAGTAATCTTTACTTAGTATTAGTAAAGTTGGCTGAGAGACCAATTTATGTATTTCAGCCTTTTGGTAGATAGCTCTCTAATACCGAAGCAGCCGTGGCACAAATTGAATCGGAGTTTCATTCATTCTAATGAAATTCCGATATGAACAAAGTGCCAAATTGCCTTCTAAAACAAACAAACATACTGTTCTCATTCAGTTAGAACGCAATTCGGCAGTTTCGGCTAAAATGACAGGAAGCATCACAGGAACACTGAGGAAAGCTAAGAATTATAGGAAAATTGCTCTGACCAGCGGAAATGAAGCACACTTTACTCCTCCGCTGGTCAAAGCTGGTCAAGCGGAGGAAACCTCCATAAGGCAAAGAGTCCTTACTTTGTCTTATGATTTTAAGGAAAACTAAAGAAGACAGGAAGAAAAGAATAACAGATCCTGAGAGAGGAAGAGATTGAGGAAATCTCTAGAGTATCCAGTTATCTTTTACTTTAATATGTTAACTCACATATTAGTTTAATGAAAATACTAAAATGCAGAGCTGTTTAGAGAAGAGAGAGTTTGGAATAACAGTACAACTCCCATGATGCAGTCAGCCACAGCCATTTCCCAGGTAGCTTGAGAGCCACCTGTGGATTTATCTGCAGATTTAGGGCATTCGGTTAATCGGAATGTGCAGCTGTACGTAAAATGTAAAACACTGTGTAGAAACGGGTCACATTATATTGCCAGCGGTGCTTGGAAACACATCAATTATTACTAAGGTGCAAGATGCCAGGTTACTGTGCAATACAGATTGCTTTAGAGAGGTACTAAAAGGTGTACACACTCTGGGACAACCAATTAGCTAGTACAATGGTGGAGCTTTCTCCTACTGGCTGTTGCGACTGGTATAGGCCGGGAAGCAACACTAAAAGCAACTTTAAAAAGGGTGCAGATTTTTACAGCGTCGCTGGACGTTTGTTTTATTACTAATATTGAATTGCTATAACAACTTGATTTTGCAAAGTGCATTTAATCTATTTACTTTCCATTTTCTACATGAACAACCAAGAGTTTAGTTCCTTACATAAAGCGCTACAGATCTAGAAGATCACCTTATCACAGGGTCCGATTCAGCTGCAATTCATATTTGCTCATTAAATGTGAATATCCGATACAATATGCATTGAAAGCAAAGTCTGGTTTTATTCACCCACATCAGGCAGTATAAAAACAGACAGTTTCCAGCAGCAGTATAACAACTAGCCAAGTACTAACCCGGTTAGCCACAGATACTAGGTCCATCAAACAGGGACAAAGCCCTGGCAGATCTAAACACAGCAATGCATTTTACCTCTTGGCTTAGGTAGATAATTAGTGAAAAGCATGTTCTTGCGATAAATTAAACATATTTACATTTCTTTTCCGTGAATTGGTGCAACAGACAGGACTTCCCCACTCCCATATCACCTGGATGAAGAGAAGGAAAAATTAATAAATTAATTAATGCATATGCACATGTATTTATAATTACAGCTATATAATTCTATATTTTCAATAGCCAAAAATACAAAATAAACTGAAAACTGTCTACACTACAACAGAACGAAACAATATTTTTTTTACTGAGACAACAATTATTCAAAATCGTTATAAGGCCTGAAGGCTTATGTACGCTGAGAGCAGGCTTGACAATCCAAACACCTAAAGCAGTTTAGCTTGCTGAAGTGCTTTACGTGTAAAGAGTGTGTTATCACTTTACAAAAATTCCAGATTGTGACGGAATGCAGTCACTGAGTACCATGCCTGCTTATTGTTTTCAGATCAGGGCTATTTAGCAATGTATTGTTTGTGGGGGTCCCCTTGTTCGCAACTCATGTTTAGGCTTGATTGGAA
Source organism: Pelobates cultripes (assembly GCA_933207985.1). NCBI lineage: Eukaryota > Metazoa > Chordata > Amphibia > Anura > Pelobatidae > Pelobates > Pelobates cultripes. The sequence continues at coordinate 136,149,258 of OW240920.1, read as the reverse complement.
GATTGTGCTTGTCCCATTCTGGATATGATAAAGATGAGGCTTGAGTATCAATCTGTGGGTAGATATTAATGTCCCTTTTGGATAGGATATTGAAACACAAGGGTTTCTTTTTGTTCTTGAAAGTTAATGAGCATTACCATATCAAATGACTTCGTACCTAAGAGTCAATCAAGACATATGCAGATGTGAGTAGGTTTGTACAGAAACCCAGACTTCCAGGTCACTTATGTGTGACTTCTCACACCTTCCAGAATAGCTCTGTTGGGGCCCGAGCATCAAAGAGGAATTTAGATTGCATGGAAGGGCAGAAGGTTTACAATCAACTAACCCCTTTTGAAATAATAAGGTGCATTTGTGGGGGAACTATTGTAGATATTTCTATACCGGAGGGATAATTAAATTAAAGAGGTTTCCTCACGCAATTCTCTTTCAGGCACAGAGGATCCTGGGACTGAAACCCCTGTCTTTTATTGTAAACCCCATGTACGGGACTGCGCATAAAAGCCGTGGGTGTTCCAATAAAGTTCAGTTGACTCCCAGAGCTATGTTTCGTCTGGTTACTGGGAACGATGCCTGTCTGCTTTAATAGTCCAGAGTGGCCGAATGAAGGAATTAGCAGAGGTAACCAGTCAGGTTACCTGTGGTCCACTACACAGATATTAAGAGAAACTGACACTTCCTAGTTTGGTTAGTTGAGTGGAACTAAACACACAAGGCAGCAATTGCCTAGAGCACCTGCCTTGCAAAGACTTCTCATTAAGCTGCATTGGGAAGTCTGATTGGACAACCACAGAAAGTCTGGGCAGGGTTTAAACAGGAGGACTTGCAAAGGCTGCAGACACAAGATCTGCAGCTTTTACACGCTGTTTATAAATGTAACCCAATAAACAAAACGCATAATTACACCTTTAGTGAAAACATACATGCTTGTATCTCCTAGATCAGGCATAGGCAACCTTCGGCACTCCAGCTGTTTGGAATACACCTCCCATTTGCCAGCATTATGGGTGTAAGCATTATGGGAGGGTGTAGTTCACAACATCTGGAGCGCCAAAGGTTGCCTATGCCTGTACTAGATGGTAGATTTGTGTGTTTGAGCAGTGCAGTGTCCCTTTAAAATATTGACTTTCGCCAAATACTGTAAATTGCAATATAATTATATATATTAGAAGGAATCAGTGGTTGAAGTGTACAGACTCCACAGACCTTTTTCTGACAAAGAGAAGGAACTTCCATCTGCAAAAACATTTTTCCTTTAAATCACTATCCTTACTAGATTTACACTGTGTGCATCATGGCAGGTGTTCAAAAATAAATAAATAAAAATGGATTGCATCCCAATTCATCCTACATGTGATTCATTGAATCTGCAGGAAGTTATTTTTAAGGAATAAATCAGCCTGAGTCAGAAGCTGTAAAACATTACACAATCTGCTGAGACAGGTGTGTTAATGACATTATCATGAAACAAATGGAGAAGTCTAAGCCTGCAAAGCAAGTCTACATACTCCCTAGAGAGGCTTTAATTCTGCAGTCATACAGAGGTGTAAGGCTCATGGTTTTTAAAGTAGCACTAACATTAAAAATGTTACTTTATTATATTTTGAAAGAGAGAGATAGATAGATAGAGATATATATATATATATATATATATATATATATATATATATATAAAACAAAAATGCTCCTGCACTCACGCTTCAATATCCCTCAGTAGCCAGGTGCCAACCAACAATAGCTTCAAAATCCAAGGAATATAAGTAAATGGCTGCACTCACGTGGTAAAAGTCCAAAATGTAATGTTATATAATTAAAATATCCAAGATCTTTTATCCATGATCTATACACCAAAATCCCTTCATTAAGCTAAAATTGTTTTGGTGCCTATAGTGTCCCTTTCATGTACATGCACCTAGGAGATTCCATCCTTGAGTAGGTGGAATAAAGTTTCAAGAAAATATGTTTCAATCCATACTGCTAGAGATCGCCCGGCTCGAAATGTAGTTTGTCATTTGATCTGTGGATGGACTGCTCCCTATAAAGATCAAAGACTATGTTCCCTGAACTGGACTTTCAAATTCTTTGCAATGAGGGGACCTTTCCTGTAACCAGCAGTCTAAAGCAATGTTGTGTATGTTGTCATATGGAGAAAAAAAAAACAAAATACAGAAATCACCAATGAGATGTAACTTACCAATGATGATGTATTTAAAGATGTACGAGTAGTTGTAAGGTGCGGTTGCCATTGTGGCCCTAGAAGGAAACGACATAAGGTTTAAGAATACATGGCTTAGAATAACAAATCTATTTATTTAAAATGCTTTGCTAGGACTCAAAGGTTGTCAAAACTCCCTAGAATCTCCATTAATCTTTAAATGCCAGAGGTGTATGCAACACTACATAGCCATGTGTTGAGCACATTCTAATTGATGCATTCCTCCCGATTCCCACTACTCACATGTGTTATCAGTAATTAGAGATCAGGAGATGCAGCAGTTATGTCCCAGTTGTGCAGCAGAGAGCAGGCAGTCTCTCCGTGCTGTAATAGCAGAGACAGTTTCTGGAACACACTTACACTCTAATACAGCAATGTAACAGCACTGCAAGGAAATTCTACAATGTCACTTCTTCTGGACACCAAGATCAGTTTAGTTTTACTCATAATCTTTTGACTAAAAAGCCATTTTAGTTTTAGCTATATTTTAGTCATCTGAATTGTTTTAGTTGACTAAAATTGTAAGTCGGCTAAATTTAAAGGGACACTATAGTCACCAGTGCAACTACATGTATTCCTGACCTTATAGTGTTAACACCACCGTCTAGCCCCCCCGGGCCCCTCATGCCTCCATAAATATAGTAAAAATCTTACTGTATTCAAGCCAGAAGCTGTAACCCTGCATGCTGTTAGACTCAGAAAAACAAAGCAGTCTGCTGACATGTGATAGCCTGATCCAATCACAGTGCTTCCCCACAGGATTGGCTGAGACTGACAAAAAGGCAGATCAGGGGCAGAGCCAGCATGATTCAAACACAGCCCTGGCCAACCAGCATCTCCTCATAGAGATGAATTGAATCAATTAATCTCTTATGATGAACGTTCAATGTCTGCATGCAGAGGGAGGAGATTCTGAATCACAGGATGCTCGTGCACAGCTGATCTGAGTGGATAGAGGCAAATTATGCCTCCATCAACTCGGAAGTCCCTCTGGTGGCAATCTGAGTGACTGCAACTGGAGGTGTTCCTAGCTTTCAATGTAAACACAGTGTTTACATGAGAGGCTGCAGGGAGCTATAGTTCTCACCTGAATAACCTCATTAAGCTGAAGTTGTTCAGGTGACTATAGTGTCCCTTTAACACTGGAGACCAGGAATCCCAGAAGTGGTTTTCACCACACAAAAAAGCTAAAAGTGAAGGAGAATACTAAATCCCAGATCAGCATGGTACCCTGTGCTTGTCAAGTTGTATGCACAGGCCAGTTATATTTAAAGGAACACTATAGTGTCAGGAATACAAACAAGTATTCCAGACAATACAGTGTTAAAACCACCATTTAGGTAGCCAGCATCTCCTCACCCTCCAATAAAAAGGGTTTAAAATCACTTTTACTCCTGTGCCGCAAGGGTTTGCCACTGTGGGCTCCGCCTCCCTGGCTGACATAAAATTGATGATCTCAGCCAATTCAATGCTTTCCCACAGGAAAGCACTGGCAGACTATTGCTCATATATAGCAAAAGCTGCACCGCAACAATCAAAACCTCCGCAAAGAGATGCATGGAATTAATGCAACTCTATGAGGAGCGTTCAGAGGAGATGCTGAACATCAGTGAAGCACATTGCAGCACTAACCCAGGAAGCACCCCTACTAACTGTGAGTGACGGCCACTAAAGGTGTTCCTAGGTAGTTCTGTAAACACTGCCTTTTCTGTGAAAAATGCTTGAAGGGACATGCTATACATACCAGAACCACTACATTAAGCTGTAGTTGCTCTGTTAAGTGTAGTGTCCCTCTAAGTTTCTACTGGAATGCCATACACTCAGAAGGATACACAGGAGACAACACAGGCAAGATGTGGTGAAGGCTCTTCTGAAACGCGCTTGCAATCTATGAGGTTTGCTCAAGTGTGTTATTAATGGATGTATTAAACATTACATTTACACAATAGAGTAGGGGGGGAAAATGAGGTTACCTTATAAATTACTGTGACACAAACAGGATTTGTAATCTTTAACTGAACAGGTCTGCAGAAAAAAAAAATGAAGATGTTTATTCAATATTTGGCAGTGTGTTAAGCAACATATAGCAGGCTTTGTAGAATGCAGTGTTCTGAAATTGCTTGAAAATGTACAATCAGTGCTTACTTTAGATCATAACAGTAAACTAAGGCTTTAGTGCAAGGAGATAGCCTCTACCAGTATCAGTACTTTCATAGGGTTTCAATGATCATCTTGTTACACCGTTTTATTTATGAGTGAAAACTACATCAGTGGCCTTAAAGGGCTACACCAACCACAAATCAGTGTTAATTAAACATGGCTTATTTTTCAGTAAGAGTAACCCTTTACTGTCCTGCTTATACTTTTTTTATAAAAAAGGTAAAACTTAGCTTTGAAAGGTCATCCTCAACCAATGACGTAATTCCCTCTCACAGAAGTTCAGCTGAGGGGAGGACGTGGGCTATTAGTCCTGGCTGCCAATATGTAAATACATTCAATATGTACAGAATTGACTCGCCTGGAAAGCTTGCTCTGAATTGGCCAATGACATTGTATGAGGAGGAGTTACAGGGCTATATCTGCGTATGTGCAGCTTTTCGTATTGTAGACTACAAGCAGCATGGCCCAGCTGGTAAAGGTGCTTTAAGTAACCCTTTACCTCTGAAATCCAAATGGGGATATTCAAAGTGCATAAACTGAGAACAATGGGATGTCTCCGCCATTGCTCGGCTAGAGAAACTGAAAAGCAAGAAGATTTGCAGCAGAGGAAATAATTTGCCAAGTTTGAAAGGGTTAGTCCAACCTCCATGACCAGCTCTGCCTTTAGAAATGGTCCTGGAGGAATCATAACTACTCCAAGTGCGCTGGCAGCAGACACAATCCCCATGTACCCCTGCAGGCAGCACTAGGAGCACGCCTGCAAGGAAGCTTGAATTTTCACTCCATTGATCCCTCCCAGCTTCTCCAAAATTGTTAATACTCGCATGCAGTCCAAGCTGGTTAAACTGGTTCAATCAAATGCACTATAAAGTTTCAAAATAATTGAGAAAACTATACAACTAAAAAGAGTTGGGAGAGATTTCTTAATGTATCACTTGTTTGTTCCAACCTCAAAGGTCTCCTAAAGATAAGGCTATTAAAGGCATCTTGCTTTAACCTTTCCATTATTAATTCCATCCACTCAAAGCCCCTCCAGTGAGCAGAGCGCAATGCATTATTGGTGTGTTACCAAGCCACTCACTAACCAGCCCCCAATCAGTGTAATCAGACAATTGATGTCCTCTAGATTGGGAGAAATAGATATTGGTAATGAGGAAGTGTAAATACTGCTGCAGAGGAAGCAGGCTGTTGCTGCCTGGGGAAAGCCATGCTTTCTTTGTCAAACCACTCCCAAAAAAAAATGTATAGGGAGGGAGCTTATCAGTGGGAGAGCACCTATGGATTTTGTAGCATAACCGCTACAAGTCTGCCGTGGCAAAGCTCTAGCTCCTTAAAGGAAGCAACTGTATTTTAGAGTTACTTTGCCTCTTAGCCATACCGCCTCACTGTAAATTTTTTTTTTAAATTATAAAATTTAACAGATTTCAGCAAGCTCATATCAAGTTCTAGGACACCAGGGTCTTCGTTTAATGAGCAGGATGATGATGATGATGATATATAGAACGTCTTGGTGGGAAGACATGGATAAGGTTTAGATTATTCAGTATTAAAAAGGAAAAGTGACCGCATGTTTAAACACATGTCTACTGATCAATAGACAAAGTATAAAGCATTATTGAGGTTGAAGATAAGAACATTTGAACACGACTTGGCTATTACCCAAAGAGAACACATCTATCATATCCTGTCGTTACTGATGTGCTGATAAAAGTAGCAACGTTTACAGGCAAAGTATAGCAACCAAGAATCAGTTCCTTCCAGGTCAATACAAGCACATTATCGCTTTTTAAAAGGGTAGGACAGCAGGGAAAGACACAGATCAGATGCCTAAATACTGGGTTTGTTTTCCCCCATAACCCTCAAAAGGAAAATTATCACCAAAACATGAATGGTCAAACAGTTTCTCTGGTGAGCATGGCAACACTATAAAGTGTTTCGACACACAGTCCTACCTATATATTTAAAGTGAACAGACTAAGCTCTCTGAAGTCATAATATAAATAAAACGAAGTCAAACAATGCAGCTTAGTTCTCCTGTAAAAGGCTCCTGCACGCACCAGGCACAGACCTCAGTGCCCCACCACTGCACGCACCAGGCACAGACCTCAGTGCCCCACAACTGCACACAAGACATGTTACCTACAAGACAGCAGCTCCTGGATTAGTAATAGATGTCGTTTATGATTCACCATACAATTAAATTATTATAGCAAGAAGCAACGGCTGACAAAACCGCTTGCATTAATGCAATGAACATGCGCTAATACTGTGCTTAGGATTCTTTTAATAAAGTGATTACTACTCAGCTCAACTAGTGTGAGACTTTGCAGTGAATTTTAAAATGTAGGCCAAAATAGTGGAATAGTCAATTGTTTTCAGTTTAGCTAGTTTGTCCTTGAACTTCACATTAATCTTCAGACAATTCTTACTTTAGTAAATAAATCTGGTCATTTTGGGAATAGAACATGCCGTTTTGAGTTTATAAAAGTGTATTAGACTTGGGCATTTGTTTTCAAACGAAAACTTTTTCATCCAAAAGACTATTTGCAAATTTGTACTAATAATAGGAAGAAAGATTTGCTTGTTGGGTAAAATTTTCGTTTTTTTTTTTTTTTTTAATTTAGCTCGCTACAAGGAAGGAGCTACTGGTTTTCGGCTCCCACCTTGTAACCAAGTTATTTAACCCCTTAAGGACCAAACTTCTGGAATAAAAGGGAATCATGACATGTCACACATGTCATGTGTCCTTTAGAGGTTAAATTACGAACAAAAGTCGCTAATCACATAAAGGGGGATCACGGTGAAGGACCCAATAAGTGTCAGGAACACAACCATATATTCCTGACCCTATAGCAGTGGTCTCCAAACCAGTCCTCAAGGCTCACCAACCAGTTCAGGATTTAGGAATTACCCAGTTGTGCTTAAGGTGTTTTAGAGAGGAAAAAAAAGACCTTGACACATCTTAATACTGGAATGACAGGTGTGCCTTGAGGACTGGTTTGGAAACCACTGCCTCATAGTGTTAAACTGACCACGTTAGCTCCCCATGCCTGTAAAAACACTTATTCCCAGCTAACGTCTGCTGGGGCTGGCTCTGCCCCCAATCCACCTCCTTGGTTCACATCAGAAGATCACAAAGCTTTCCCATATTAAACCATTTGATTGGCTGAGATCATCAACTCTAATCATCTCAGACAAGGAGGCGGGGCAGAGCCAAACATCGCCCTGGAATAACAGCATCGCCTCATAGATATGCACTGAATCAATGCATCTCTAATAGGAAAGTTCAGTGTCTCCATGTATAACGTGGAGATGCTGAACGCCGTGCTGCACCAAGGAAGGACCTCCAGTGGTAGTCTGAGGAGTGGCCACTAGAGCACTAGAGGTGTTCCTAAGCTGTAATGTAAAAGTTTTATAATAAAAAGACTGCAGGGACCGACTATACTCATTGGAAAATCTACAATAAGCTGTAATTGTTCTAGTGATTATTATTTTTAATTAACTAGTCCGTGCCCTGGGAGTGGGTGCTACTAAAACATGAGAGGGCTTTAAAAACAATAATGAGTGGGACACTTGGTCTCACATAAAATTTTTATACCACCCCCCTTCAAGAGGCACAGGCAGGGGGTGGAGCTCCTGACCAAACTTGCCTTTCTGGGGGGAAAAAAAACCCAAAATCAAGCACGTCCACTACCTGGAGGAAAACAAGCAAAGAGGGGACACCAGAGGGAAAACTTTGACACCCGACTCATGCCTGTCATTAACCGGGATCCCTGAAAACCTGCTAAGGCATACCTGGGACCGAAATGGGGAGAGGCAGCCACTCTTCACTAGAGAACAGGCTCACAGACCGCTATAATCTCGCACCTCCCACTCCCCCCCCCCCTTGGACCGGCGGGGGATATCCCGGTCCACACAGGGTGCCTAACACACATGCCACAAACTAGAGCCAAGAGGCCGGACCAGGAAACTTGGTGAGCCACGCGGCACCTCAACATTGCCGCTGCAACTCATTCACAGTGCAATCCAACAGGCCACACCGAAGAGAACTGGAGGGAGGCCTTTGAGGCCCGGTTTGACGCAGTCTGCCTGGCCTTCTGGGACCGCATCGCCCAGCGTAAATCCCTGCCTACCCCTCCTGAGACCGAACCTATCTGCCGAGAAGCAGCGGACACCTGTCCATTTTCTGGGCCAGGAGCCCAACTGGAGGAATCTCCAGGCCGCAGTCCAACCACCCGCGGGGAAGACCGCATGCCGGAAACCCCAGGGCCCACGATCCAGCCTCGCGACAGAGGAGGATCCACGGACAGATGTCGCTAGCTCCCTTAACAGCCCGGAGCCAGAGAGACAGGGACCTGTCACAACACATACAGCGCCTGCACCACAAGCAGGGCAACCCACGCTCCCGCATACCGGAGAGGGCAACGCTAAAGCTGACTGGGAACCAGACTCTCCATGGAGGTTTGCACGAGGCATTGGCTGAGGATAGCTACTTACACACTCACCAGCCCATCTCCTGAAGCCTACAAACGGTCTGGACTCTGACAACCCTAATGTGGACACTGTTACCTTAAGTAAAGTAAGGCATATACACGCTCACCCACACTAGAAATGGCGAGGGTAATCTCTCACTGTAGCTATGGCTTGAGATTTATTATGGTTTATGCTGACGCCTAACCAGCTTGTTATTAACGTCTGAGTATCATCACTACCTTACTCTACATAACACTAAACTGCAGGGCAGACTTAGAACTGCAATGTAAACATTGCAGTTTCTCAAAAGGAACACAGCACCCAGACTGCTTCAATGAGCTGAAGTGGTCTGGGTGCCTACAGTGTCCCTTTAAGGATCACCTACTTAAAAGGACACTCTGGACACTTTAGCTTGCTGAAATGCTTTGTGTGTGACGGGTGTGTCATCTTTTTCTCATTTTACAAAATGTGCAGATGTTAGAGATTGGCACTTTTATAAATTGACGTTATTACAACCTCTGGCTTTCAATCAGACAACTAGCCTTGTTACCTCCTGGTACTTTAACTCAGTGAAGCTAAATTCAAGAGGTATTATTTGCCCAGAGTACTTGCCATGCAAAGATTTCTTACTGAGCTGCGTTGGGAAGTCTGTGATTGGACACCCACAGAAAGTCTTGGCAGGTTAGAAGGGGAGGGTTTAAAAAGGCAGCATACAAGACAAAGTAAAAAGGCATGCATGTTTTCATTTAGGGTTTATCCTCTAAATATATAGTGTTTATTTTGTATTTGGGCAGTTGAATGCCCCAAAAACATTTAACACATTCTGTACGGCATGGTTAAACAAGAGGTTTGGCATGCGGTAACAGGAAGTGAGAAGGGCCTTACTGAAATAAGCTCATATTGCATGTTTTACAAGAAATAAAGTGATTAAATACAGTACCTGCTAATTAATAAATATATATATATATATATATATATATATATATATATATATATACACACACACACACACACACATATATATACATACACATATATATATATATATATATATATATACACATACATACATACATACATACATACACACACACACACATATATATACATACACATATATATATATACATACATATACATACATACACACACACACACACACACCATCATTAAAGCTAACATTTCTCCACATTACGCTGGCAGAGTTTTGCAGGAAATCACTGGAAGAAACAAGATTTGCCAAGTTCTTCTATAAATTCTTATACCAGCATAACAAATTCATCTAGCAGTGCAATAAAAAGACTTAAGTTATTTTGCAATGTAAAAGCATGTTTAAGATGAATAACATGACTTGCCATAATGCTAAGAATGTCATGTTGCTGTCACAACAAGCTAAAGCAGGGCCTGTCTACCTGTCACTGTCAGCGGTGAGGAGATGGGAGGGCTACGGCACGGACTCTGGTGTTCCTGGACAAGGCCAGGAGGAGGCGCTTCCTCTCTGCCAGGGCCAGAGGAACAAGGGGAATACTAGAGGTTGGTTATTTAGACCTTAAATTTTAAATTCACCTTGAATAACCCTGTAATGGTCTAAACTGGAAACATTCTCCAAGCCAGCTATGCTTTCCACTCTGGTCTTAAATTTAAATATAACTTTTGGAACCCTTTAGATTTTCAGCAAGAAGGATGGAGGAAAAAAAAAAGAATGAAATTTAAAGATGGTCTGCATAAACGTCCTGTCATTTGGGGCAGTGGTCCTGTCATTTTAATCGTTCTTTGTAAAACATTGCTGTATTGTACGAAAACCAATGTTTACATTGCAGGGTTAAATGTCTAACAAACAGCCACTAGAGGTGCGGTCTCCTCTAAAACAGAGAAACTCTGTCCTCCAATCAAATGCTGCTCATGAGAAACAGTGAATTGGACAAGATCATGGAAGACGTCAGTAGACATACAGACATCTCCAGAGGCAGAGTGCAGGGCTACAGAGGAGGAATTTTGTAAAAGCTACCTGTATTTACTAATCCTTGAAAGGAACCCTAGTTAAAGTGGCTCTTTCACCTCTACACACTGAGCATTTCATAAAAAACGCTATTTCATTGAAACCCTAACGCAATCAATCAAAAGATAGCACACAAATAGAGACAACGGCGAAGTTGATCAAATTTGACAAAGAGGCAGGTAAGAGCTGATGGAGACTGCCATCTTTGTTCTGCAGAAGAAGCAATGGTCTTGCCCAACCCTCCATAGATCTCAGTGTTGTACTCACGTACGAGCGAGATTACAACAATGACACTGCTCTTTACGTACAAAGTTAAAGAAGCTGAAGAAAGAAGCCGGTAAGATCCTTTTAAGAAAGATTCATGTAAGTATGGCTACCTTCCACCACACACAAAGTAGGCACGCCACTGAGGACACACTATGGTGCCATAACGGCTGCCAGAGCATAAATACTAAGGCTATAAACAGGCATTTTGTGCTGTTTACATTAAGACAAAAAACATATTCACCCAAATCTTATATCACCCTTCATACTATAACGCTTTCGCTGGGGGAAAAAAAACACAAAATTATTCTGTGAGAAGAGACACTTTACAAGCAAACAGGTAGGAAAGGGGTTAAAACATGTGTGTAAACCAGTTCTCCAGATTGACATATGAGTAATCTTGTAAAAACATCCAGTTAAACCCTTCTCAAAAACAGGTTTAAACAAAAATCCAAATAAAATCAATGACAGAATAGGTTCTGAGGAGAAAATAAAAAATTAGCACTCCAATTATTGTAGCACTGTACAGTGTCTCATTATCAGGTCAGAGGGCAAACATAATAAACTTATTTGGGTGTTTGGTTAGGATCCATAGGTGGTGTACGCAAAACTGATCCTCTTTGGCCAATTTTGTTGCAACCGTATTGATGGAAACTAGTAAAACATTACCGCAATTTAGAGTTTAGATTTCCGTGTACATTAAAGGAACACTCCAAGCACCATAACCACAACAGCTTGACTTCCTAACTGGGGTCCGCTGGGCGTTACTCCTTGCCTCCACTACTGCTACAGGAAAACAAAAGTTCTCTTAGATAAGCTTGGTGATGCGTAACCACACTCAAATGTATTTACTACTCATAATGGGAGTGTCATGACACTACCGGCACCATAACCACTGTAGTATGCTGACGTGGTAATGGTGCCTGGAGTGATTCTTTTAAGAATTGTTCCATTAAAGCAGGAATGTACTGGTGCCAGAGTCCTTTAAGATAGCCTTATGTTCATGGGAAATTCTCCATTAGATGCTCAATTACGCATGCGCACGCCCGGGTCATCATAGGATGGTGAAGATGCCACAACATGAAAATGCAGCGGAGCCAAGTTTTTTTTCCCTTTTTTTTTTAAATTCTTGTTTTTTTTTTTTTTAAAGTGCACAGATAGACTAACATTCATGTCACACCCCAACAGGTACCAAGGGACCAGCTTGGAACGCCTTGTAAATGAGTTACCGGTCAGTGCCTCTGTGGACTGTTTGGTAGCGTTTGAGTCAATAAACTAACCGTAAAAAGAAAAAATTATAAAGCATCAAACATTTGCATATGACTCTGGTAAGTCAAACAAAGTATGGGTTAGGCCAAGGTAAGATGAGTATTACTGCCCTCCAAGGGAGATCAGCCCAGAGCGGAGGAGCCGATGGGGTGAAGACCTCTACATTCGCCACATCCCATTGGTGAGAGGGCCTGACCGGGTTGTTAGTGGCTGTATTAGCCGTTAGTCTCAGGGAGCGCTTGAAAGTATCTGCTTCAGATAGGGATATCAGCCTGTGTCTCCGGCCTTCCTTTTCGGCAACGAGAGCCCTGGGGTATCCCCATTTGTAGGAGATTGATGCTGCTCGCAGTTGGGATGTCACTTCTCTCAGAGTTGTACGTCACTGCAAGTTCGGTCGACTTAGACCCTGGAAGAAGGTTAGAGAATGCTCCTCAAATATGTATGGTGATGGATCTCTAGTGGCTTTCAGGAACACCTCTTTGTCGCTGCGTGACCTAAAGCACAGGATGACATCTCTTGGTGGCCTCCAAATAAATTGGAACAGCTCGGTCCCGATCGTGTCTGGAATCCCCCGTACCTTCAAATTGTGTAGTCGAGCGCTGTCCTCTAGCTGCCCAATACTGGCATTAAGGTGCTCGCAGGTAGAGCGGAGGTTGTTTGTGTTGCCGAAAAGTCTTGAATGATTCTGAGGTCTTGAATATCCTCTTCTGTGGCCTTAATGCGGCCTTTCAGCGTGCCCAGGTCCTCCAAAAGCACTAATTCAGATGCAAAGAAGGCCTTTAGGTCTGAGACAATGATTGAGAGGTCTGACTTTGAGGCCAGTAGGGGTTCAGGCTGTCGCTGGACATGTCCCGGGTATCTGTGGGGTGGGGATGGAGGTTCCGAGAGGTCAATATCCTCATCTGAGACCGTAGTCGAGCTCTGGAACGAATCTGAATGGAGGTCCACCATCTTGGGCCTGCTCGGCTAAGTGAGCAGCAGGCACATTTCCCTGATCTGCTCTTCACTGGGCCCCCAGGATTTTCGGGAGTGTTTCTCCGTAGCGTGCTGGAGTTTCTGGCAGTCCGGTATATCTCAACCTGATGCGTGGAGCAACCAAAAACAAAGGTAATAGCTCAAAGTAGCGGGAGCTCATGCAGCATGCGTCTGCTTACCTCACTGGTCATTCTCGCCCCCGGAGCCAAGTTTTTATGCGCCCCAGTAAAAAATAAAAACATTTACTGTGGTGAATTAACTAGGAACTGTCACTTCTCTGAAAGTGACATTTCTTCTTTCAATAATTTACCATATACAAGTAACTAGTAATTAGCTCTACATTCCCTGTTATAAGTGACAGATGGCCTTCCTCTTCTGGAAAGTCAGCACTAACGCTCCTGCAGTAACAGCATGCTCTTGTCCAAATCAGACCGGAAAACAATCCTATACGCAGATCCCCTCCCTTCCAATCACCACGGGCGCTTTTTCAGTAAACGTGGAGAATTTACAAGGCAACTGCAAATTTTATGAAGAGAAAGGTGAAAAACAAACAAAACAAAAAAACACAAAGACCTGGAGAAATTTTCCAAATATGCCACTTTGACCGTAAATCTGTATTTTCCTGGTCAACTGACCACGACTCCCAGAATTAAACCTTTTATAACTATATACATTGACTCATTACCTAAACAATGCAGTTCATTGCTCTGAGATAAGCTTCTAACTTTCAAGAGTGAGCCACACAAATGTCATGCGATTATTTGCCGTCATCTGCCGTTTAATGCTAACGGCTGCAGCAAACCAAACCAAAAACCACAGGAAAAAAAAAGACATTGCCATTGTGCAACTTTTAAATGAACAGTAAAGAAACACTCCCAACCCATATGTCGTTACAGTGGTAGGAGTGCCCGGGTTCTGTCTTACCTTCATGGGTAAATTGTTTTTGAATACTTTAATCCTGATATTGGTCCCCTGGCACCCATCAGCTCTGCCTCCCATAGATTACAGAAAGGTTTGCTTTGACAGCCAATGATAGGCTGAGAGTCTATGTACAGTATGTACTATTACTCACAATGGACGACCAGTGATCGGATGAGAGCATTAGTCAGGGACTAACACAAACTTTCCTGTTTGGTGGCCGGAGGAGGCAGAGTTTTCAGGCACCAAAGGGACAACTTCTGGCTTAAACCGTCAAAAAGTGATAGCATTTATGTGAGAAAGTAAACACTAAATGCTTGAAATGCAAAGCTCTGTACACCATGTGCAATATAGACAGTTTATAAAGCACCAATATATTCCAGAGTGCTGTACAATCAGGGGAAATAGACAGTGCGGCATAAACAAACCAATACAAGGGGCCCTGCTCATTAGCGAAGATCTAGCATTTACAGCCCTTTTACACAAAGTGCCAAGCTAGATGGTGCATGAACAAAAATAACACAATGACCTACAGTGCATAAATATGTAAATGCAAACTACACTAGTAAAGAACTGAGCGCAAATGTGGAAGTCAATCTGGCACTTAAAGCAATGCTATAAACACAGGGTTTAAAATTCTTTGCTACTGGCCAAGCCTTAAAAGTTACGCATCGCTGCAAGCCATAGCAAACCCACCAAGAGTGGATTTCTACTCATCGAGGCAAAATATTCCCTCAACAATGGCTAGTGAAGAGTGAAACTTTTGAGCCCTGCTATAATCGCCAGATCTGGTTTTTCATTAAGATAAAAGGATTAGTTTTCCTTGGGAGCAATTATAGTTTTACTTGGCCTCTGATCGCTGGACAGGTACAGCCGTGCTCTGACATCCGTGGGTCTAACACTGCTGTAAAACCCATCCATTCCCATAAATGCCTATAGTCCTTGCATATGTTATGATGCAAGGATTTCTACTACCCAGGTATCCCTTCATTATATTACATTCTCTTGATTGGATGCGATTTACAAAATCACAATAGCAATAAGCACATCATCCGCTAGATTACATCCGCCACAGGAGGAAGAATTATAAACACAACTCTATTCCCAACTACCGTGTGCAGGCTCTTTCGTGCAAGTATTAGCTAGCTCATCCATTCAGGAAAGGAAAAAGAAATAACTTGCAGATCTTCCATTGATGTATTCTCAAGGACGTAACTGCTGTAGAGTGCTGAACTTCATTCCATGGTTAAGCTGCATATTGCTAGTAGTGGAGCATAATTCAGAGAGGAGTTTCTTTTTCTTTAAAGATCAGTAACACAAACAAGTATTCCTAACCCTATATGTTTAACCCACCATTTAGGTGGCTTGCCCCGCCTCAGCCCCCTTAAAAGGAATTAAAACACCTTAATTGCAGCGCTGCGTGGGTCCGCCCCCTCGGTGACATCATAATTGCCGATTTTTAGCTGAAATCGGCAAGGAGACAGAGCCAAATGCCGTTTTGGCCAATCATCACCTCCTCATAGAGATGCATTGAATGCAGAGCCTGGAGACGCTGAATGGCAGTGCAGCACTGAGCCAGGAAGCACCACCAGTGTCCATCTAAAGAATGGCCACTTGGAGGTGTCCCCAGGGGAAATGTAAATATTGCCTTTTCTCTGAAAATGCCTGAAGGCAATGATTATACTCACCAGAACAACTACATTAAGCTGTAGTTGTTGTGGTTACTATAGTGTCCCTTTAGTTCAGTATATGTTAATTCTTTATCTAGAATCTAAATAAAGCATTGAGAACATGGGAGGAGACAGCCTGGACTGTCACTTTCAAATAAAGATGCAAGTTGTAAAACAGACATGTATCAATGCAGATAAGCAATGCCACACATTCTCACAGTTCTAGCCTGATCAATGAGTGGCTCAGCCAATCAGTGGGTACTTTGTATTCCTGCACCCACACTAACAAACACAGTTTTAAAATCAAATCTATTAAAAGGACTTTAAGATCCTGTCTATAGAGCCCATATTAAAAAAAAAAAAAAAAAACTTCAAACTCCACATGCCATTTACAACCAATTAATTTGTTGCTTTTATTTTTGCCTTCTTAGCTACTGCTAATTCTATACAAGGGAGAACAAAAAAATATTAAGGTATTTAAAGGTCCACTATAGGCACCCAGACCACTTCAGCTTAACCCCTTAAGAACCAAACTTCTGGAATAAAAGGGAATCATGACATGTCACACATGTCATGTGTCCTTAAGGGGTTAATTAAGTGGTCTGGGTTCCAGGTCCATCTAGAGTTAACCCCCTTTTTTTTTTTTATAAACAACTGCTATGTTTACCTATGGGTTAATCCAGCCTCTAGTGGCTGTCTCATTGACAGCCGCTAGAGGGCTTCCGCGCTTCTCACTGTGATTTTCACAGTGAGAAGACGCCAGCGTCCATATGGACTGGCTGAATGCGCGCGCGGCTCCTGTCGCGCATGAGCATTCAGCCGAAAAGGAGGAGAGGAGGCGGAGAGCTCCCCGCCCAGCGCTGGAGAAAGAGGTAAATTTAACCCCTTCCTCTCCATCCAGCCCGGCGGACCCTTTTCCTTTAACACTTGAAAATATAGGGGCAACTCTCTTAAAGGAACCCTCCAAGCACCATAACTGCTACAGCCCACTGGCATAGTTATGGTGCCAAGACTGCACTGGTACCCTACTATAGTAATTGACAACTTACCCATATTCTTAGACAAAATATTCTATGATTTCCAATTTAAACTATATCTTTCATGAAAATATAACATGGCAGTACATGGTGTAAATGTGCTTAGTTTGGTATTTTTTTTTCTTCAAGCTACTATATAATAAATAAAAAACTACAGCTTAAGCAAGATTATATGGTGCGATGAGAAACTTATCGGGGGTAAAAAGTCCATATTTCACAAATACAGTGGACAATGATTGTATAAATGCTGGAAGCAGTCATTTACAAGGTCAATAAAAGAATTGGTTAATGGAAAATGTCTTGGTAATTGCAGAATCAGTAACTGCTGTGCACACATAAAAGTTGGAAATATTACCTGAAAATATCAAAGCAAATGCTACTTTTGTTCCATATTATCGGCAATTCAGACTTCCTGGCTGCAGGATCCACTACCATTGTAGGGATAGTTTCGCATTTTCAGAAATTATGTGCAACTTAAAACCATAACAACACCTCTGACACACAATATATAGCAACAAAGAGTGTTAGCTGCTCGTGACGACTTGTTCCCCTGCACATCCATGGCAGGTAGCCAATTACTGCATTCACTCCCATAGAGGGGTCAAAACATGTGTCAATCATGCTGCCCCCCTCCACAGTTTTCCAGTGAGAAAGAAAAGATAATATTGTAAAAACATCCCAAAAGCCTTAACAAGCCCATCAATGCAAAAGGTAAGCCAAGGCAAAGAAGTTAAAGGGCGTCACCAGCTCTATTCGACTTTTAAAAGTCCAATTCTTGTTGAACAGTTTGACAATTACCTGGGTACCACAGATTGTCATTGCCAAGCCGTTTTCCCTGAAATCACTAAAGCAAAAGAGTTCCTAATTTTGCACTACCAATATTAAACAGTTTGTGTTTGGAGGGAACTCATTGGTTGAGAACGCCAGCTAACAATCATGAGCTGCTGAATTCCAACCCAATTTGGCAAAATATACATTTCTAAAGCAGAAGGCAAACCTCTCGCTTTATCGTGATCACTGAAGAAGGGCCAGACTTGAAACAGCCTGGGGAACCAGGTCAGTTTCAGGCCATTTGAAACAGTATGGCTCTTACGAGTGGAAAAGTCTCAGGGGACTATTGACACCATAACCACTTTAGAGTTTTGGTGCATATACTGCCCCTTCAAAATGGAGTAAAAATACAATTCTTAAATCAGCATTTATGGTACAAGTATGCAACGGACAAAAAAAAAAAAAAAGTGTAAATGTAAACATGTATAAATACGCAACAATGTATTAAGACAGGTGCATAATCTGATTGTACCTAAGCATCAATTTGTTGTCTAAAGAATGAAAAATCCTGTATTTAAATGTTTGTGGTGTACTGAAAGATGCACATGCACAAATATATCTGATTTTTCATATAGGGCAAAAATATACACTGCCACAAGGCCCTCTGCCATCTTGCATTCAATTACACCAGTCATTTTTTGTTTCCCTTGTGAATAAGAATAAATGATGTCTCTATGCACACACACCCCCGTTAACATCTGCCCAGGTTATAGAATGTGTACAACTCCACTATATAAAAGAGGGCTAGGATTGGCTGAGGGGCACTGACCTCTTCCTGGCTCCTGCAGATTTATTGAAAAAACAAGGGACAGAATAGGATGGAAGTGTTACACATTATTGCTACAAACACTACAACTGGTTGCAAATCCACATTGAAATTTACACTTCAGAGATCTCTGTTCAAATATTATAGGGTGCAGCCACGTGTGAACATAAACATGTACAGGCCACAGAAATGGCGTGACCGTATATATCAATTTGTGCTGACAGACGAGCAACATTTTAGATTGCAACAAAATTATCTTGATAAAAGCAGTTATTCACAAAATACAGAACTGTTGCCCAACAAAACTCATAGGCAAAATTTGTAACAATTCTCAAAATTGGCTCATGTCTCAGCTTTGCTATTTCAGCCCTATTTTGCAAATCAGATTGTTTAGGCAATAAACCCCAAAGTTGTCAAATGCTGTCCTCAATAAAAATCAAGAAGGGTCTTGCAATAATGTATCCTCTCCCCCAAATTACCCAAGAAAACAGGAGTGTTAATAACATTAATACAATTACACAAAGGGGGTTTCTAAACTTGGATTATAAAGTAATTTATTATGATTTTGGTAAGTAGGGTGGGTGTTGCATGGATTGCAGATATTTCTGAATTCTGCAACACTTTAATAAAATGCCACACACAGAGAGCAGGGATACTCTCATCTGGCCTTCATTCACAAAAATCGCCAGCTTAACCCAAGCAGGGCACACCCTATCGGGATCCTGAGGCCATTTCATAGAAATTCACACCAAACTTGCACCATCCCTAAAAAGCTGCATGAATTTGCATTGCTGTCCCTTCCCAAACTAGGAGGGGCTGGGGTGGCTTGCCCATGGCTCAGATTTTAACGTGTGCTTTAATACATCAGTGACAAATCACTCTGCACAAGACAATTCCAGGATGGAAACACAACACAAATGACAATGTAGTGCTGTAGGTAAATAAAGGTGGTGACAGGCTTGGGGCCTAGCTAGCACTGATCCCTTGCTGGGCCTGAACATAAACATGATCACGGGATCTGGCTCTTCCGGAAACTGTCAGCCCCTGTTACAATGCAGGCAGTTTCTAACACAGTGATGGGGGGCACGATCCTGGGATAATCTCTGACTGGGTAGAGAGGTGACAGGACAAAGCCTGGGAAGATGAATGGGGTGCACACAGATTAACCCCACCATGGCCAGAGAGGGATACAGCACAGAGAGAATGACACTGTCCATGGATACAGAGAGGGGGGGGCTGGGGGGGTATTCGAAGTCACATGACAGTGCAGACAGGAGAGGTGCACGATGCAGATATGGACATCATAGCAGGGATACTCTCTAACATGTGGCAATGTGGGTTAATGGCACGGGGGTCATAGGTCACAGCAGGGAGTAGATCAAGATGGCAAGGGAGCCAGAGTTCATAGCGCAGATTAGAGGGGTGACCCCTTCTCGTTTTACAGATGGGGGGCAGTGACTGTACGGCAGATTAGAGGCGTGCTGGGTAACAATACCCTCTTTCAGTGTATAGAGGGGGGCAACTCATGTGATGCAGATTAATACTGTCCACAGGGTATATTGGGGGGTATATTGGGGGTAGGTGAGCATGGGGTGCGGGGTATATTGGGGGTAGGTGATCATGGGGTGCGGGGTGTATGGGGGGTAGGTGATCATGGGGTGCAGGGGTGTATGGCAGGTAGGTGATCATGGGGTGCAGGGGTGTATGGCAGGTAGGTGATCATGGGGTGCAGCAGGGTGTATGGGAGGTAGGTGATCATGGGGGGCAGGGTGTATGGGAGGTAGGTGATCATGGGGGGCAGGGTGTATGGGAGGTAGGTGATCATGGGGTGCAGGGGGTATGGGAGGTAGGTGATCATGGGGTGCAGGGGGTATGGGAGGTAGGTGATCATGGAGTGCAGGGGGGTGGGCTGGGAGTGGGAGTGATCATGGGGCAGGTATGGGAGGTAGGTGATCATGGGGGGCAGGGTGTATGGGAGGTAGGTGATCATGGGGTGCAGGGGGTATGGGAGGTAGGTGATCATGGGGTGCAGGGGGTATGGGAGGTAGGTGATCATGGAGTGCAGGGTGTATGGGAGGTAGGTGATCATGGGGGTCAGGGGGTAGGTGATCATGGGATGCACATTGAAGGGTAGATCATGAGTTTCGGGGTAATACCCTCTCCTGGTTACAGCTTGTACAGGGTGACAGGCCCCATACAGGGAGCACTGACAGGGAGCAGGTTATTGAGGGAGGTCTGGGCCCCATTAGATGTGACAGGTATCGGGGAGCGGTATATTGGGGTAGATGTGACAGGTATCGGGGAGCGGTATATTGGGGTAGATGTGACAGGTATCGGGGAGCGGTATATTGGGGTAGATGTGACAGGTATCGGGGAGCGGTATATTGGGGTAGATGTGACAGGTATCGGGGAGCGGTATATTGGGGTAGATGTGACAGGTATCGGGGAGCGGTATATTGGGGTAGATGTGACAGGTATCGGGGAGCGGTATATTGGGGTAGATGTGACAGGTATCGGGGAGCGGTATATTGGGGTAGATGTGACAGGTATCGGGGAGCGGTATATTGGGGTAGATGTGACAGGTATCGGGGAGCGGTATATTGGGGTTACCTGTTCGGTGTGTGCCAGCCCCTCCCTGCTCCCTGCTCCCTGCTGCCGGCTGCCGATCTCTCTCAGTCAGTCAAGTCAGTCAGTCAGTCTCTCCCTCAGCCTCCGGAAGCCGCTGTCTCTCTGTTTTCCTATCGGCTCGGGCTTTCACTCTTTCCCCAAGATGGCGGCCGCGCTTGCACGGGGTTTCCCGGCGCGCTCCCAACGGGCCGAGCTGAGGGAGGGGCCGTGCTGCGCGCGACTAACGCCCCGCCCACTTTACCAACTCCCTCCCCCTCCCCCCTCCTTCCACCGCTCACTCAACCAGAGCGGCGCGTGCGCGCTACCGGCGGCCGCCGCAGGACGGGGCACGAGCGCATCCGCTGGTCACGTCACTCCAACATGGCGGCGATGACGTCAGAACCACCCAGGCCCTTAGCCCAAGAATGGCCTCACAATGGAAGAATGGCTGGCAGGGCTCCCCAATAATAGAGTGAATTGGTGGGAATCACCATTTGGAAGGGAATTCCAAGGACTTGAAAAATTCTCAAAACTATGATCCCGGTTTACGTATTTCGATGTAAAATGTGAATAGCCTTGGCGTTTGTTGACATTTCACACCTGCCGGGTTATTGACCAATCTCTGAATGTGGACAAAGTGACGGTTTCAGGGGGACGGTAATAAAAATAAATCCCCTTGGTGTTTAGGGGCGACCATTGGCCGTGATGGGGAGTTATTATTATTATTTATAAAACGCCAACAAGTTCTGTAGCGCTGTACGATGACTTATGTCTATCTGGCAGCAGGAGCGGACTGGTAGGTCATCCCAATTCTGTCCCCAATTGCCTGCGGTCAGATTATTTAACAAAAATGAAATGCCAGGCTACCACTGGATAAAGGGACACTATAGGCACCCAGGCTACTTCAGCTCATTGAAGTGGTTTGGGTGCAGTGTCCCTGTCACACTTAGTCCTGCAATGTAAACCATTGCCATTTTAGAGAAACCACTCCTGTTGCAGAATTGGATGGTCAAACGTGACCTACAAGATGCATACCTCACCAACCCGATGGCCGTAGAATGCCAACAATTCCTTAAATTCCAATGGGAAGGGACCATGTGGCATTTCAAAAGCCTCCCCTTCTACATTTTATCAGCCCCTGGTGTTTCATTTAAATTACTGAAACCAGTGGTTGCCATACTATGCAGCAGAGAGGTCCATCTGATGATATATCTAGACAATATATTCCTGATGGCGCAGGAACTCACACTTCCTTCTGGTCCAAGGACATCTCACACTACTGGTTTGGCTCCTCTTCGGGGACTCTCGTTCTTCCGAATGTTCCACAATCAACTCTTGACCTTCTGGCGGAACCTTGGGCTCCAGGAACTCGACAATCCTACTTTCACACCTGGAAGTCATGGGATAGTTGGTGAATGGAACAACACGTGATCCCATATATGCTTCTGTGAGTACCTTACTTCACTTTTTGTCCAAAGCCTAGCATACAACTAATGTATATCGATCAGCTATTTCTGCAGGTCATCGTGGTTTGAACAGTTTTCCTGCAGGTAAACATCTGTTGATGTGTCGTCTCCTTTGCAGCATCAGATTTGCACGCCCACCTTGTCCTAGATACATCTCTTTACGGGATGTGGATCTTGTTTTTCGTCTTGTTGAAAATTGGCCAAAGAATGAGAACCTTTCACTCAAACAACTCACAGCAAAATGCCTGATCTCCTGTAAACGTGTCGGATGTTCAAGCACTGGATCTTGCTGCGCGTTCATTTACTCCTGACGGCATTTCGTTTGATATTTCTTGGGATACAAAAACATCCATTATCTCGGTTTTCTATCCTTCTTTTCCTCATAATATTAACCTATGTTGCCTGTCTTAAGGAGTATGAATATCGGACTTTGGCAGTTCGAGATCCAACATACCCCAACTTTGACAACCACATCATCCTGTTTCTTCGGTTACACTGACTCGTTGGTTAAGTAGATTATGGTTTTGGCTACCATTGACAATTCGGTCTATGGAGCGCACTCTACAAGGGTGTTATGGCTTTCTCATTGGGTTGCAGGCTGGAAGACCTTCTCCCAGGTGTTGAATGGTCTTGTGAACCTACTTTTCGAGAATTCTATTATCGTCCAACTTGTTATTTTTCTACTACGGTTTTTTCACAGCTTTGAACTAGCATAATAGGTGAACTTTAATAAAATTACCAGATTTTACTATTTACATGACGTAAAGTCATGATTTGATTACAGATATTGAGGCGAGTATTATCTCACACCTCCCTGGTGGTTTTAACTGCACGTTGTTGTACGGTTTAGTAATCACTGTTTTTATATCTAATTATTTTGAGCTACTATGGTGCAATTCCGATTATTCTAATTAAATGTGCTATTATGCTTATTTATTGCCTCATGGATGTGATTTTTAATATCCATTAACACAACTTACCACTTTGTTTTTTATGTTTCTTTCAGCTTCGTAATTGGTTATGGCACCATATGGACCAGTTCCTTCCACATTATAGCAGATGAGCCGCACTTGATATCTCCCTTTCATTGGAGAACATGTGTTGTCAACAACAGAGTTGCAGTTTATTAGTTTTCGTTGATCCTATGTTTTTAGTTTCTAGTATGTTTTTTGGGGGTTTTCATTGGGATCATTAAGAAAGAGGAGTGGGAGGTTTATTGGTCAAGGAGCTTTCTCACTGAATGATATGTTATGTTGGTTAACCGTTTGGAGGGTACGTTTTGCGGAGCGCCGACCCAGCACCGAGAGACAATCTGGTAGGTGAATAAAGTTTTTTTTTTTTACACTTTACATGCTGGGGTGCGTGGGAGGTTAGGACCAGAGTGCATTATAGTGTTAGGAATAAGGATATGCATTTCTTAACACTATATAATCCCTTTAAGTCTGCTACACATACAGAGGGAAGGGGGGCATTAAATTAATTTGTTAGGCAAGAATCAGGGCCCTAAATACCAATATGGGGGGACCTATTGTCCTCCCCCTCCGGCCCCCACCACTGAGTGGTGGGTGAGGGCCCTAAATTAGAATAAGGGGGACCTATTGTCCTGGCCCCCACGCCTGGGGCACTGTTTTTTTAACAGTGAGCAGCCACAGGCTGCTCACTGTTTACTAGACATGCCCCTACTTGCAGTATATTGAATAGGGGCAGAATTTACTAATACTAAGTAATTTTTACTTAGTATTAGTAAATTTTTCTGAAAGACCAATTTAGGTCTTTCAGCCTTTTGGTAGATAGTTCCCGTGGGAATTAGGGAGTTATCTACTTACTCATTTCCATCCATTGACTGGCTAAGTAACTTACATTTTATATGAACGTGTTACTTGATTGTTGTAAGTGTTGCAAATGCTTACAGCTGAATCCAGGTTATGTTTGTATACTTGTTATTTAAACTGGTATACAGTGTAACATTCTTCATTCTTCTTAGTACTTTGGCAATTCTGTGCTTCGGAACTTCGGAAGTATCCAAATGTCCGAATTGCCCGAAATTCGTCCGAATTGACATTGGAACGAAACGAATTGCACATGTCCACTATATGGTACGCCCTTAGCATTCACGCCAGGCTGAACTGTCAATTCTATGGTTGGAACTGCCCCCTCTTCCTGGTGGTACTGCCCCTTTTAAGCAAAGCCAGTGATATGAATCGTATCCATAGCCTGTCCCATTTTAACCCACCCACCGACTACCCACTTCACAGGGCGCCAAAGTTATGAGGTATGATTTGTGTATCTTTATTTGTGTGAATGTATGTGTCCATGTGATGAAACACAGGTTTGTGGATCTGCCAAAGGAGACTATTACCAAGACTGGGGGAGGGCTTGTCCTACCAGGTAGTTATCAATCCCTCTGCCCATCCTGGTTTTCCAATGCAGGAAGTGACCCCTCTGCCCCTACCTTTTTTTCCCATGCAGATATCGACCCCTCTGCTATCTTGCTTCTCCTAAGCAGGTATCAACCCCTCTGCCTGTCCTTCTTTGAATTACTGCCTTTATAAAGGCACTTGTGGATCTCAGGCCTAGCGTATTCTGAATATATATCCAGAATTGGGAACTAATGCAGCCAGCAAGCAGGTTTGAAAATTCTGCTTCTGGAATCTCTGAACGGAGGAACACATACCTGCACTACCGGCCCCAAAGACCCACAGACTCTGCCCCAGTCACAACGGCGGTCTTAAAAGAACTGATGGCGGGCCTCCAACACACACTCCAAGCTGATGTGGCCCAAGTATGCCAAGATCTGAGAGGCCTGACAAGCCACATAGGCATACTGGAACAAGACACCCGGCAAAATGCTGAGCAAACAACACTGCTGCAGCAAGAGATATGAGAGATCAAGCAGCAGCATGCCAAAACAGAACTGAGGTGCACAGCTCTCGAAGACCAGAAGAGGAGCCTAAACCTCAAGGCTGGGGCAATAACTGAAGACATACCGGACGCAGAGGTTGTGCACCTGGTGTGAAGATTACTGCTGGCACTCCTATCACCCAAGTCAGCTAAAGTGGTGGAAACAGACGGGATATTCCGCTTACCCAAACCTGTCAAGGCCCCAATCCACTACACCGCGAGACGTACTGGTAAGGTTCCAGAGAGGCAAGGACAAAACAGCAGTCCTAAAGGCTGTACGCGACCACTCACCATACCCGTTCGAGAGTGTCACTTTCCTTCTATGCGGACGTATCGGGAAGTACTCTGGCATGGCGCCACTCACTCCGGCCCTTCACATCCCTGCTGCGATCGACCAACATCATGTACAGCTGGAGGGCACCCCGCACACTGCAGGTACACTATAGCGACACTTCATATCCTATCCAAGACCTACTGGGGCAAAAATACTTTTACCTACTTTAGGGCTCCCACGGGACTCTTTCACCACCACCGAACCGACAACATCTTCTCAGGTCTGAAATCCAGCTACTGCAGCCCCATTTCTCCCCCAGGGGCTTCTGATGGAAAATACGCAGCAGTCACCACCTGACTCACCTCGGACAGCCTGCAGAGACGGGCCATTGTTTCCCCATGATACCGGTTCTGCATCACTATGAGTGCCGCTCTCCTTGCCCCACTCCAATCATCCTTAAAGCAGGGAACAGGGCAACAAAGGATCAAGCGACAAGCTACATAGCTCCCCCGACAGTTGGGTTAGGACCTACATGTAGACCCAAAGCGAGCCGTTAGCCCCTAGAGCTTATTAGACCACATGCCCTCCGTTCAAACTCAAACCAGGTCATGTGAATCCCTAGGGGTAAGCTTTAGGGACCGCCAAAAGCAGCCTAAAAAGCAACGCTATTGAGTTCCCTTTTCTTTTCTTTTACTATTACTTTAGATTGACAAAACTTCTTAACCCAAACAGCCCATCTTATGAGAAGTTTCACACACAAATATCATCCAACCAGACCACCGGGCTAACCCAGGTGCGAGAAGCTGAATTCACCCTAGCTGTACACATCCAATTAGGAGATGGCTGAATAATTTTTTATTACATTCCCCTTAACTTAACTACCAATTACCCCCTACCAATATAAACTGTGCAACCCACAAAGGCATAACCGGGCACTACATTACTCCAGCGTCTATCCCTAATAAGCTGCAATATGTTACAAACACTCCTAGCTCAGCGATCTAGTTCAGGAATCCTATGTTGCTATACCACCCTCGCATAGGCTGGGCATTAGATGAAAATGCCATATCTTCAAAGCATGGGCCCACGACTGAGGCGCTCAAGCCGGTTGGATGACTGGCACATAATCCCACTACTATGTCTTAAACACTCACACAATGAGACAATCTCTTGGGGCTGATGTTTATTTGGTTAACATTTATTTGTTTTTGTTTCACTGTTTACTTAACCTTAATGTATGTATAGTAACAATCACAGCTTTATTAATAAATGAAACATATACATTATTAAAGGTCATTGTCAACATATTTAAACATAACATCTCAGCCCCAACTTTTTTATCAATACAACCCTGACAATGACCCCCATAAACAAACAATATTAACATATAAATAACATCTAACCACTTAAACCATTGCCACCTAGGGCAGGATTTACCCTCATCCACCATGTAGGGGTATACCAAGATAAACCCTACACACACCAGGTTCGGAGCTACCGACGAGCTTGAACCAACCAAAATCTATCCAAACCTAACAGTTCTAAACTATTTTACATCTGGACAAATAACCTACACCCCAACTTATTTATCCATCCCCCGCCACAGCTCAGAGCTCGACACCTCGAACTACCTGAGCACCCCCACCAAAAACAGTGCCGGCTGCAATCCCTCCTGAAACCCTAACAACAGAAAGTCAACACCCACATCAGAGAGATGCACCCCATCTTGCCTATAATGACCTGCAAGCTGCGCCTCCAAATCCCTATGCCGGACCACAATGCCCCCAAACCGTCTAACATAAGCCGCCATCAACTTACTCACCTTCCCCCTGCTCTTAGCCACAGCCACGGGATCCCTGGCGTGCCGCCACCGCAACCGCGGCACCATCTCAGACCGAACGACAACCACGTCAGTGATCAACTGCCTCAGCCTCTCCAAATCCCTCTTCATCCCGGTAATTAAATCTCTCTGAGAAACTAACCCCTAATCATTCCCATCTGCGTGAAGTAAAATAACATGAGGCACCTGACCCTCGCCAAGCAACCAGAACAGCTGAGAACAGACCCCCTGCCAACCAGACCCCCTGCCAACTACGCAAACCACTTAAATTGCACGATCAAGCGCAGAAAGCCCAACTGCACGCCGTGACGACAAACAGCGGCCCTCCAGTATGCCCAATACACGTATGAATGTCCCAGCAACCAAGCGGTCCAACCTAGAAAAGAAAAACATGTTAACAGGGAATAAAACAACTCCTCCCAACCAATATTTAAACTAAATGGTTGGGCCTCATATAAGACCTGAATCTTACTGATTCCCACCTACCAATCTTCTTCACCAGATCATCACCAAAACCCAGCCGAGAAGCCTCTGTCGAAGCCCCAATCCAGGATGAGTGTGTACCGAACTGCGCCGAAATCAGCCCCAGGCACCCCAAAGCCAACCTAAAGACTCGGAAGAACTGAAACTTTGACAGTGAAGAGCCATCCGCATGTAACAACAAGGAACCGCCATGGCACGTACTGCCTTAAAGCCCAAACAACAAGACACCGGGCAAGCCGTCAACCCCGGCACTGCAAATAGCATAACTGCCAAACCTTTTCCAAAAACATTAGTCTTGGACCGACGTAAATGAATCACCACCTGATTTTTCCAAAGTTCCACATCTGACCGTCGTAGACCCCCGGCACCCGAACGGTTGAAAAAACAACTGTATCCATGTGCACCCCCGCACCCGGAACATTCATGCTTGTAACGGCACGCAGCCCCCTATTTGCACTGGCTGTCATTGAACAGCCAGCAGAATCCTTTTTTGTGAACGGCCGACAAGGGAGAAGACGTTCCCGCGATGGCCCCGGACTGAAAGGGTGACGCCTTCTGCGCCATCATGAGCTTCATCCACAACGGCAGGTCCATTTAGTCCCACCTCATCCCCGAATTAACCGACAACCGCTGCCTGAATTGCATCATCATACCGCCACCACGCCAAGCCCCCATATGTGCGATGCGCATCCCAGACACTGTCCAAGTAACAAAAAAGCTGCGAGCAACGATCGGGGGCTTTTTCCCCCACGACACTTGCCAGGATGCAAAACACCAGCAACCAGTTCCCAAACGTTGTGGGAATTTTGTGGTAGCGCCAACGCTTCTACTCCTCCTCTTTCTTAGCATCCTTCCTATCCTCCTCCTTCATATCGAAATATTCATCAAGGGGGAGAAGAGAGAAGATTTAGAGGAATGCAAAGGAAACGTGAACATTTTGACGGTCCGCATCTGGAATCCCCCAACCAGCTCCTCCCTTTCACCTCCTAACTCGGATGTCGCTCCCACTGCCGGTGGAGCCATGGAATCCCCACTGCTCAGCCCACTACCCACTGGGGCCACCCCTGTACCCATGCACTCTTGCCCTAGAGCCCACACCTGACCAAAGCTAACACTCCTGCCCGAACGCCCACTCCATGACTCCAGAAAAGACTCCAGACCCTCCAAAAACCCCAGAAAGTTTAACAGACGACAACTCACCATCCAAACCTCTGGCCGTCAAACGCCACAAGGCTGCATCTCTTCGTCCGACGTCCAGGCCCAGGCGTGATGGCGCCTCCAGCCGTAAGTCCACCTCCTGAGGTTTCACCCGGACCGAGGGCGACCGTCTTGGTGACCTGGAATGAGAAAGAACCATGGGTAGGCCGTGCAACAGAGTCCTGGCCTGCCTACTCCCCCTCCGGGACCCCCTCGATCCATGCCCGATACACCTGTCGTCCTGACCCCTGGGGCCGTGGCCTCTCCTTACCACCTCATCGAGTACAAGACCAGCTGCCACTCCTCCATGACCAACAGCACTCCCACCGCCTCTCCCGCCTGCTGCAGAGCCTGCCATGCCAGTGGATCTCCTGGTCGCCTTAGATGTCCTGCACACACGACCCGACTGGACAGCAGCATGCGCCAACCTGGATTTGTGAGCCGAACCTGCACCCGCATCCGTACGATCCCATTCAATACCCGAATGGTCCTTCCATGCACGGCCCGAACGTTCGGCAGATTTCTGTCGTACCTGTGCGCACCCATCACATTTGCTGGAACCAGCATTCACCTGTTTGCGGCCAGAACGTTGGACACATTCCACATTTGCCTGCTCACGGCCCGCAGGTTTCGCCAATTCCAGCCGTCACCTGTTCGCGGCCCGAACATCCTCTTGCTTCTGAAGTGCTTGGTCATGGCCCGAACATTCACCTACCTCCCCACGCGCCTGTTCGCGGCCCGACTGTCCACCACTTTCCGCCAATGCCTGTTCGTGGCCCGAACGTCCAGGTAATTCGCGGCCCGAATGTGGCGACTCAACCACAGCCTCTGACCTGGCTGCCAGGGCTCAGGCGTTGCGGCGGTCGGGTCCTCTGAGCCAGTCGTCCAGGCCTCTCAGCAGCCGTCGTGGTGAACCCTGCAGCAGTAGGCCCAGTTGGGACCAGGGCCTCTCCTAACCATTCCTGGAGCCAAGTAGAACTTCCACTGCCTCTCCCGCCTGCTGGACCACAGCACACACACCAACCAGCCATTCTTCCATTCATCCAGATAGCAGCACCTGAAAGATAGAAAAATGAGACACCACACAGACCTGCAACAAAACAGGTAAGTGAGGATTAATTAAGATGGCCCTTGATCTAAAATGGCTGCTGTATATACTCCCATAATCCGTAACCCCACCCCATCTTTCTATAGCCAAACCCCCACATTAACACCTCCTATGCCTGTCTCCTAGCCATGTCAAGGCCCATTCCACTTAGCTGCGCTGCTCCATGGGCTACAGTATCACAACTCAACTTTGAATTCTATATGTTGTCTTGCTCAGAAATGCTTCAGACTTGAGAAAGGAAGATTCTCCCGAAAGCTTGTAATTAAGAAATTCTGTCAATCCAATAGAAAAGGTATTACAAGATATATATTTATGAAATTATTTATGTAATTTTGGATATATATATACACTGCTCAAAAAATTAAAGGGAACACTTAACACAATGTAACTCCAAGTCAATCACACTTCTGTGAAATCAAACTGTCCACTTAGGAAGCAACACTGAGTGACAATCAATTTCACATGCTGTTGTGCAAATGGGAGCGACAACAGGTGGAAATTATAGGCAATTAGCAAGACAACCCCAATAAAGGAGTGGTTCTGCAGGTAATCACCACAGACTACTTCTCAGTCCCTATGCTTCCTGGCTGATGTTTTGGTCACTTTTGAATGCTGGCGGTGCTTCCACTCTAGTGGTAGCATAAGACGGAGTCTACAACCCACACAAGTGGCTCAGGTAGTGCAGCTCATCCAGGATGGCACATCAATGCGAGCTGTGGCAAGAAGGTTTGCTGTGTCTGTCAGCGTGGTATCCAGAGCATGGAGACGCTACCAGGAGACAGGCCAGTACATCAGGAGATGTGAAGGGGGCCGTAGGAGGGCAACAACCCAGCAGCAGGACCGCTACCTCTGCCTTTGTGCAAGGAGGAACAGGAGGAGCACTGCCAGAGCCCTGTAAAATTACCTCCTGCAGGCCACAAATGTGCATGTGTCTGCTCAAATGGTCAGAAACAGACTCCATGAGGGTGGTATGCGGGCCCGACGTCCACAGGTGGGGGTTGTGCTTACAGCCCAACACTGTGCAGGACATTTGGCATTTGCCAGAGAACACCAAGATTGGCAAATTCGCCACTGGCGCCCTGTGCTCTTCACAGATGAAAGCAGGTTCACACTGAGCACATGTGACAGACGTGACAGAGTCTGGAGACGCCATGGAGAACGTTCTGCTGCCTGCAACATCCTCCAGCAAGACCGGTTTGGCAGTGGGTCATTAATGATGTGGCGCGGCATTTCTTTGGGGGGCCGCACAGCCCTCCATGTGCTCGACAGAGGTAGCCTGACTGCCCTTAGGTACTGAGATGAGATCCTCAGACCCCTTGTGAGACCATATGCTGGTGCGGTTGGCCCTGGGTTCCTCCTAATGCAAGACAATGCTAGACCTCATGTGGCTGGAGTGTGTCAGCAGTTCCTGCAAGACAAAGGCATTGATGCTATGGACTGGCCCGCCCGTTCTCCAGACCTGAATCCAATTGAGCACAAGTAAGTACTAATACTGCAGACGTACTAGGTCTTTAAGGACCGTTTTTGTCGGATGTACCTAGTATCCAGTCCTTAAGGGGTTTAAGGTAACTTTTCGTAATCAAGCTCCGCGTAAACTCCTGGTCCTGCTTTCAATGCCTGCTTCTGACATCCCAGCAGTTGAAGTACATCCAATTTGATGATTTGACAGGGAGTGTAGATGAAGTTTAAAAAATTTTTTAAAGGAAGGGGACAGGGTGGAGGGGACACACAGGACTACCCTTACAGCCTCTGTATGTAAGAAGGGTATCACGTTATGTATGTCGGCTGAATGCTGCATAATTGACATTTGACTGCATGGAATAGAGTTCTGGGCTGCCAGTGTTACGTGTGTTGGGTGTGCAACTAGCCCCCAGCAGAAAAGTGCTAATTACTGGTTCTGCAGTGTTTCAAATTAACCTCACACAGCAAGATTCCTTCATGATCACTTCAAAAAGCAGAAGTGGTCATGGACGTTGCAGTAACCCTTTAACAAGTTTTAAAAAAAGAACACTTTGCAGTGGGATTCTTGCAATAAACACCCCCATTCCTGATTGGTGAACCATTTATGTCAGTCCCAAATGCTCTCTGCATTTAAGACTTATGGGAAGTTAAATTTTTAAATTTTGACATGCAGTCAGGAGACAACCATTTGGCAATACAATCAGGTACATAAGCACATTATGTAGCAGTGGAGAGGTATACCAGAATAGGCATTACAAATCTCCTTGGTTCTGTACAGCTTAAAGGTGTTATGGTTTGTAGAGTCTTCGTACGGCTGTGTCCATTAATTTTTCACATAAAATAGACAAAGAAAAGGATACCGGGGGGGGGGGGGAACTCGTTTGTTTTTCATATCACGACATTCGTACAATAAACATCAAATTCTACTGAACTGAAAAGTGAATTGCAAAACGTAGCTAAACAAATATTAAGTAACTTTTTTTTCTCCATATTTTTGCATTTCAGTTTACTACAGTTTGCAGTTATTCTATAAAATGAGTGAATTGTCAGCAATTCAAAGTGAATTTAAAATTTAAGGACAGAATTGCTGAATTGAAAACATTCTTCAACTCAGCTATACTACCATTGCATCTACTTTGGCCTTCAATTTAAAATTCATTTGGAATCCTCAGTTCAGTGAATAACTCTATTGGTATTTTATTGAACAGACCGTGTAGCTTCCTCTCTTTGCCATGACTTTCTGCATTTATGTTACCAGGGGGCAGTCACACACTACATAACTTTTTCCTGTATTGTAATACTGCCATTAGTCTCCAGTAGAGTTTAATTCTCAGCCCCGGTTTTAGTAAATAACTCCTCTTCCTCCAAGAAAACCACAGCTGCACCACGTGGACTTAACAATGACTAACCCGGCCATTAATGGAAATATGATTACTCCTCTTATAGATTTATTTCGATGTCCACAAATATTTTTCCAGTTCCTACTGCCAAGGCATATAACTGTTTCCTTTCTTGCTCTGTATTCTCCAAGAGTCCGTTTCTTTAATTGTGTACAAATCCCATGACTACCCCTTTTCCCGTCCCCCCGCCCCCGAGTCCTCTGAACAAAATAAATTTGGGATCTCATGCATGTTAACTCCAGCTCTTGTTAACACACATTTATATCCTACATCATCTATAATGTTGACCAATGAAAATTAGTTCCAAAATGTATTTAGTATAAATATAATGGGGGATCCCCAAGTTCTCTGGTATCTTGCGTAGGAAGTACTGTACTTTTACAATAGTCAGAATGGCTCTTTACAAAGACTCCTTACACCATAACCACTGCAAAGAGATGTAGTGGTTATATTGCTAAGATTTCTACATTTAATGTGAACTAAACTACAGTAAAGAGAAAGAGAAATGTACACTTAAGAAATCAGGATGTCTTTTTAGTTAACATAGATCATTTTTAAGGTTTGATGATTTGGGTCTAAACCTTGCAAGTTCAAGTTTTCAGTTCTGCATTGTTTGCAATTTAGTGAATAAGCCTCGTTGTCACATTCGTGCCTGAACGGATGGAATTGTAGTGTACAAACAGATCAATATTGCAGCCTGATGAGTAGGCAGAAGGTTTCCTTATCATTTGAAGTCTTCTTAAAGGAGCACTCCAGACACCCGTACAATAAGAGCAATGGGTGGGTTAAGATTTTGTTTGGTTGGTTTTCTTTGTAATGTAATCTTGGATTGTTTCTTTACTTCCTTTAATTATCCCACTATGGGACGAAAACTGAATTTCTGACAATTTCTTTTATTCCCAAAGAGGCCTTTCTGAAAAATGCAATACATATTGAGTACACTAGATGCCAAGAAAATATTTATAAGCTACCAATACCATGTGACAATACCTTGTAAGTCTTGTTTTTTTATTCAGTTCATTTATATGGTGTATGTGAATGAATAACTTGATTTTAAGATGTTTTCTGTGTTACACTACTAAAATATGAACACACACACACACACACACACATACATACATACAATAATAAGAAAATATTTAACCAGGAAAGGTACATTCAAATTATTCTGGCTTTCAAGTATCTCCTGGGGATGTTACTATTACCCAATTTAATATATTTATTTTTAAATAATTAAAAAAAATACACTAGCCTCAATAGCAAGGGGACACTTGAACCACAACTCCTCAAGCCCTTTCTGGTCTAATGAAGCCCTGCGTATGGTATAAGCTCAGCAGTGCTATCAAACTTTATGTGAGCATCGTAATTGGCTGTGTCACCTCCTGGTTTGGTAAGAGCTCTATATCTGCTATAAACTGTGGGAATTTTCACCAAATGTTACTAATTTTTATTTATTATTTTAGATATTTGTATGTCACTTACTATAAAATGCATTAACACATGGGTCAATATAATCAGTATAAACTACCCCTTTAAACCTACTTCCATACTTTGTCACAACTCACCGTGAGTATCTTATCTCTTGACTGATAGTCAAGTTACTCTGTAGGAAAAGCCAGTTAACATATGGTAGTATGATGGCATCAATATGATAGAAAAGGAAGTCCCTCGTTTTAATTAGTTCCTACATTTACTCAACTTTAAAACAGGAACTAATGCCATATTAAATAAATAATTATTTTATTTAACTGTTCTTATATAACTTCCTTATCCAGAGTGCTTTACATAGATCGGGGTAGACATCTTTCGACACTTTAGATGTTGGGGACTACATGTCCCATGATGCTTTCCCGGCATTATGGATGCATGGTCGTTATGGGAGATGTAATCCACAACATCTGGAGTGCCCCAGGTTGCCTACCTCTGACATAGATTAACAAATTACACAAAGAGTGTATATTACATTTTGATGCAGTCATTAAATTGCAATATAGTTAGGTAGAATGTTTAAAGGGACATTATAGTCACCCAGACCACTTCATCTCACTTGAGTGATTGGGTGTTGAGGGAGGTCAAGCAGGAGAAAAGCTTCCGACACGTTCCCTAGTGACTATGGGCATTATGAGTGGGCATAAAGGGAAACTTAAAACAATAATTAACCATATGTAAGAACATATTTAAACAGTTTAAAAACAGCCTGTGGCAACTTAAATATAAATGCGGTTTACGGTAGTGTTATTTGGTAGACCCTTCAGGAGTTTGGATGTCCGACTTCTGGGGCGGTGTTGTTCAGGTTTCTTCCCTGGCATGCACTTTGCGTTGAGTTGAGCGGGGGAAGAAATCCTGTATAGTGGAGGGGTCTAGACACGCCAGACCTGTTGTTGCTGTCCCCACCGGTCCAGGCAGGCCCATGTTTTGTAGGTGAGATTCCAGCTCTTGGTAACTCCAAGCCTTGTATGTCGAGCCCTGGTGTGTAAAGGACAGCGCCTTCGGAAACCCCCAGCGGTAGGGAATGTCCTTAGCTCATAAGATCATCAGTAGTGGCTGCAGGGTTTTGCGCCATGCGATAGTGCCTCTGGTGAGGTCCGGGAACAGTGACAGGGAGCCTGTTCACGAACATCTGCGCAAATTAAGGTTTTGTCCAGCAGGGCTTGGAACCTGATTATCAGGTCCTCTGTCGCCTCTAATGGTGCTGATGCTGGTTTCGGCAGTCGGAACATGCCCATCGATCTTCACTGTTTTAGCTTGTTTCGGTGGTAGTAGCGTGTTTAGCAGGCGGCCCATGCAGGTCGGTCAAGCTCACTTTTAAATTGTAATGCCATCTTTGATCTTCCAAGGCCTCGGTTCTTTTTCTGTAGTGTTCTGTTTCTGTTGGAGTTCTGCCAGTTTGCATTCCACGGAGGTGAGCCTAGTGACCTGTGTGCTCATCGTTGCCTCCAGGAATGTTATCCTAGTCAAGGCCCCTTCTATGGTGTCTTTATAATAGGCCATGTCAGCCACAATGTGCGCTCTCAGTTCGGAGAGCATGTCTTTGAGTTGGGCCGCTGTGACCGGGTCTCCAGCAGCTGGTGGCTTGGCTTTTGGCACTGCTGGCGGGTCAAACAAGGCCTCCTCATCAGGATCGTAGGAAAGATCTTTGTAAGAGTAAGAGTAGCCCTCGTCCCCCAGCGCCATTTTATCCTATGCAGGCTTTTGGGAGCCCCGCAGCAATTCTCCGATGTCTTAGCTGATGGGGCCTTTGTCTGCCCGCTGTTTCTTATTTTTCGGACCCATTGCACCCTTAGGCAGTAGAGTGATAGTTTGCTGCGGCTCCTGGCACCAATTCTGCCTTATTATCGCAATATTTAAGAGCATAAGTACAGAGTTTAAAAAAATGTGAGCGCTCTGTTTTGCAGCTAGCTCCACCCTCTGTAATAGCCGCTATACGTTTTTGGAAGACGAGGGAAGAGTCTCAGATGATTCCTAGGTTGCGGGCTGTGGGGGAGGAGGACATGGTCACGGTATTGAAGAGGATAGAAGGTGGTGGAAGGGTGGTTGAAAGAGATGCTGAGGAATGAAGACATTCATGAGTCAATATCAGAAATGCGACAGCAGAGGTCACATGTGAGGGAAGGGAAAGAGAAGGAGACCTTCATTTCATCTGCAAAGAATTGGGCGGTACCATTAAAACCAAGGTTTGACGAGGTAGGCAGAAAGGTAGGATGATCGACTGTATCATACACATCAAAGAGATTAAGGAGAATGAGGGTGTAAGGGATCTTGGAATGCTGAGATTGGGCAAAGAAATTATGAATGGA